>CM046866.1:43507731-43887731 GCA_025617745.1 Heliocidaris erythrogramma
AATGAAAGGGTCATTACTTTTGGACACGCTAAAATAAATTCAAAGAGATCATGGAAATATTAAAAAAGGAAAAAGGTTTTGTTAAACCTCTACGGTGTCTTGTTTCGTAACTTGTTCACACGGCATTGATACCGACCGGTAATTTTATGTTAGGGGACTTGAAAGCTGAGTTGAAGGAGGAGGCTGGGGTGGTTACACTCCCTCAGACCTACGTTTCTTTAGTCCGCCATGTCATTGGTCAGGACTGATCATACGTGTATTTATAAGCAGTTTTATGCTATACTACATCATGATGCCTTGGACAACCCGGACATCTATATTTACATCAAATTTATTCATGATCTGCATGCTTTATCAGCTACTATGCATATCTTTTGAAATTTTCTACTTCTCCTTCCCTGAAGTTCCTCACGTTTTCTTCCTTTTTTTTTGTATCCACCCCTTCTTTTTCCGGATATCTCATGTTCTGATCAAGACCATTTCACTTCAATTTGCAACATTCCTTTCAGAGGTATTTTCCAACGAATTTGGAATGTTGGCCTCGCTTCTATTTACAACAAATTGATTGAATTTTCACCGGCTACATAATGTCAGCAATAGTGCAAGCTATAAAGTGTGCAGACATTGAGAAGGCACCGGCATTACTGGGGAGGGGCACCGGTCTTATTCGATAGATGCGAATAAACAAGGCCATTAAAAATGGAAGGAGGATGTTATAGAGGGGTCGTTCCATCTTCTTTCCACTTTCATTCCCCCTTTCCTTTTAACCTCAGTTTCTCATTCTTCTTCCCAATTCGAGGGGGCACCTGGACGTCCTTTGGGCAACACTTGAACGGGGTCTTTATGTATTTTTTATGTTTAGTTTTGGGAAGCCCCCCCCCCCCTCAAAAAAAAGGGGGGGATAAGAAGAAAATCTTATAAGTTTCGCTGATATTTATTTTGTTTGCAAGATTCCAAGCCGGTGCAGGGTTTATTTCTCTTGAAATAAAGTAATAATAGTAAAGTGAATTAGAGGTGAAAAGTAATTTTCGAATTAAAAATTCCCGAGCATGCATGACCCAACTTCTAACTTTCCTTGAATTTTCATTTGTTTTCGGTAATCCCTGACTAAATTGTTTACAATGAAATTTCAGTTATCAGTTTTTGCGAATTTGTCTGCGCTTAAAAAATAACTATATCATTCTTGAAATAGTTATGGACAGCCTTTTGCCGGCTTGCAAGAGTGATAGCGCATCTCTTTAGAGGATATATTTCATGTTTGAATAAATGGTGGATGCCAGTATGTGTTTTGCCTCCTAGCTCTGAAATCAAGTGGGAATTTTTCGGAGAAATCCACACCGATGTTTTGCCGGATTACTCTAAAGGTTTGCCAAATCTGATGCTTATACCTGGAGGGGAATATGGATAAATACGTGCCATTGTTGAACATTCATGTAAGTGGATTATCAAGGGGAAGTGATACACGATCCAATTTTAAGAAATATCTACGCCATTTTTCCATGTCTAACTGATACTGTGCTATCAAATTCTATATTAAGAAGGACGTGATAGCGCATTCGCCTTAGGAGCTCATTTTCTACCGTGCATGGCTTCAAAATATTCCCTGTTTGACAGAAAATACATAGGCACACAGAACATGTAGAAGGAAACTGTTGAATACTTCAAACGACAAATCCCGCTCCGAAAGAATGGGGCCATGGCAATGACCGATTTCATACCAATGTACCGTAAGTTCATAAGAGATAAATTATGCCCCTCCCCTCTGTTTCACATTTCAACCCAAGTTTCAAATTTCGATCCATAAGATACCTGAAATATGATTACCTTATCTTTTAATTTTTTTCTGATATTTTCCAGAATCATGCCCCTCTTTTTACAAAAATTATGGATCCGCCCTGATTGGTATATGGTACATGCTAATGTATAGGCCATTTTCCGCCTCATGTTACTGAAATCATTTTGTTGGCAGACTTGTCGGAAATTTAGACACATCTCCTGACAATAGTCTCTTTGAAACATCGAAATGTAATTTCTTTTCACATTTGATGTAGCCACAAGCCATTCGAATATTCTGCTCTATCTCTCCCTCTCTCCTCCCCTCCCCCTGCTCCCCCCCCCCTGCTCCCCCCTCTCTCTCTCTAGCTCTCTCTGTTTCTTCTCTTCTCTATTCTTCTTTACTATATTTTTTACAATCGCTATCACTCTCATAGAACGAAAACATCATCTAGGATTATGGTCAGAAACTGATTAACTTTTAGCCTCTATAGGGAATTTTATCATTGCCTTTAGCAATTCAGGGATATCGAGAGGGAGTCCGCTCGCTATTCATAAGGTCCGCTATTCATATAGAAACCGCTATTCATTTATCCACGCGTTATGGATAGCGGCCTTTATGAATAAGTGGTTCTTATGAATAGCGGTCCTTATGACTAGCGAACTTACCCCCATCGAGAGGCAACGCGTACATTGACATGTATCAATATTCTATCAGACCTGGGGGGTGTTTCATAAAGCTGTTCGTTAAGTTACGAATGACTTTACAAACGACTGGAACATGTTCTTAGGTGCTATACTAATCAGATTCTCAATCATTTCAGCACAAGAACTGATCACCAGTCATGCGTAAAGTCGTGCGTAACTTACGAACAGCTTTATGAAACACCCCCCTGTACATAACATTTTCATGTTCATTTACAATCAAAGGAAAGAGAAATATAGGATGGGTAGGCGTGTACAAGAGAGAGGCCGGGGAGAGACAGACAAATAGATTCGGAGTGATTGAGATCGAGAGTGGTAAAGAGGGAGAGAGACAGAGACAGAGACAGAGACAGAGACAGAGATAGAGACAGAGACAGACAGAGACAGACACAGAGAGAGAGACAGAGACAGAGAGACAGGGAGAGAGAGAGAGAGAGAGAGAGAGGGAGAGAGAGACCATGAGAGCTGGGAGAGTAAAGGGAGAAAAAGACAGATATTGAGAGGGAAAAGCAGAATTGCGTGTAAGTCTGATCAATGCAGTTTGTATAACGTCTCGTATTACAGGACTAACTTCCTTTCTCCTCACCTAATGTTCACTTTTTTCCCTCATTTTGTACGACACTGTCTAATCTATTTCTCCAATTCTGAAACAATTTGTACACCCTTTTCTTCGAAAGCATATCAAGCGCTGGTTTCAGGAAGCGCAATAATTGATCCATCAATCAACTCGAATCGAAATGAATATCAGTAGTTCGACATTAAAGAGTGCAAGATTTATTGTCCATTTCTCCACAGAATCTATTTCAATTCACGTATTCCCTGATCTGTAAATCATCAACCATTTACATGTTCAGGATGTTGAGGAAGAACGGATATCTTCTCCGTGTTTACAAAGGAACGCTCAGATATGGCTCGATTTTTCAAATCCTCCGCAGAATGGGGTCATGAAGTCAGCTTTATGGACGACCATTCGTGGTTTTCGAGTGGCGGAGATTCTGAAATTGTACAAGTTTTAAACACTTTAAACGTGCCAGTGATAGCACATCTTCAATTTCAACCGACTCCTTTGAAGAGAGATGGATTCGATTCGTTTGAATGTTTGCTTATATTTCATTGATTTTGATAAAGTCTATTTAATTCTATATTTCTTTCCAGCTCTTTTCTCATTTCTTTCCAAAGATAATAAAAACGTACCATCCACTGAGAGTGGACCAGAAGGGCGTTAATCCTTTGTAAAATAGTCGGAGTTAATGTCCGTCTGGCTCTCAATAGACGATATTTCATATTGAAGATTCACGTGCACATTTGAAACTACATGTTTTGTTTTGTGCGTTTGATTGTTTGTAGCACTAGTTTTAAAGCCAAAAGGGTTAGGTCATATTGCTTAATTCCATTTCGGAGATCAGTGTATTATAGCTAAATCCTCTCTGGTTAAAAGAATATTGAATTTCAGACACACCGACCCATGTAACCCCCCCCCCCCCCACACACACACCCACACACACACACACACACACACACACGTTTACATGGCTTTACTTCCGAGGACAACTATTGTTCCTCTATTGTTACTCGTCCTCGGACAGTCGACGGAATAAAGCACAAATTCATTGTTCGACGTTCGAGGACTATTGTCCGGCTTCCGAGGACCATTGTTGTCATGATTTTTTTTTTGTTCTCTGTCCGAAAATGTCCTCGGACATAATGCTAAACAAACGCACAGACACACACACATCTACACACATTGATTTGTGGGGAACTTTATTGTTTTCTCCTATTGTATTTTGTACCCGCAAGCACTTCTCCTATTGTATTTTGTACCCCACAAGCATGACGGAATAAAGGCCATCATTGTGCTCTATTGTTCTCACTACCCCACAAATGAATCTATGTAAACCCACCCCCCCCCCCCACACACACATCATTTATTTCCTACAAAATAAAAAGGGCTTTGGATTTGATACATGCGTTAAAAAAACCCACAACGAATATCTCATTGTGACATGTAAACTCACCCACGGTAGAAAGAGTAGCATCCTACACCCTGGATCGCTCAGTGAGTGGCTTTTTAGAGTGAGGACGATGGCGGGAACAGCATCAATAAGAAGCCCAAGTAGATCAGCTAAAGCAAGGTTGGCGAAAGAGTAGTTGATCACGTTATGCATCTTCTTAAACCTGTCAGAAAAAAACAATAAGATATTTATTAGTAGATGATGACAAGGATGATGATGGTAATGATGATGATGATGATGGTGACGATGATAATGATGATGATGATGATGATGATGGTGACCATGATGATGATGATGGTGATGGTGATGGTATCAATGATGATGATGATGATGATGGTGGTGGTGGTGATAACGGTGGTGATAAGGATGAAGCAGATGAGAAAGAGAAATTAAGGAATGGGAAGAAGGAGAGAGGAAGAGAGGGGAAAGGAAGAAGAAAAAAAAAAGAAATGTTAAAGGAATGAGGAGTGCTATCACATTGCAACACATACAGAATAAATGGCATAGCAGAAGACAAGTTTATATAAGAACATGGAATTAATCTAATCTGATATAATGAATATACACACTCGTAACATCCCTCGGGCTAGGATTTTCATCGCATTGGTGTCCCCTCCTCTCTTCTCAATAGCTATTACATCCCATATTTAAAAATTCTATTCCCTTTTAATAAATCGAGTTTCGTTCGTTAACAATTCATTACTAAACTGTATATTTATCCCCGAGAGTCGCTAAAATGTACATTTATCCCATGTATGAAATCTAATGATACCGCGAATATTTTACATTTGAAAGAGATCATAGAAGTTTCCAAGGAGCTAATATTATTTACATTTTCAGAGAGATGCATAAAGTATGGCCCAAAATTGGCACGGCATATATTCTGCAAGTCTGAGAGTTTCATTACGTAGTCCATTTGAAATACTGATGTGATACATATCCCATGCACTCCAAGTGTTGAAATACACTGATACGTCATTGTAATCAATAAATTTTGCATTCTCACACTGATAAGACGGCAGGAGAATACTGAACTTTTTTTTGTTCATCTACTTAAAGTTATTTCATATTCTTGTTTCTGTTCGATGGCATTGCATGAACTTGGGGTTGTGGACTTCATAACCATATACCTTCATCGATATTTAAGCTTTCCAACATAATTCATCATACAAAAATAAAAAAAAAACCCCTAAAAGAACCAGCAAAATCTGATCATTTTATTTCTTTTGCCAGAAAATGTATTGTAGGAAGTAATGTAAAATTCAGAATAATGAAAATGTATGGGTATGCTTTTATCTCAAGGAGGGTTTGGTTTCCATAGGGATATAACCAGTGAGGGCTGTTATACTAAATCACAACTACAGCGAAGTAAAAAGATTGTCAACATGAAATACTCTCCTTACATCACTACTACTACTACTACTCTCTCTCTCTCTCTCTCTCTCTCTCTTCAAATCTGTTTGTGGCTTACAATGCAGGCAAACAAGTGATCGTGTGTGCAGTGCATACGTACCTTTTAAAGCAAACGTGTACAATTTTAAGTGAATCGTATGCACCTACAAATCTCGACATCTTGCTCGTGAGTTGAATATTGAGATACTGAGGTGACCTTCAAAGGAAACGTGTTACTACATACGAAAGACACTGATTCATAAAATACAAGATATTGGATAGCATCGAATCAAAATTAAAATTGGTTGGACCCTAAACCTTTAAAGCTTCGCCAAAGATTTAATTTGTTTCCAAATCCCCTTACTGACTAAAATTAACGTAGACTGATATTTTTCCTGGTCCAAAAATATATGCAGGCACGAAGGCATCATCTTAGTAACCTGGTGACTGATACGCAGAGCAAAGCAGTATGCATAAAAGGAAAGGAAAGATGAAAGTCGTCATATTTTCACCCATACATGGCAGAGTGGGTGAAGAAACTGCTGCATCACTACATCATGTACTTGTTAGCAGTTAATAAAGTTGCTGAGTCAACGACTAAGGTGGGACTCGTCGTATAACGTGTTTGTTGTCATGTCCCCGTTTCCCCTGACACCAATACAGTTTTATGAAGCTGACAAGTCTTCAAGATTCAAGATTTATTGCCCAGTTTACATGTAATGAAGCAGAAAGACAATTTGTATACAAACGAATTTCTACATACACATCTCGGTCTATATCAGATTCTGATAATGTAGTTTTTTCATGAGCAAACTTATGTCATGGATTCCGGAAAAAAAAAAAGTGATTCCGGTATGAAAAATTACCCCCACACCCACCCCCACCACCACCATCACTAATGTGGTGGTTGCAAGCGATCACGTAGGCTTAATTCCACTTCACAAATAACAAATACCAATATACCAACATTTCTACCGAAATTGCAAAATGTTTAATCTTTCTGGAATGTTGTATCAAATAAATCTTAATGTATGTTTTTAACAGCTAAAATGGGCTAAACATCTCAATTCTCTCTACTAATCAAGCGAATATCGTGAACATAAATCCAAAGATTGTCCGTTTTTCTCTTATGATCTTGCTAAGCAGCTACTGATATTATTGATGTATGATACATGGTAGCTATTTTGATCATTGATTGATGATTTGGTGTATTTAGAGTTTTTGAATATAAACATGAACCCTCTGGGACTGCTGTGATCTCTTCGCCTCGAAGGCGCGAAATCTTCCCCGGAAATATACAAATTTCAATACAAAACACTGTTCGTGATGTAGTCATTTCCCCTAGCTTAATGTTAGTGTTCTTAGGATGATGAACAACTCTCTTGTCAGGACGATATGAAAACAATGTTGCTGTTTTTTCCCAAAAAAAATTCGAACACAATAAACTTTACCAGCAGGTGTTAATCAAGGCTTTATTTGAATGTGACACATTTCTTATGAACGTTACTAGGTGACGCTCAAGAATGACTATGACGATTATCAAATTTATGTCACTAATCGACCGTTTTATGATGGATGCGATACTTGAATGACTGTGACAAACTATTTTGTAAGTGTTTTTATGAGGGGATGATAATGTACAGAGCGACCACGGACTTTGAATCAGGAGTGGAAATAAGTAGAAATATTCGATTCCTGAGAGAAGTAATGAGATGAAAAGAGGAGAAAAAGATATGGAATGGAGGGATAGTAAATAGGGAAAGTGCGATAGTATGTGTGTGTGGGGGGGTGGGATGTGTGTGTGTGTGTGTGAGAGAGAGAGAGAGAGAGAGAGAGGGGGGAGGGAGGGAGGGAGGGAGAGAACGAGGGCAGAGGTGATAGAGGATATATAGGGGGAGGGGATACGGGAAAAGGGATGAATCGATGGTACATTGCCATTGTGGTCAGCGAGGAATAGAGGGTAGGGAAAAGAGACAGAGAGTGAGACTGATATGATTAAGAGAATTGGTTGAAAGCAGCATACTGGAAGCAGCTGACGTTTATATTCTGTATAATTAAACATGACAGTCAGAACCCCGACATCTCTTCCCTGACTATAGATCTACGGTAGATGGTAACTTGTTATGGAAATGCTTGTCCATAAACCGGTAAATTATCAGACTTTTCTCATCCTTGTCGTGCCAAGGGTGTCATTTTAATAATTTTGAAGCACATGCGACATGACAGACCCATCGAAACCTTCATTAATATACTCTCTTTATTCAGATCCAGGCATTTCGTGCATTAATGCTTACATGATCATTTATAGTTGACGGTATTATAATGACGGCCATTTTCAAAGAGAATATTTTTTGGCTTGTGTTTTTCATTAAGGTGTATCTTCCTTTTGTGGCATAGCTTTGAGGACGGAGATCCCCCCCCCCCCCCCACTTCCTTCCCAATGAATGAAGGAAATAATGTTATAGCAAGACGGACAGAGAGAGAGAGAGAAGATGACGCAACACAGCCCTTCCATGTTCTTTTTTTTTTCCTTTGAATTTTATCCATCTATAAAGACCAGTGAGCCTGTTATTGACTGATATTCCTTATGATAATAATATATATACGTATTCTTCAATATAACATGTATAATAAAGATACTGTTTAGTTTTTAAAACACTTAGGGGAAAACAAATTTGAAAAAAATACACATTACTGGGTTTCCTCGGAGATTCTCCCATTTCTTTGCAACCCGATGCCTACTGGAACCGGGGGAGCGTTTTATCAAGCGTTTTGTCAGTGATTTTTACCGACCACTGTTATAAGCTACTGAAATCCTTGCATTTGATTAGCTGAGAGCAAATTTGTCGGTGAAAAGCACTGACAAACACTTGATGAAACGCTCCCCGGATGGTTCCTGTATTAAACCTATGGGAATTTGGGATTTCAGAAGACAATGGGTTAACATAAAACAACTTACAATTCACATAGCTTTATTTATGTCTGCCCATTTGCTAGACTTAGAGGTTTATGAATCTATAGTGATTGATACTTCCAATTAATTAAAAAACAAAAAAACAAACAGGCAAATCTCCTCGTGACAGCATGTTGTCATAAACTTCACATATTTTTGCTCCAATAACGCTACCAACGCTTCGAGAGCAACATTGACATGTAACATTTAATGATGCGGCCTTTTATGGATTTTACAAAAAGCCATTTGTCATTCACTACATCTTTAATCAAGAAATGTGAGACAGTGATCTATCATTCTCGGCCAATCTAAACAACCATTAATAGGCCAGTGACATTCACGTCAAGAGGGGAAGAGGATAGTATCGAGTGTTTGTGAAAGTGGAACATACGGGTTGATAGTCCAAGGATAAGTGTGCTGGATACGAAAGAGGTGAAATAAAAAAGGGTTTTATATAATATATAGAGAGGGGGTTGGGGAAATGAAAAGGCAAATAAATGTGTTGATTTCACATCGTAAAAAACATTTCTTCAATTTATATTTATTTGTAGCAATAACGTATATTGATATGATGAAATAATAAAGAAGGTGAAAAGGACACGAATAAGAAGGTGAGTTGTAAAACTTGTGTACATTACGTGCTTTAACATTATCCTTATCATGAAAGATACTAGTATAAGTATATAGAGGGAGGTAGAGAGAGAGGGGGGGGGGGAGAGAGAGAAAGAGAGAGAGAGAGGGGAAGAGAGGGAGAAAGAGAGAGAGAGAAAGAGAGAGAGAAAGAGACTGTGCTGTTGAGGATAATCATGGGGAATAAAAGTAGCGTGCCATTGGAGAAAGGAAGAAAGAGAAAGACAAAAAAAATTAATGAGACAGTGAGGAACAGAAAGATTAAAAAGAAACACGGAAGGAAAGAAAGAGAGGGGGGGGGGGGGGTAAAATGAACATTCTCTTAAGTGCCATAAAAGAAAAAATATAAAAGAAAAAAGAAATGCGAGGTGATAGAAGGAGGAAATGAGATCGTTGATGCTGATCGAGTGCCTCCAGAGAATGCTCCAAACATCAATACGACAATGTTATTGGACGTCTGTTTCTTAGAAGAAATCGACATCGTGATCAATGGGCCGAAATATTTCTGTAACATTCCCTAATCACTCTCAAGAGAGTTGATATCACCCTTAAACATCCTTTCTGATGTTCCAGTAAAGTCTCAGAGTTCAAGAGGACCTACCAAGAAACTACTCGTTAAGAGTTCAAAGGAAGAGAAGATGTAACACCTATTTTTTCATTCCTGCGTTCGATAGCTTGTGGATGCGTTGGGTTTTCTTGGAATTTCGGAAGAGCCCCAAGTGAAAGTTTAACAGGCTATATTCAACAAAACCGTTATCTGAAACACAAAATAGAAATGATATACACTAAACAAAAGCTTGTAGCCTTAAACAAAATGTTATTTGGGCCTATGTCCGTGGTCAGATTATATACATTCATAAAGCTAATTAAGTAGGCTACTTTGAAACTTGATGGAAGAAAGATAAATATGATTACTTTTCCCCAGGAAAATGAGAGAGAGATCAAATATTACATTAACGTCATAATGGGGAAATGGAGGAGCGCTTGAGAGGAGAGTATTTTATATGTTTATGAATTCTTCGTCGATTTTGACAGACACCCGTTCGAAATGTACTGTACATTTATTTAAAATTAATTCAGTTATTTTTCCAACAGCAACATTCTAACTAAACCATGTATATGAGTAGTGGCCTATGTAAAACCGATACAAAAGGTGAAGGATAACGAACTTCCTATATCAAATATAAAGCTTCCGAAATCAGCCACATTATTAGGTTTCCCGACTATTCCCTTTCGTTAAATAAATTTCATAAGCAACAGATGCAGTAAAACGATTGATATTAGTAGGAAAAGTTCTAAGAGGTGCACCTGTTCTACTATCTTATCAATTAAATCTTCTTCTTCGAAAGCAGGCAATTTCATCCTTTCAGATGTGGAGGGGAAAGAAGCCATTATTAAACTTGAAAGGGAGAAATATGATATGGCCACACCAGCGGCTGATGTTGTAGCCATTGAGCTTGTTAGGAGTCGGTCCGTAATTGTAGGGTTCCTAGAACCTTCCAATTTACTCTGGTTGAGGTTTAGGTTACGTCTAGAGGTTGAGAGTTGAATGTCCTTTGGATGTGAGGATGATAATGGGTATGAGGGCCAACCATCATGACTGGTAGGATCGGACACTGAATGAATTAAGAATGTACCTGTGTGCAGGGATGCGTGTGTGTCTGTGGGAGGGGAAACAGTTGTGTGTATACAGAGAGGGGGACAGACACATGCATGTACATTGGAGAGAGGGGAACGAAAAAAGAGAGAGGGGGAAAGTGAGGGGGAAGAGAGGGGCAGAAATGGTGAGAGGTTGAGAAAAAGATATATACACTCTTAGAAATATTGGGCAAAATTTTACCCAAATTTTACCCAACATGAGGGTCCTTATGAGTCCGACCAAATTTTGGGTAAACTTTACCAATTTCATTCTTATTTTTGACCAATGTTGGGTAAATGCATGTAAAAGTTGAGCAAGATTTAACCAACCTATCCCCAATCTTCATTTACCCAGTGGCATTTACCCAACATTTCTAAGAGTGTAGAGAGAGACAGAGATAATTCAGACTGAAGAGAAGAGAGACGGAGAAATAAAGGGGGAAATGTGAGAAAGATAAGACATAGACGTTAACAGAAAGAGGGTAAGAAAAACAGATAAAGCGGATTTGCTATCCATATTGCCCCCTCCAGGGAGGATTGCATCCCGAAATTATCCTGATACTGATGTACAAGGGGAAGTAGGTGTATCGTTTCACATGATACATAAATACATTTAAGGATTAAGATATGTATATTATGTATATAATATGTATACATACCGTAGGCGAAGATAATAGACCCTTTAGAGGAGAGAGGATTAAAAGTAATGTGCTTATAGCTTATAGGAAATGAGAAATGAGTAAGAATATTGCTTTAATACTGGTTTAAATCATAATAATTGGTTAAGATACCCCTTTCTATGTCTACGATTGATACATTTGACATAATTATTGTATAAAAGGGTATGATGCTGAAACCTCTTACTGATTGTTACGTCAGCCAGCACAAAATACCAATTCTTGTCAAGTCTGGATTTTGCACCTTTTCGCAAAACTCGCTCTTGCTCACTCACGCACAAAATATTGCCAGATATTTTGGTGTCATTTGATAGAAGAGACCCTTATCTATCCACAGATATGAACATTTTCTACAAATGTTTCGAAATATTTATATTGGGAGACTTTTCGAATTGTTAACTTTTGGGGGGACGCAATGTATAGTTGGAAAAGATGATTTACAGGGTGTTCAGACGCTAAAAATCTATACCAAAACTGTATAGCTATACAGGAACGTTATAGCTATACGATGAAATTTTGCGTCTGAACGCTGACTAACGAAACGACGTATAGCGAAACGAGGGTCAGAGCATCGTTTCGAACTAGAACTCGATAAAGAATCACTGTTCCGTGTCCGTCTGAACGTATGGCGACCATAGAACGGTATAACTTGGCGGGGCTTAACGGGAGCGCGCGTGAAAGGTGGAAGAGGAAATCCAGGCAGGGGGGCTAGCGGATACCTCGTGATCATAACAACACGCGCAGTGGGAAACTGCGCATCTATACCACCTTTTTCACGACGGTCGCAATATGCGTCTGAACGACCCGTTAGCTATACGATGATTCTTTATACGTCGTTTCTTTATCAAGTTTCGGTATAAACTGAATAGCGTCTGAACAGGGGGAGAGGATCCGATAGGAGAAATGATAGAGACAAAGCGACAGAGACACAGAGAGACAGAGAGACATAGCAAGACAGATAGGGAGATAATGAGACATAGACAGAGACAAAGAGACAGAGAGAGAGGGAGATAGTGAGACAGAGAGAGAGAGAGAGAGAGACATAGAGAGACATAGAGAGACAGATACGGAGATCGTGAGACAAAGACAGAGACAAAGAGACAGAGAGAGAGGGAGATAGTGAGACATAGAGAGACAGAGACAGATAGAGAGACAGATAGGGAGATAGTGAGACACAGAGAGACAGAGAGACATAGAGAGACAGATAGGGAGATAGTGAGGCATAGACAGAGACAAAGAGATAGTGAGACAGGGAGATAGTGAGACATAGAGAGACAGAGAGAGATAGAGAGACAGATAGGGAGATAGTGAGACAGAGAGAGACAGAGAGACATAGAGAGACAGATAGGGAGATAGTGAGACATAGACAGAGACAAAGATACATAGAGAGAGGGAGATAGTGAGACAGAGAGAGACAGATAGGGAGATAGTGAGACAAAGACAGAGACAAAGAGACAGAGAGAGAGAGGGAGATAGTGAGACATAGAGAGACAGAGACAGATAGAGAGACAGATAGGGAGATAGTGAGACACAGAGAGACAGAGAGACATAGAGAGACAGATAGGGAGATAGTGAGGCATAGACAGAGACAAAGATACATAGAGAGAGGGAGATAGTGAGACATAGAGAGACAGAGAGAGATAGAGAGACAGATAGGGAGATAGTGAGACAGAGAGAGACAGAGAGACATAGAGAGACAGATAGGGAGATAGTGAGACATAGAGAGAGACAAAGAGACAGAGAGAGAGAGATAGTGAGACATAGAGAGACAGAGAGACATAGAGAGACAGATAGGGAGATAGTGAGACAAAGACAGAGACAAAGAGACAGAGAGAGAGAGAGATAGTGAGACATAGAGAGACAGAGAGACATAGAGAGACAGATAGGGAGATAGTGATACACAGAGAGACAGATAGGGAGATAGTAAGACATAGAGAGACAGAGAGACAGAGAGAGACAGATATGGAGATAGTGAGACATAGACAGAGAGAGAGAGAGAGAGAGAGAGAGAGTTAAGAAATAAGTATTCCTAAAGAGCAAACAAAACGAAAGAATATAAAGGGTTGGAATGAAGAGGATTTCAAAAGAAAGATTAGGCCTATATTATACCCCTAATGGGTACATTAGGAGGACAGTTTTTGTTCTTTTTCTTTGTTCAACTGTCGACCTAATGTACCAACTGTCTACCTAATGTAGGGGTCGCTATTATGACGGAATAAACTGCATTGTTAGGTGTCGACCTAATGTACCCTTTAGTAAAATATATTTATATATATATATATATGTATTGATTATGAAAAGGAGCTACCATCTTATGTCTTTTGAGTAAAAAAAAATTAAACTGTGCACTACCTAATACTTAAAAGTATATGACGCAAAGTTTCAGGCATAATCATGGTCATCGCTTGTTGGGTTTAAAAGGGAATTCCCTCTTTTATAATTTTTATCAACTTTATTTTTTTAATTGAAGCCACTTAAGTTGACTTTCAACATTAAAAGAGAAACTAAAATATTTAATTCTCGTAGGAAATGAAGCAAAATTGAGACAGAAAGATAAACGACGTGACTATGAATTCTATGAATTCTACTCGATTGACGCACCATCATCAGGAACGAAGAATCTTGTTCTCAGTCATGTAAGCTAATATTTGTGTTTCGTGATTGCATCGTGATGAGATCTATATTAGATTTCACTGGCCTTAAAATCACTATACAATAATGCCCTTTTAATATACAGGTGTAGATGCCTTACTGTGTATACTTTACCTCTGCAAATTGAAAACCGAATATTTCATGGAAAATACCGATATATGATTATCAGTATTGTTAAAATGTCATTTCTATTATAAATAGAACATTAGTTTATTGATATTATGGGGTTTCATGAATTCAATAAAATACATAAAATACATATGGTGTAACATTATGATACCGATTAAAGTATACAGGGTATTTCCAGGAAATGAAAACTGAGGCGAAATGAAAACAAATTTACGTTTTTCTCATTTCTCATTTCTCATTTCCGTCATTACATCTGTATATCTCGATAATCAATCTATTTATCATCTAGGTTTGGGTCAACGATTTGTAACAGGAAACGTTATGTCTTGCGATTAGATTTAATTTGGTTTATAACATTGGATAGTATATGTGTACCTCGCATCTGAATGGGGTACAAGTATATGATGAGGGGACGAACTTTATAAGATTACATTCTGCAGTGAATGAAATAAACGAATTATGATTTTGTAAACGGTTACTCTTTCTGAGATCCTGTCTTCTGCTCTGTGAAAATGAGAATTCAAATAGGACACCGATGAGATAAATCAGACTTTAAATGCGTGAATTGTTAAAGAGAGAGAGAGAGAGAGAGTTCAAAGATAGAACAGAATTATTCACTTGTACCCCAGTTATCTCTTTCGTAATTCAAGGAAGCATATAGGCAAAGCATCCCAGAAAACGAAAAGGTACAGATTAGGTTATCTGCAGCGTTGCCCTCACTCTCCTCCAGGTAGTGCAATCAAAATTACACGTAAAGGTTACAATAACAAAGACACTATTGCACTTAAAGACTAGATAACCGCTATTAAGTGACCTCCTCTAAAACACAATCCTTGTATTCCTTCTGATTTCTCATTAAAACCGTTGGGCGTTGGACTTATGTCCAAGTACAAGTAATTGCAGTCAGTTTAAAGGGATGGTCTTAAAAGGCGTATTTCGTGGCTGAAAACAGGACAGTGGAACAAAGGATTACCTGGTAAATTCTGAAAAATGAGTTGTTTTAAATCTAAAGGTTGTCGTTGGTGATAGATGGATCATCTTGTTTTTGTGTCATCTACCATAGAGCTTTTTGCCTGAGGTATTAGGATCTATTTATATACGGCTTATATTGAATGTTACACATTTTACTAGATATTCAGATATTGTTTGACTTTGTCACAGAATCCGTTCAAAAGTTTATAGAAGAAAGTCCCCCCCCCCCCAAAAAAAAAAAAAAAAAAAAAAAAAAAAAATACACCACAAAAAGAAATCCCAGAAAGAAATAAGAGGCTAGTTTCTCTTTGATTTAAAGAAGCATCGTAATTCGTTTTCTCCACACATAGTGATACCAAATTAGACGTAATGTTTGCAATTTTCATTAAAATGTAAAAGGTGAAGTTTTGCATAACATTTGAAAGGTACAGAGGAGGGTTTTAAATAATTATTTTTATCTAGTGTGCCGAGATGATGAATCAGCTTGGAAAATTTATCATACGTTTAGTTTGGATCTCAAAGTTCATTTAAATGTCACTAGAGAAACTTTTGCGTGTGTACTCAAGGCATCGGGCTGAATCTATAAAAATGTAATTCGAGTATGAATTTGAAGACATTAATTAGAACTGGATCGACATTCATATATGAACACAAATGACTTTCATACAGGAGCTGCGGAGCGTTGTCGTAAATGTTGGGGTGGGGGCTGATTTGATTTCACTTGAATAATGACAAAAAATAATTTCAAACCTCTTTTCGGGGATAAACTTGTGGAGGGGGCAACAGCCCCCCCCCCCCCCCCAGCCCCAGTTCCGTGGCCCATGACATATATGTACTTAAAAACATTAATTACAACTATCACAGGAAAAGGTCATTTCTTTTAATTGGTGGTCAATGAGGGGTATATCAGACAAGGTCGTATTCGAAACACATTAACTATTTCATGTCCAAGCGATGTCTTATATACATCATAATATACAAGCTGAAGTGCATTGAATAGGTTAAACTGTTGTCTCTAATGCTACAGTCACACGGCCATGTTACGGACCTGCGGATGCCTGCGTATATTTGGATAATGAAAATGCGTAATTTTTACCCCCAAATAACGCAAATTTGAGCAAAAGTTACCTATATTCTGCGGACGATACGGATTAGTTACGGATGTTACGTATGAATTACGGATGTTACGGGTAAAACCTGTTGATGAGCCCATCCGCTGCCAACCCGCTGACACATGTCACGGACGACTTACGGATGACTTACGGACGATACGTATGAGTTACGTAGTTTATGTATGGATAACGTATATTTTGCGGATGCTTACGTATATTTCATCCGCAGCAGAATTTTGAGATTTTCAAAATTCACGCTGCGGATCTGCGTATGTCTGCGGATCCTGCGGATTAGGTTACGGATGGATACGGACGTTTTACGCAAAAATACGCAAAGATACGGATCAATACGCATGATACGGAACAATACGCAAATTCTACCTAAATTCTGCGCAAAAGACCTTGCGCGGGAAATTTAAAATAATTTTGAGATTTTCAAAACTTTTTCGCGGAAGACCTCGATTCCTGCGCACTCCCACGGATTTTTACGGATGCACTTACGGATGATACGCATGATACGGATTGCTGCGGATTTCTACGGATTTTTACGGATGCACATCCGCAGACATGCGTATCGCGCGTATCTGTCCGTCTGACCATAGCATAATGCCTAGGTCACACGGCCATGTTACGGACCTGCGGATGCCTGCGTATATTTGGATAATGAAAATGCGTAATTTTTACCCCCAAATAACGCAAATTTGAGCAAAAGTTACCTATATTCTGCGGACGATACGGATTAGTTACGGATGTTACGTATGAATTACGGATGTTACGGGTAAAACCTGTTGATGAGCCCATCCGCTGCCAACCCGCTGACACATGTCACGGACGACTTACGGATGACTTACGGACGATACGTATGAGTTACGTAGTTTATGTATGGATAACGTATATTTTGCGGATGCTTACGTATATTTCATCCGCAGCAGAATTTTGAGATTTTCAAAATGAAAATTTTCAGAATTTTGAGATTTTCAAAATTCACGCTGCGGATCTGCGTATGTCTGCGGATCCTGCGGATTAGGTTACGGATGGATACGGACGTTTTACGCAAAAATACGCAAAGATACGGATCAATACGCATGATACGGAACAATACGCAAATTCTACCTAAATTCTGCGCAAAAGACCTTGCGCGGGAAATTTAAAATAATTTTGAGATTTTCAAAACTTTTTCGCGGAAGACCTCGATTCCTGCGCACTCCCACGGATTTTTACGGATGCACTTACGGATGATACGCATGATACGGATTGCTGCGGATTTCTACGGATTTTTACGGATGCACATCCGCAGACATGCGTATCGCGCGTATCTGTCCGTCTGACCTAGGCATAAGGAATGGTTATGAATTATTGCGTCAGGAAATGAATTGTAGTCGATGTTCTGAGTTGTAAATGTTTGGGCTAGGTCTTTGTTTGCATTTTTCAAAAGCCCATTACCAACAGAATTAATCTTTATCATGTGAGTGAATGATGACAGTCTGAGTGCATGGGATAATGGTCTTGCCTCTGGAATAAAGCAATCAGCTTATGCTGGGAGAGAGAAAGTAAGACATGCACCAATTTTGTGATGATTATAAATACACATAACGAAAGCATTCGGAAAACACCCAAGAGATTTCTGGGAATAAATTTTGGGAAAATAAATGTATACTTGGTCGTATTTGTGGCGCCAAGGATGACAAATTATTAATCTTAACGGAGCTTCAAATTTAATGTTTTAAGCTAAATATGAAAAACCATGGTATTTTTAACAAAAATTGACGTTTAGGTTAAAGAGCTATCAGAAGACTGATAAATCAGGGTCTGAGGATGTAAGAAGAAAGTGAGCGAGAAAGAGAGAGAGGGGGACGTTGTACATTATAGGGTAATAAGGAGGAGACTAAAATGGTAAGTGAACTTGGTAGAGAGGAGGATGAAAAGAAAGGGGCAGATGTAGAGATGGAGAGGAAGATGGAGAAGCGGAAGGATAGACAGAGAGTTATTGATACACAGAAGCGCGAAGGGTGTTGTTTCCATGGAAACACAGATGTGCGCAGGCGGTTAATTCAGTGAACCATATGACACCACTCCTAATTGTCTTTAAAATTTATAACCTAAGTGGTCACCAAGGTCCGGCCGATTTTTAATCTTGCTTGGACAACTATGTCCCAAACGAGACCAAACTTGCTATGTCCTTTTCTTCCTACTTCAGCGCACATCATTCCGCTGTGATGATTTCGTTTACAAGCAGTCTACGGCTTCCAATTTCTTTCGCTCTAATTACTCCAACAAACATCACAAACATTAATATTTATGTAGTTCATTGACGTGTATGGTGAATCTGATAGCTTGTTTTAATAAACAGTTGCAGTTAGACCATGAACAATTTATCGTTTGAGATTTAGCGTCTCTGTTTTTTTCCCAGTGGCAGCATTTTGATATTAAAAGGTAAGGGGGTTGGCAAAGGAAAAAAGGTTTAGTGACAATCATGCTTTCTTGATCCAGAAAAATGGGTCATGACACAAACTCCCAAAAAGTTTTTCGGGGTGGGGCAAATACCACACCCCCTCTAAACTCTAGCTTCAGCAAAGACTTCATCCTATTAAATGAAGAGATATGATCAAGCTTAGTAATTTATCATCCAGTCGAGAGAGAAAATATCAAGGAATATGAAAGACGAAAATATATATACATATACTTTAAAACGGTGTGAAATAAGTGAAGTTGTCTGTCAGGTGGTATGGCATTGAGGGTTAGCAGGTAATAGGAAACGGATAGCGGTTATTGAGGCTTCTGCCATGATGTGTCTGATAATCGTAATAAGACGATATCTGATACTGGCTAAACACTATGGTTTGGGTATGTATTTCTCGTCCACCAGGGACACACATTCTTACTATCTTATAGCAATTCATTAATATGTGCCTGTACATTAACTATTGAATACTTCCTTGATGCTGCTATGAATGCTGGTGATCAAATATTATTAAGATTTGTAGCAAGGTTGACGCATAAATGGTGACCCAGTATAGTTATATGTTTCTTGTAAAAAATAATAGGTGCACTACATGTGAAAATTGAAACCTAACGGCTTTGGACACTTCGTGTTGCCTTTGAAAATTATCCGGGTGGCACAATGCATTCTTTCAGAGAAAAATATTCCTTGAAAAGATTTTGTGATTCGTTGAGTTTTCTTTGTCGCTGGGAGTTGTACGACATTACTGTCAGTAAGAAAAATACCTTTATCATCAGCACATAACAAAATCTGTAAAAATCGCTTGGGAAGAATCAACAAGATAATATCAAAAATATTTGTTTAAAGAAGAAAACTCTCATTAAGGAGAGGTGACGAAATCGAAGGGTTTGCTGAAAAAGTAGGCTTGTCAGAGGAGGGAGAAAATTAATTTGGCAGTTGCGAATCAAAAATAAGTTAGGTTGGCAAAAGGTACCGCAGAATTGTTTGCAAATCCTGAAGGAAACCTAATGAAAATGTTCCAGCGATATAATTATTTGCTTTGTTATCACATAAACATTCTCAGATAATCACATGTTCATTAAAAAAATCTAGAGAGTGGAGAAACTAAAGGACGGATTTTTTTTATCACAATCTACATGCACATTTAAAAAACTACAACAATCTGTTCCATAGGTTTATAATACTCCGAAATGGGAACAATTTTGCTTCTATTTTGCCTTTTGAAAATAAAATCTTTGACGTGGGTTTCTCCTTTTAATGTTTTCCATCAATATTTTCAATTTAAGTAAATCATATTTCACAATGTTCTGGAATTTGCCACTTCAGAATATCATTTCTTCAGGATATGTCAAATGAAAGCTTACAGAATATATTTCTTTAGATGTATATTATTATGATAACCCGTCGCTATGCCATTACACTAAAAGTAAAACTCGCACTGTTCAAATAGATTAAAGGATGTCTCTATTCTATGAATTTAAATGAGCAACAATGAGAATGAAACATACCTGGATTCTTTTAATAGAGAGAAAAGAATTGCAAGAAAGTCTTAGGTATGATTTATTCTAGAAAACAAATGTTTATACGAATGAACCATGGTAACTAATACAGAGTGCGTATTGATGAATATTTTCTTTCCGAGGTGTATAGCTTAATGCATCATTCTCTTTCCAAAGCAGTGGGAATTTAGAGAAAAGAAAACTTCAAAAGCATTTCACATCTTATGCCACCGTTTAAAGCCCCCGTCGAGTGCAATTTTAGAGGGTACTCTCAGATATTAATTTCGCGGGGTATAGTCAATGATAGTAAACATAGGGAGAAAGTACAAGTATGTAGCACAGCCTAGGGCCCTTTAGCTCTCGATGCATCTTATCTGGGTGCCGTGGCACGATTCGCAGTCACCCCATACCTATTTCATTACAGTGAGCAATAGGTATATCAGTATAAGGTTTTTATATCAAGATCCCAGTGAATCAAATCTGGGACTGCATCCAAATAAAAAATGCACACCTCACAAGTCATGATCAATGTTGAGAAGTGTTCCAGCGTAGGACTGAGCCGGCGTACACCATCACTCCTCAGCTTTTCATGGTGAATGAGTATTGATGGGTATTTGTCTTAGGGGATTAATGTGTTGATTGTCCGATAGTAATTACATAATGGTTAATATTATTATCTGGAGTGACATAGCCGACCGGGGCTGAAAGCGGAGGCAGGGGTGGTTGTCTGGACCTATGTTGTAACATGCGAACTGTTGGTTGAAGCTCATCTGAACCCTCGACACATGCATCAAAATTGATTAACAGTCTAGCAGAAAAGAAAAAGACACACACCTGTACTCCCACAATACACACGCTCACCCTCCCTCTCGCATAGAAACCCTCACCTACACGCACGTACCACTCACCCTCACAGGCTCACACATTAAGCGTATATGGAATACCTTTTCAGGTAACGGTAGATTAACACTATTTACATCCTTGATGCAACATTATAAAGGCTGAATCCAGCCTGTTGAAAGTGTTAATCTACCATTTTGAAAAAAAGTGGTTCACTCCTCGGCCCTTTTTGATGGTGATTTAACACTTTAGTTTTTAGAGTGCAGTTTCAACCCAGGGCCTGTCCTAGATTTTGTTATGCCGCTTTGGGCCTCTTCGCCAACTGGAAGGCTTACAATTGACAATATCGTAAAATCGACTATTGAGAATGTCAATCAGGAAGAATTTACACGTTTAATTTTTCATATCTAAGACTACAATTGCAATTTCTTTCCAAATCGGATGGAACGGGCAATGTGAGATGGGCTTGAAAGAAGAAAGACTGAACGACGTAAACATGGAAAATCTAAAAATTGCATCAAAAGCACTTTCCCTGCAGTAATCGGATGAAAGATGAATCTTTAAAAGGTCAATAACAAAATTCCACACTCTCTCAAAAGGTGTCGTTTTCGCGACCTGGTTTCGACGAATATTTAAATGGCTTCTAGATGATTGTGTAACACGATGCTAGCGAGTCAATTCCGCGTGTTTATGAGTTTTGATTTAATCATGATCATGAGTTTATCATTCATAATCTCTAAGTGTATTCCTCTGTTTATTTCAAGAATACGTGTAATATTCGGACAGGAACATATGAACGGAAATAGCCGTAATCACAAAATTTTAATTATTATCATGCTAAGTCGTGATTATAGAGATAATATATCTTCCGTTATAGTTTCTAAGACATCTATAATAATAGGATAAGTTTTATTTTTAGGTATAAATACACTTGTATATAATCGGTTTCGTTTTCCGTGGTCATCTATACATCTAAAGGCGTGGATCCAGGATTTTGTAAAAGAGAAGGCACTAATCTCAGAAAATTTTCTGACAAGCAAAAAGAAAGAAAAAAAAAGGGGGGGGGAGTGTCATCGGAGTTTTTTGGTCCCGTTTCCCTCCAATATTCTCTGACAAGCAAAAACGAAAAGGTTATCACCCATTTTGGGGTCGCGTTTCCTCCAAATTTTCTCTGACAAGTAAATAAAAGAAGAAGAAAAGAAGATCACCAGGTCTAAAAGGGGAAGGGTACACTTTGGGTTAAAAAGGGTGACACGGGCCGGAAGTGCCCCCCTAAATGCACCACTGCATCTATATCACTTATGATCGACTTTGTGTCAGTTCCCAACATATAATATGACAAAGCGACTACCTTTAACCACAATGCAAATGCACCCAAAATCTCACATTCGCCCGAGCTCAAGACTGTAACTTGAAAGTACATTGCATGCAAGGGATGACCATTGGTGGTCAGGAAGAGGGTGTTTATAAACCGCTAAAGGCTTTTATCCCAGGGTAGCCGACTGAGCATCGCGACATATCGTAATCAATAATCGTTGCCGGATCTATAGCATTCTTTTTCCAGACATGTCTTTTCCCCAGAATATTGTGTGCTTTTTGCCAAAATAATTACAACCCAACCCACGACCCCCCCCCCCCCCCGACTCAATGTGTGGGGATAGGGGAAGAGTATGAATGAGAATGATTTTCTTTCCCTAAGATGGGTCTATGACCATTTTTATTCTGAATATGATTTTCTAAAGTCTTACAAGTCCCTCGGGGTGGGGGAGACTTGCTTCTCACCTAATAGCTTTCTATAACTATCTTTTGTTTTGTCAAAGCAGCAAGGCCGGGGAGCAAGGAGACGTGGCCCTTTGGTAACCCTTAACCCGCCTATGTCAAGTAAAAATATTTATTCACTCATTCATGTACCAACATTCTGAAATTATTTCTATAATTTGAAGTTATGTTTTTTTTTCGAAATTGAATAAATCAGAATAAATTTCAAGTATCTCACTTTGATATGTTGAAGAACATTTACTGCGATTGTACTCGACTTACCGTAAAACAACATAGAGCACCATGATATTAGCCAGGCTACCCACAAGTACCACAGGAATAGTCAGACAAGCCAGAGCTATACCAAAAGCTGGGTCTGCCTCTGCCTCATTACCACTTACTCCTCCTGAGGGTGACGATGTTAGATCCAAAGCAGGACCAGGAACTAATCCTGTTCCTATCGTAGTCGATGTACTGTAACCTAGGTTTTCAAATAGAGCTCCAGGCTGCCTACCACCTGACATGCCACCATGGGATGCGGTGGTGTAGATCGAGTCCATCTTTACCACTGGAAAAGAGCTCTGCTGATCAATTATATAATATGATGATAATCCAAAGTGTGTGCGGAGTTTATGTAGCGATTACACGGAAATTGTCCCGAAGAAGAGTTATGTTTCACAATAAGAGGAGTCTGTGTGAAATCTGGCCTTTCAGTATCACTCAAATATTCTTCAGATATAACTATCCCCTCAACTCCAGTAATCCAAGTGTATCACTGTATTTAACGTCAGCAGTTGAACTAGTTATTTCAATATTATTTACGGAGATAATTATCTTTTTGATATTTGATGAATGATCAATGAAGTTGGATAAGGTTCGAAGAGGTAACATTTGATATCCAATCACAATAATGATGTCTTCATATCCCTTTCACTGATACAGTATGATTTCCATCAAAATGAAAAGATATATGCTCTCAGTACAGATATTATCCAAAGAGAGTTATCAGGTAGTAGATACCCGCAAAAACATGCAACTTCCAATACTTTACTGCAAAGATCACATTATTTAAAGAAACCAACTCTCATTTGACATCCTCATGGAAATGTCACAAGTACAGCCATCGTCTACAGAGGAAGTAAAGCAGGTTGAATAATTTCTCCATTCCCATGGTTCTAATCCAGAAGTGTTGCTACCTAGTACTGCGATACAGTTAAACCACCGAGTTTAAATCGCGACCACCTCAACTAAATACGTCAGATCGCCTCCTCGGCAGAGGGCATAATAATGATTGTTGGGAGAGAGATTGGAAAGTGAGCGGCGCTATTTCGTCAACTGCAGTGCGTCTACTTGCGTGCTAGCCGGATTTCAAAAGCTACAAGCATGAGTATCATTTTGCAGAAGCTCGGGACAAACCCCCTCCATGAATATGGAATGTAAAACAAGGGTGCTTATTGAAAAGACATAAACATTGTAACTGTACGATTATTCATAGCCACTTATGAGTAACATCTCAGTGCGGCTATATAACCATGAAATTAAATGTTGATATTACTGCGGTCGTGACCAGGATGATAATTTAATGATTCAATGTTATACGGTTGAAGTGGCGTACTTGAACATTTTCACGCCTGACTTGCAGCATTCCCCTGGAATGGGAGAGCTGAGAGAAAGAGAGAGAGAAAGAGAGAAAGAGAAAGAGAGATAGAGAGAAAGATAGAGAGAGAATGAGAGAGAGAGAGGAGGAGGAATGTGATTGTGGAAAGGGCGGTATCAATGCATGGAGGCACAAATCCTAAGTAGGTCTACTGGATTGTATAAATTTGAATCAAGGGCTTTTCATGAATAATCAAGATATAAGAAGAAACATACGACAACAGAGCTGCACTATGATTTCCCATACCACTCGTTATTCCTCATTTATTTTTCCTTTTTCATGTTGCTTGTTGTTAACCATGCATTTCCTCTGAACTCTGATATTTTATGGGATGACAACTTTCAAATTTATTGTTTATTTGTCTAAAAGATGAATAGAATCACTTTAAAACTGTGATACTTGTAGTTTTTTGTACATGGCCATCCATCATATTAACTTGCGGCGTAGTCTGTTGTAAACAATGAGAGCATCAAAATAAAATTATGAAAACAAAACACAAAACAAAGAAAGATGTAAACTGTGTAAAGCGATAATTAAAATGTTCCTTTTTAACAATCTTTCGCCTAATATAAGGTGAAATTCGTCCAATGTGTTTTTTTTATATTTGAGTTAACCATTAAAAATTTTCCCTAATGAAGGTAACACTTGGGTACCTAAGTCTGATCATTGTTTTGTTCCAAAAGCGTTTAAGAAATGTACTATTTATTTATTTATTTTATTTAAGCACGGGTGCCTACCTCAGCCCGAAGACTGTTCTCCGTAGGTCCGTGCATATATAAAAACATACAACGTTATATACCCTAAAATACAACATATATACATATATACAAAACAATTATAACTAATTAAACTAATTAAAAGAATAAATAGAAAGGGGGAATTGTTTTCCTAACACGATACGATGATATTCTCTCTTCAAACTTCATACAAGAATAACAGACAGTTTAAAGTAGTCTTATGCACAGTGCAACCAAGTTTGATTAAAACAAAAATGTTCAATTGTACCTTTAAGGGGAAGAATACGCCGTTGAACTATCAAATTATTTCTTGGTGTTGAAACGAGCCCCAGATCTAATATTTCTGGAACGTGTTATTTTCCCCGCGAGCAAACGATATGTAAACATACAATTCGATGGGGAAAATACTTTCTAATTCAACACCTCTTCATTTTCCATTTCATCGGGCACCTATTAACACTAGACCTATACTGTGATGAACAATTTTAGGATGTGAAAGGTCATCCATTCCTGTCCGACAGTTTACCGGAAACATAATCTGTACTTTTGTCAACTGTGATCATTCGCTGTCATTTCCTTTGCCCCCCTGATAACCGTCGGAACATAACGGAAAGGCGTGCGTAAGACTGGTAGAGGTGCAGCGATATAAAGGACAGATGTGGGTAAAGTAAAGTGAACCATAGGAAAAATGAGCATCCTCTAGAAACAAATCAGAAAAGGAAACTAAATAAAGTAAAACGAAAATGTTTTATAAAAGAAGGAAAACAGTCAAAAACACTCTTGGACGTGGAAAAAGAAGGAAATCAACTATCCCTGATGATATGAAAATGACATAGAAAGAGTAAATAGAAGAACAAATTTTGATGGGTAGTACTTCCCTCGGCACCTCCCCCCCCCCCCCCCCCCCCCCCCCGGCTCGGTTCCAAAAACATACTCCTAACTTCCAAGTTCAGTTCATAGAAGATAAATAGCTATACACTAATGGATTGAAACCCATCAAAATAACTAAATCACGACACGTATCTCCAGCATCTTGTCGCCATTCGCAATGAGCACGATGAGAGGCAACCCTATCTTGTGTTTTCAGCTTAATAACCCTTAAGAAAAAAGGTTGTTTTCGAAAGTCTGTTACCACTATTTTCTGAAATTTGTGTTTCATGTCAGAACAAATACATTTAGTCTTGAAATATGTGGTTCATATCTTTGATTATCATAGGCAAAATAATTGCCTGACTCTTTGTTTCATGCTTATTAAATATAAAGAAGGATAAAAGTACTCCGTCCATGTTCGTCTATATTAAAAAGGTGAAAATGCTGTAACGAAAAGAAAAGAAATTAAGAGACCTCTTGTGAAAGGACAAGCATGTCTTCATTTTTTCGGGCAAGTTTTGTTGAAGAGACGTCATTTTAAATCCCGAGATAACCCTGAGATATATTTGATCAATTGTGATACTTTTACTAGTAAAATGAAGTTCGCTGCAAGATTCAGTTAATGGCAACGAAATAACAACAACAGCAATAACAAAAATCATTGCGGCGTAAGAAAAAAGAGGTAAAATAAGTATCAATTCGTAATACTATTTACATTCAGGTAAACCTTTGCCGTCATTGTTCTTCAAATGCTTTGAAAATGATATGACCGCAACTATAACTGTTTATTTAATGGTAAAATATACCAAACTTCTGTTCATCAACATTTTATACAGATGCCTCATAATTATGGGAAGACTACGGTATATAGGGTTTGATGAGTCAGTCTGTACTAAGAATGGAAACGGTTTCAAGTAGTAAAAACCGATTTCAAGTATATGCCTATTTGTCGGTTCTGTGTATCACTTGTGTGAGAAATAAAACCAGAGAAATACCCCCCCCCCCTACTAGTTATGTAGACTACAAGGTAATAATAATCGGTTTTATGTAAAACTTAATTTTAAATTTTGTAAATTTTCTTATTACTAAAGTTGGCCTTAGAACAAACCAATTTAAACATAATTATACACGCTTAAAGAAAGGACCTGATAACAATAATAAACATGTTCCAAAGTTTAAACTTTTATTTATCAATATCATGCAGTAGTATCCGTAAATCAAAATGAGATATAGATAGATATGCAGTGCATACATTGACAAATAACGGGGTAACCTCGCTCGTCATAAGGACCGCTAGTCATAATGACCGCTATAGGACCGCTATCCATAACGCGTGACAAAAATGAATAGCAGTCATTTATAAATAGCAGTCCTTAGAAACTGGGCGTTGTGGCGTGCGCCTGTAATCCAGCTAACAGTGGAAGTTTTAAACTGATTCAGCGGACCCAGGTTCGAGACTGAGTCACGTCTTTCGGATGGTAACGTTAAAGGTCGGTCCCCAGACGTAAATCATATCTGATTGACACACGTCTGTAAAAACCCAATTACACACACACACACACACACACACACACGTTTACATGGCTTTACTTCCGAGGACAACTATTGTTCCTCTATTGTTACTCGTCCTCGGACAGTCGACGGAATAAGGCATAAATTCATTGTTCGACGTTCGAGGACTATTGTCCGCCTTCCGAGGACCATTGTTGTCATGATTTTTTTTTTGTTCTCTGTCCGAAAATGTCCTCGGACATAATGCTAAACAAACGCACACACACACACACACACAACAGCGAGCGGACCCCAAAATAACAATGGGTACAAAGGTCAAAATGCAGAACAAGTCCTAATACAGGTAAGGCTTAAACTAAACGTCCAAGGCAAAAACCCTCGTTTAACAAAAATGTCTTTTAGAACTAATTTTAAAGGCGAAAGTGAAGATTATTTTTTTTTAAATGTGGATGTTGTAACGGCTAAAGAAAATGTCCCTGCCTTGCTCCAAGAGGAAGCAGTGGCATATAGTGTAAAGATCTGGCTCCCGTTTCATAAAACTTACCATCAATGACAAGTTGCAATAACTGTTATAAGCTACTGAAACCCTTGCATCTGATTGACTGAGAGCAAATTTGTCGGTAATAATCACCGACATAGACACTTGATGAAATGCCCCCGGTCCCCGTTTCATAAACTTGTTGTCAATAACAACTGCAAAAGATCTATGACAAATTAGCCCTCAGCCAATCAAATGCTTTGATTTCAGTAGCTTATAACAGTTATTGTGACATGTTATTGATAACAAGGGAACAGGGCCCTGGTCATATGGAAAGTGGGCAATGGTCTCTGAAGCTGATGAATGAAATGCAAAGTTAGGAGCGATTGTGAGGAAAAGGGAGCAAAATGTTCTTCTCATGTCAATATGTTATGATATGCACCCTACTTACAACAGATGGATATTGTTAATGTGACTTATAACGAATACGGTACTTACGTCTGTCATGGATATAGGCTATGAACATGAAGATCGATGGAAAGTAATTTGCTGTGAAGGTATACTGGCATATATGGGGTAATGTTTACGGTATGGGAATACAGTTAATCATTGAAAAGTGGGACAAGCAAAGACTTCGCTTTATCATTTGGTACACCTGTTTTTTCTTTTCTTTCTTCTGTTTTGTACTTTGAATAATAGATACCCTCATGTAAATCATATACATTACCCTCATTTTTTCGTCTTAAAAATTGGAAAATTAATGTGAATGCAAGTCACTGGAGGTATAAAAGAGGGCTTAAAGTGTACGGTATAAACAGAGCTTAAAATCTGAAATATTACAAAAAGCGAGATCAATTTGTTCTTGTTGGCACGCAGATTTGCTTTGTTATTCCCATCTCTCTCTCTCTCCAAGTTTTTTTTTCTCTCTCTCTCTTCCTCTCTCTCTCTCTCCCTTCTCTCTCACTCTTTCTTCCCCTTTCTCTCTCTCTCTCTTCTCCTTTCTCTATATCTCTCTATCCTATCCCCTCTCCCTCTCTCCCTTTTCTCTTTCTCTCTCACTCTCTCTCTCCCTTTCTCTCTCTCTCTCTCTCTTAAGTTCTCATTCATATTCACCTTTCCCTCCTTTTCCTTCTCGCATCTCATGCTCTCAATCTTCTGTCAAACCTTGGTTGCCTCACATCATTCCATCTTCCTTTCTCTTTATTTGTTCTGTCCCTGTCTTACTCCCTCCCTCCCTCCTACTCATAAACTCGAGTGACTGCTGAGCAAACAGTTTCTTCCTACCAACTGGATGATATCCAAGTCTGGGGAGCGTTTCATCACGCGTTTTGTCCGTGATTTTTACCGACAACTGTTATAAGCTACTGCAATCCTTGCATCTGATTGGCTGAGAGCAAATTTGTCAGTAAAAATCACTGACAAGACACTTGATGAAACGCTCCCCTGGTCATAGAGAATAATCGATACTCATCGGGGCATGCCACATACCCATAACCATGCTAAGCATGTGTTCATTCAGTATTATTAGAAAAGATTACCGTCAATAGATGCTGACTGATTCAATTTAAATGTTTACTTTCTTACCATTGAAAATTAATTAAAACATTCAATGTTGTATAATGTGCTTAAATCTGAGCTGACCCTGTGTTTAGGGTCACATGTCGTTTTTCAGAAGGTTCATAATTTCGAAGGTTCATAATTCTGAAAATGAAAAAGAGTTCATAATTCCGAAAATGAAATAAAGTTTGTAAGTCACAAATTGAAAATGGTTCATATTTCTGAAGGTTCGTAATTCCGAAAAAAAAATTGTAAGGCTCTATTGCATTTTCGGAATTACGAACCCTATTTCATTTTCGGAATTATGAACCTTCGGAATAACGAACCTTCGGAGTAATGTATCAAAATATGTTGTGTATTATGAACCCTATTTCATTTTCGAATTATGCACCCCCTGCTATTGAAAATTTGCGTTTCGGAATTACGAATCTTCGGAATTATGAACCGCTGGAAAAAAGAACATTCGGAAAAACGAGTACCGCCGCACAGTGCGCCAGGTGTGAACAAAAGTGCGCCAAAATATATAGGCATTTGGTCAATGAAACAGAATTAATTTTTCACGTTCTAAGCAAAAATTACAACGTGTATAACACCTCTGTAGTATTTCTTCTTGAAAGTAATTTTAAGTGGGTAATTTTTATTCATAAAGACCCGAGACTTTGATTATTTGTTATGCATTGTGTAAAATGCAATACTGCGTTTGATTATAATAGCTACATTTATATTGCGCACATATCCATCCCAGGGGATACTCAAGGCGCCTACAAAGCACTACTCGGGTTGTTTAATGCACTTCAAATTGAACATGCTTATCCCAGAATAGTTATTTTAGATAATGTATGAGTTGACAGGCAAACTCTTATTCCTCTCGAAAGTAATTTTGGATGAAACAAACAAAAAAATTTTTTTTTTTTTTGGGGGGGGGGGGGCGAGTAGCATTTTTTTTCATACACAAAGATGGTCAACATTTCCGTCGATTTCCGCGCTGAAAATATGATCGCTTTTCTTATAGTTCATGCTTTACACTGCTACCAAATTTGCCCGCTACTTTTTGCAACTTTTTTCCCCACCCGCATGTTCGCCTCTTTCCCGCCTAAATCTTCCATGCGATAGTTCTAGCGCGCATTGTGTTCATAAAAATGCGCAGGCAAAGCACACATAGCAAAGAATGAAAGTTCAATATTATGCTTTTTGACATGAATACCGAAAGAAAATTTAATAGTCTTCTGGCCCTTTTTAGATGATGGGACATGTCAGAAAACAACTAATATCCTAACATATGGATTGCATTTCAATCTTTAGTCCAGTCTTCAGTATATACGTGGTAGAACGCTCGTCGGTCAAGTATAGATTCCCAAGTTTCCTCAATGAAGTTCGGAAACAAAAAAGTGGAGGGAAACATAACAGAAAACGAAAACTGAGATAGAAAAAGAAAATAGAGAGAGAGAGATGGAGAAGGAAGGAGAGAGAGCAAAAACAAAGAAAAGAGAGAGAGAGAGAGAGAAAATGAGAAGAGAAGGGGCGACTGAGACGTCATATTCATCACACTCTGTGGATAGCATTTAAATGTTTACATCAAGCGGGTGAATATACCACTACTGCCTAAATTGATCTGGTTTCTTTTTCAAACATCGCATGCAGTTATATTTTGATGCCAAAGATGTTCAGTGTTGTTAGGTATTCTAAGGGATGCTCAACTTTATGCACTTTTTATATCCCGAGGAAATTGTTCTATTTTGTTATATCCTTCGTTTAAGGTATACTTATCCTGTTATCATTAATAACCTTTAAGTGTAGACGTAAGTTCATGTTTGTGCAATTGCCGTATAAATAGAATAGGCTTCTATTATGATGTAGGGTAAGATGGAGATCTGATATTAATTCCCAATGTCCGTAAATGCTCGTATTTTGTATAAATAAACAATTGCTTGCTCCCAAGCCAGAATTCTTTTAACGACCCACACTTGTCAAACAATGTGAAGTTTCTCTTCTTTGAAAAATGCGCTGGGCTGTAGAGAATTTTGTCTTTCCTTCAATAAACAGGCGCGTAGCCAGGGGGCGATGGGGGCGGTCGCCCCCCCCCCCCAAAAAAAAAACGCAAAAAAAAAAAAAGCGAGAGCAAAAAAGCGGGGGGAAGTGAGAGAAAAAAAGCCTAAAAAGTTACTACGTGCCCTTATCTTTCTATCCAAATTTGCTAAAACGGCAAAGTTTTCGCGCTTCGCGCGGGAAGGGGATACTCCCTTTATCTTTCTCTCAAATTTGCCAGAATTGCGCTTCGCGCGGGAAGGGGGAAACTCCCCCCCCCCCCCTCCCTGCGCGCCGTCATCTTTTTTCATTGCTGATCGCGCGGGAAGGAAGAAACTCCCCCTCGATCCCTGTGCCCCCCCCCCCCCCCGTTGTTACATATAGTGCCTTATTGCACCCAAATAATTGAAAAGCAGTCAGAGCGTCGAAACTTTCCGTCTAAAAAAAAGGTGCTTCGAGCCGTTATCTTTCTCTCGAATTTGCTCAAATGTCAAAGCTTTCGTGGCAACAACAAAAAAATTTCGCCAAACCTTCAAAATTCTCTCAGTAGGGGGGTTATTGGGGTCCAGTTTCCCTCCATATTTCCCTGACAAGCAAAAAAAAGAAAGAAAAAAAGGTCTTCATTCTAAAAAAAAAAAAAAAACATTTCGCCAAACCTTCAAAATTCTCTCAGTAGGCGGGTTATGGGGGTCCAGTTTCCCTCCATAATTCCCTGATAAGCAAAAAAAAAAAAAAAAAAGGTCTTCATTCTAAAAGGGGGGGGGGTGCACAATCGAGAAAATGGCGGATCGTCTATTGTCAAAATGCATACTTTTCTTCCAGGGGGGGGGGGGACACGGGCCGGAAGTGCCCCCCCCCCCCCCGGATCCGCCAATGTGTTAGTATCCCATCTCCTAAGTTAGAAAGCTGTCGATCGTGATTATTCGTAATTATTCGCTATAATATACGCAAGCAATCGATCGGAAATAACAGAGGGTGGAGTAAATTCCAATTGATTTTTTTTTTTACTCTTTACCAAATTGATTCAAGATCAGTTATATAACAGGATCAATGATAGCTTAACGGGCTATCTAAAACGATTGGTATCTTATATATAACCCAATAATTCACGAGCGAAAATTGGGTTAGACATCAACAATTCTTTTAGATTAGGATTTTTCAATTTAATCCTTTCTTTTAACGAATCTCTTTATCGTATTTTGAACAATATAAAATTAAATGTTCAATCGTCTCAAATTCTTGACACGCCTCACAGAGACCAGTATCATGCTGGTTAATTTGAAAAAGGTAAAAATTTAACCTGCATTTACCTACTCTGCGGGACAAGCCATGTCTGTGTATGGGCTTAGTAACGTCGCTATGACTTTGTAAGGCATATAAAAATCCACCGTGCTCGGCATTGTCCCATTTTCTTTGCCATAATTTGTTAGTTAGTTAGTTAGGACATACAGACCCATTGTTGAGAGGGCGCGATTAATGACTGTCATGTAGTTTAGAATTCATACTGGTTGTTTATAATAATTATTTATAATTATAATTTTGAAACCTTTAGAGAAAGTTTGATTTGTATCATAATTTGTCCGACAACAAAACCAATCTTTTTTTACGGACCCAACCGTTTCTGAGTAATTCACAATGGCGAAGGCTTTTCGAAATAATTCATTCTTCTGATAGTATAAACAATAGGGCAAAAGGACTTGAATATGCATGGACTTTATTCAGTCAGTGTTATGATTTTGATAACTCGATAGTACCTACAGAATTACTTTTTAGTGATACAGGTACGTTTCTCTTTCACAAAGTTATAACGGCTACAGAGGGCGCTCTTTCATTTTGTGAAAATTTAGTAACTCATTTTTCAGTTAGTTGAATATTATTATTTTATTAGTATATGCATTATCAAAAGTTTACTTTCAAGTTTCAAGTAATGAAATACATTGCAACAATGCAATTTCTCATTATTACAAATATTTTCCATTAGGGCTCTCCCCACTTTAAGTCACTCTTACGTACCATATGCCTGAGCTTTAAGTTAAAGGAGAATTAACCCCTGATTACAAATTTACTTATATTGGAAGGTGTAATATATTCCTACTTATTGGCCTAAATCATTTTCTAATAAGATATCAGAAAAGGGTATAAATAAAGATATTCCAACACCCGGTATCGTCTCCTACTCATTTACATGGGGGCTGCCATTTTCTTGCTGATTTGGAGTTGTACATGAACCATTGAGAAATGTTCCAGTCAGGAAGATATTTTGAATCCAAATCCTAGATTGATTTTCTTCATTACCTAAAATCCCATATGTGACGAAAAATATAAAGTGGGTGTTTACATGTATTATAAAAATTAAATCTTTATAATGATACTTTTAAATTGTCTGGTTTTGCTTAACAAAAATCTATTTTCTTGGGTTTGCCAAACAGAGCAGAACATAATATATGCAGCATGCATTCTGACTTTTCAAGTCCATTATCCGAAAGCAGGTGAATGCATAGTTTGCCGCTATAGATGCTCAGGGAAGAAGCATCCATAAAATTTGAATTAATTTGCTCCGTCCCATACGTCCAGTATCGAGAAAATAGATTTCTATTAAGCGAATATCGATTTTCAACAGAAATATATAAGGAAATCTTCAGTTTAAAAATAAATTGATATATCTATTCTATATTTTTAATCTCAAATGGGTTTTTAATTTTGAAAAAGGCAATTGAGCATTTGGATTAAGAAAATCTTCTTGTACACATAATGGCAGCCCCCATGTGCTGCTAGCAGACGATACATATTGCTAGCAGATGGTAAATTTTGCTCAGAAAATCTTGATTCGTATCGATCTCGTATATTTTGACGCGAAGCCATATAGTCTAACAAGTAGGAATAAATAACACCTTTGAACACTATCGTCTTTATTTTTGAGCGTAATTCTCCTTTAACACCGTTTTCACTTTTGATACACAGGCATAGAGATCGCATTATCAATTTTCTGAAGTACGAAAATCATTGTAATACGAGATATATGTTAGTAAATGAAGAAGCTTGATGGGAGGAATTTTAATTTGTAAACAAATTTTTAGGCATTTTACTCCCAGTATTAAAGATCGTATGCTCGATCTGTAATGAAAAACACAAGTCAGAAAATATTGGAACCAGAGAGATATATGTTATTTTCCATTTGATTTTGGCAGCCAATCAGAAATCGGTATTTTAATGACGTCATAGGTAAATGACGCCATACCAATACTGTACCCTTTTTATCCCATATGGCTACCAAGTAGGGATGATGAATATATATGAACATCTATTATAAGTGTCATTATATAAAACTGATATTTGGTCCAAATACTTTGGATTTGTCTAATGATATTCAAAGAGAATCTTTGAGACAATGATTAAAGTCGATTAGAAGGTATTCAAAATAGCCCAACGCCATTCACATTTAAAAACCTCTATTTAGTTCCCACAAAACCCCTCACTGCTGACATAATTCTGTTTTCTCTCTTTCCCTATGACAACTGTTGTTTGACTCTATTACAAACCTGCACATTAGGACAATGTTCCCTATGCATCATCAAATTCAAATAAAATCATTCGAAATACATCCAGACAAGGGATTTTTCCTCAGTTCCAGGTGAAGGAAGGAATTTTTGAGACGCTGAGCGTATTGCGACGTCGCGATGCCTAGCTGACCTTCTTGCTGTATTATTTTTTTATGTTTAGATTATCTTTTTATTCTACGTTATTGATTTTTTCTGTGTTTAGGGGTGGATATACAAACAGATGTAATATTGTGGCTTGAAATGATTAATTAAATCGATGTGCGGGACTTGCTTTATTTTATTTACAAAAGCTAATTTCAGAAGTAAAATCAGGTTGAAATATTTCATCCATGTAATTATTTTATAGATTGGCCTAGATAGTTTTATAACAGCGGAAGGTCTGTAAAATATATCCCGAATATTTGTTTTCTTCCGTCATGCTATGACATTATTTTCTTGTTTTGCTTAAATTGTACACACTTTTAACAACGAAACATTCATTATAATTACATGTATAATCAAAATAATGAAAAGTGGGTGACCCATCTTTATTTCATCAAATATTGTAGGGTTTGGGTTGCAATTGAGTTTAAGGTTAGGGTTAGCCTAGGTTTAGGGTTAGGGTTAGATATTGGTCCAGGGTTGATAGGGTCTGCATGTATTCCTGATCCCAATGATAACATTTTTATTTATTGATTGATTATATTTTTCTATATTTATTATTTAGTTATTCATCTATTGGGGAGGGGCGTTTGGAGTTTTGTGCGCTGGTGTGTCTCGGGCGTCTCGATTAGAATACGAAACAGACCGGGGAACATTAATAATAATAATAGCTGTTTCTTTTATAGCGCCTTTCCAGTTACAATGTAACCGACCAAAGCACATACAGCATTATTACCCCGGTCACTGGATTCAGTTGTAATTCTGCACATTACAGTGCACATTCTCCACTCCTCTGGGGAGCATTCCAGCCAGTCGCCTGTTTCCAAGCGCGCACATGCTAATCCAACGACAATGACGTTCGCATCCTCCTGGGTATCCATTTAACACCTGGGTGGAGAGGAGCAATGTAGATAAAATGCCTTGCTCAAGGGCATAAGTGCCGTGCCGGGGTTCACACCAACGACCTTTGCATTCCCAGTTGTTGTTGTTGTTGGAGCTTGATGGCGCTCTTCAATCTTCATAGATTATCTGCGCCACTGACGATCCATATTACTTATTTGGCCTCAGCTTTATGATGTCCACTTTGTTGAGGTGGGTTCGCTTTTCCCGGCCAATGTCTTCGGGTTTGAACTGGCTCACCTGCCTCTGCGAAGTGCAAAATTAGTTTCCCATCACCTTTAATTGTGCATTATTGTAATCAAACTTTCGTATAAAAAATAATGAGGATAATGACGAGTCGTATTCCTTTTTTATATTTTTTTCGAATTATTGCACTACGGTACTGTATTTCTATATTATAAGGTACAATTATAATATACGCATGCCCATGGGCTATACGTATTTATACAAATATATATAATACAAAAAGGGGACAGTTTATTTATGTGCCCACTAGTAGTCTCAGCTCCTCGAATAACTGAGTAACTGGTGAACTAGAAGGGGTGCATGGACCTCTGTCTTTTGGCCTCTTATGTGCAACCCACAAGGGGTGCATGGGCCGCTGTCCTTGCCACCCACAACTAATCGCCAGCCGCGAAGGAGGCCTTCTCCAACCGTTGACCAATAAGAATTTTTTTTACTGGCCCCAGTATCCGATTTACTGTAAGACTATATGTGGCGAAAACAGTTTTTCGGTTCAAAGTATATTTTTGTTTTCTTTAATATATGTCAATTATTACACTTCATCTCACAATATTGAGAAAAAACAACAACAAATTACACCCCTTTTACTCTCTTTTGGGCAATCTAACTACAACCTTACTTTGAGGACAACATTCTCTCCAGACTATATTCCATATTGGAAATGTAAGAATATGCTAATATGAAGCAGTAAAATAGCTATTCAAATCTTTTTGTTTTAATATAATTCAAGATGACTCTAAAATTCGCATCTCTTCCCAATAATTTCACCAAATCCAAAGTGACTAATCTAAGTCTTCTTTGCATTGTTCTTCTTTCTCTTTCGTATTTCTTACATTGAAGAAAGAAATGTTCTATTGTTTCTGAGACATTACAATATGTACAAAAACCATTTTCATGTTGGTTACATATGTATAAATAGTAATTTAATTTCAGTCAAGTGACTGAACCACTCGACTACGACACCTCTACATTGTCACCGATGCGTGCCTCGGAGAAGCGAGACCGATTGTGTCATATTTCGTCAAGAGAGGGCACCAGAGGTCTTATCCAAAGAGATCCTATATGTTAATATATTGATGTATTTTTCTTTCATTTGGCCCAATACATCCGAAAAAGCCCATCTTCAAATGATTGAAACATTATCCAAAAAAGAGGAGAGAAATTCGTTTACAGATGGACCGGTATATATTTATTTATTCACATTAATGCAGTTATATTCGAATGAAAATCAACATTTCAGAGACGAATTTAATCGTTCACAATCATTTTTTGTCAAAGATGTAAAAAGAATATCAGTTTCAATTAAAAATAAAGAGAAGAATAAGAGGGCATACAACATGAAATATGTCAAACGTACATCATTCACACTGAATAGAGATGTACCAAGAAATTTGATAATATATTTATCCCAACTAACTAATTGATCATTTTTTGGTGCTCGCCTAGTGACTTTGACAAAAATAATGTACAAGCAATTTGTTTGTGTAATAAAAAAAAAATCGCATAGACCAACGATTAAACTTTACCAAGATATAAGCCTCTACCCTATCTGGCAATGCATTATTATTTGATGATAATATAGCTTGATTTCCCCATCTTGCAAGATACCAAGCTTTTAGACAGCAAATCCGCTTGGTAGATATCATTTATTCACAGTTGTGACATTTCATTGTAAATTTTGTTACATTGTGTGAAAATGTAAATTTCCGTCATGATTAGATCTCGAGACTGCATTTTATATTGATAATTCATCGATACACAATGTTGATTGTAATGTCTGTTGTTGTTGTTGTTGCTGCTGCAGGGTTTCCATGTAAAACCAATATCAGACCGATCCGTGAAGAACAGACGAAGAACCGTGACATGCATCGGTTACGTCCCATAGCAATACTGATGAGAAACTACGAGGGGAACAAATGGTTTTGATAGTTAATTAGCAGTTAACTTGGGGCATTCTTAATTTGACATTCAATGTCGCAGAGATAGGATGATTCTGATTTTCATTTTGATTTTGATTTATTTTCTTCTGCATTCATCAGGGGCGTATCCAGGATTTCCCAATGGGGGGGGGGGGGGCGCCAGGCATTATTGGTCGCCGTCCTGGGGGAGGGGTGCCCCCTCCCCTTTGGAAAATTTTTGCTTCTGAAGAAGGGCTGAGATGCAAAATAATCCTATATGTGACCAATTTTGAAGCCTATTTAATGAACAACTTTTTTTTTTTTGCTAGTTTTTTTTTTTTACGACGGCCAATAGGGGGGGCGCCACCCCCTGGATACGCCACTGTTCATATTATTACAACATTTTTCGGTAACATATATAAAATAAAATACAAGAGTACTTTTTGACAATGATTCATAAATAAACAAGTACATGTATATGTAACAATCATTTTTCAAAAACAAACACGAAATGATAAATTGTCAAATTATTGTAATTCATAAACTATAAAATCATTAGCGGAAGAAGGACTGCCATTATAAGCAGTTTGCTTGAGAATATGGCAGCCCCAGACAAATATTTTGAAATAGCTAAAACATGTTTAAATAAGCAGAATTGAAATCCTAAGTTAAGAGCATATTGATGATGAAATGGTGATGATGATGATGATGATAATGATAACGGTGATGATGATGATGACGATGATGATGAGTTGACACAGAAATCTTACCTTGTATATTCAGATAGTAACATCGTTTTAACTTTGGTTTTAAATGAGTAAAGGGAACAACAGGATTTAATGAATTCTGGGAGAGAGTTCCATAGGTCTGGACCATGGTGTCTTATTGATGTATGGGCAATTAGTAGCTTTGGGTTGACAAGATGAAAATTGGAGGAATTGCGAGTAGGGTAGGAGTGAATAGTGTTATTTAAATTATAAAAGTTTTGAAATGAAAGAGGGAGCAATTCATTTAGATACTTAAATATGAACAGTAAACTTTGTAGTGAATTGATGTCGAATACTGTTAGAGTTTTCAGTTGGTAAAATATTGGTCTAGTGTGAGATAAATATGGTGAACCAGTACATATGCGAATGGCTTTCTTTTGCAATAAGTAAATAGAGTTGATTTTTGTTTTGTTGGTGGTGGCCCATACTAAATTGCAATATGTTATATATGGTAATATCAATGAATTATAAAGCATAATGTACGGAAGCTTACAAGTGCCAACCAGATGACGAGATAAGAAGACGAGAAAACAGGTTAAATGACGAGAAGATAAGATAAGAAGACGAGAAGACAAGATAAATGACGATAAGACGAGTTGTTAGAACTCGGCAAGTCGACTTATTCTGGACAAGAAGTCGAGAAGACAAGTTGTTGGAACTCGGCATGCCGACTTATTTGAGACAAAAAACCCCGATAAGACAAGTTGTTGGAACTCGGCAAATCGACTTGTTTAGGACAAGAAGATAAGATAAAGAGTTGTTTGAACTTGACTTGTTTAGAACAAGAAGACGAGATGACAAGCTAATGCAACTTGGCAAGTCCTCATCTCGTCTATTTGTACCAAACAAGTCGACTTGCCAAGTTGCATTAACTCGTCATCTCGTATTCTTGTCCTAAACAAGTCGACTTGCCGAGTTCCAACAACTCGTCATCTCGTCTTCTTGTCCCAAACAAGTCGACTTGCCGAGTTCAAATAACTCGTATTCTCGTAATTTTAACTTGTCTTCTCGTCTTCTTATCTCGTCATCTGGTTGGCACTTATAAGCTTCCGTAATAATGAGCATTTTACAAGGGACAAATCTCTTTACGTACACCAACACGTATGTTCAAGTTCAAGTTCAAGTTTTATTTCAAATTCCATAAAAAAATACATTTCACATCAATTGAATACATATATATATATATATATATATATAATACAAAGGAAAAGGGACATTGAAGAAAACTAAGTAGATGCAAATCAAAATATACAGAAAAATAGTCATAACTAATAAGGAATTTGGGTATAGCCAAAAAAAGCCAAGTGGCTTGTCGAGTAGGCTACCCAGATGGTAGAAGACTATATCATGAATGTAATAGAAATAAAACCAGATTAATGCAAAATTATTAAAAAGTTGAGATATATAGTAGAATAAAGGATAGATCCCACACAAACCCTATACAATGCAGTTAGACACTGAATAAAGATTTAACAAATTTACAACGTCAGCAAATATTTCTTAAGCTTTTGTTTAAAAAGATTGAGTGTCTTGCAAGACCAAATTTCAATTGGCAGATTATTCCATACTACAGGTGCATAATGTCGAAAAGACTGAAGGGTGAAATTTTTAGTTGCAGGGTATAAGTGATATCTATCCTTATTTCTTGTATTGTAGTTATGTAATTTCGAGTTTTTCTTGATCATACAAGATATTGAATTATGAAGAATATTTTTTTCATGTTTAAATATCAGAATTGCACATTGATAGTCATTTATGTTAAATACAGTGGCCCGTATTCTGAACTCCGGTTTAACTTAAACCACGGTCTAAATGTGTGGTTTAACTATGGGCAGCCAATTGTAACACAGATCTCTAACAGTAGATATTCGGTTTATCAGCATTTTTGGTACTCAAACTTTTAAAAGCTGTGTGGGAAGGATAAGTGCAATAGTTTTCTGGACCATTCAGGCATGAGACCAGAATCCAGTAAACATAAGGAACATGCAGTGTAAACAAAGTTTTGACATTTTTGGCTACCCATAGTTAAACCACAGATTTAAACCATCGTTTAAGTTAAACCGGAGTTCAGAATACGGGCCAGTAAGTACATTGAGTTTAACAAATAAATCTTTAGTGTGGGCCAAACGATGTGAGTGTGTACATATTCTGACTGCTCTTTTCTGCAAGAGGTATAAAGGCTGCAATTTCGAGCGATAGGTATTAGCCCAAACCACATTACAATAACTTAAATAGGACAAAATTAATGTGTTATACAAAGTAAAAAGAATATGTTGAGGAAGAATGAGACGAAGTTTGCTGATAACACCAACATTTTTAGCTACCTTGTTTCTAATTGTATAAATATGGTCAGTCCAGGACAATTTCTCATCTATGACAACACCTAAAAAATTTGTGTGATGGACGCGTTCTATGACTTTGTTGTTCATTTTAATTTGAAAATTATCCAAAGAACGTTGAATTGATATTTTAATATTAATATGGAAGTACATAAAGTTAGATTTATTTGTATTAAGTAACAGTTTGTTTGAAGAGAACCAAAGTGAGACTTTTTCCAGCTCAGTTTTAACTATGGAATTTAATGAAGATAATGAGTGACTTGAAATTAAAATGTTGGTGTCATCAGCAAATAGAATGAATTTGAGTTTATCAGTACAATACGGCAGATCATTGATAAATATTAGAAATAACAGTGGACCCAATATGGATCCCTGAGGAACGCCGCATGCAATTGGACGAGAATCCGACAAGGTACCTTTGTAAGATACATATTGCAATCGGTTATACAAATAATTTTCAAACCAAAGCAAAGGGGTTCCCCTTACTCCATAATATTGCAATTTATACAGTAATATAGGAAAATCAATACAGTCGAACGCCTTGCTGAGGTCGAGAAAAATTCCAATTGTATGTAGTTTTCTATTCAAAGAATCAACAATATAGTCATGTAATTTAATAACCGCTAAATCAGTGGAAGCGTTCCTCAGGAATCCATATTGATATTCATTCAAGATATTGTTCTTACTCAGGAATTCATAAAGTCTAGAGTAAACAATTTTTTCAAGAATTTTTGAAAAAAATGGTAAGACCGATATCGGGCGATAATTGGAAACATTATGTACATCATCCTTTTTATAGATGGGAGTAACTCTAGCGATCTTTAAACTAGATGGGACAACTCCTGAAGACAAGGATAAGTTAAAAATATAGCACAGTGGTTTAGAAATAAAATATATAACTTTCTTTATTACAGGTGGGCTTATACCATCAATACCACAAGTAGAAATTGAGTTCAAATTCTTTACTACATCATATATTTCACTCTCATTTGTAGGGTGGAAAAATATGGATTCAGTGAATGATTCAGGCAAAAAAAATTTAAAAGCCTGACAATCAGTATGATTTGTAGAATTATTAGAGAGCAGACCAATTTTAACAAAGAATTCATTGAAACTGTTAGCAATATTTTTGTCACCATGGATTGTATCATTACCACTTTTTATAAAATCTGGTAAGTTTTTCTTCTTATTACCAAGAATTTCTTTTATTACATTCCATGTTCTTCGTAAGTTACCACTGCATTCATTAAATTTGTTTGCATAAAATTTTCTCCTAGCATCTTTTAATAGTTTATTCAACTCATTTCTCACTTTAACATGTTTCTTTTTATTTTTTGCAGTGCGATTTTTACAATATATTTTGTATAATTTATGTTTTTTCCTGATCATTTTGAGTAATAATGAATCAATCCATGGTTTTTTTGCCCTCTTTTCCAATCTTGACTTCACTTTTTTAAAAGTAGAATTGTAAAGTAATGTAAACTTCTTGAGAAAAATGTCATATGCTTTATCAGCAGAGTCACAAGTTAAAATTACATTCCAATCAATAGACGACAATTTTTCTTGGAAAGAATTGATGCTGTTTTCATTTATGAGTCGTCTCTCATAGAAGATATCTTTTGTATCAAAACTATATTCTTCAGTGATTTGAAAGACAGGTAAATGATCAGAAATGTCATTGTAAAACAAACCAGATGATATATTGCAATTGAGATTATTAGTAAATATGTTATCTATGAGAGTGCATGAAGTATGTGAAATTCTAGTAGGTTTATCAATTAATGGAAGAAAATTATTGGCATACAAAACATTTAATAAGTGATTTGTAGATGCATTGCTTGATTTCATAAGGTCAATGTTAAAATCTCCCATGATATAACAGGGTTTCTTTTCAGCATGAATTCTTTCCAAGCAATTCTGAAATACATCATTAAACTGATTAACATTAGATTGTGGCTTTCTATAAATAATACCAACCAGGATGTTTTTTTGATGTTTCAGTGAAATTTCGATAAACAAGGATTCATAGTTATCAGAGTTGTTAAATAAATCATTTCTAATAATAAAATTCAACTCACTACTAACCAATAAGGCTACACCCCCACCTCTTGCATGTATACGGTCTTTATGGATGAAACTATAGCCTTCAACATGAAATAAAATAGGAGTGCTCTCATTTATCCACGTTTCTGAAAAGCCATAAATTGTAAAATTCAAAGGTAAAGTAGCTATGAAATCAGAAATTTCTTGAAAGTTTTTGGAAAGACTGCGAGAGTTAAAATGCAAAATGCTAAAATTGTTACCCATACACCTACCTATGGAAAATTCTTCAAATTCCTTTTCAAGGTAATATTTACAATTGAAATCATGGTTATATTGCACATCAAATTCATCAATATTACTGGAAAAGCTGTTATTTATATCATTAAGATCATGGATATACTGATGGTTAATGACAGTTTCAGTATCACAGAAAAATAGTAATTGTAGCTCATCATTACCAATTTCACTGAAGGGATACAGAGAATGAACACATCTTGGAAATATACAATGGCATGATTCAACATCATTAGTCAATGTTAAGTCACAATTGGAACAATCTAAAAATGCTGACCTTACTGCACAATTACAATAAACACAAAACATATAAAATATAAAACAACTACAACCTACAACAGCAACACACACAAAAAAAAAAAAAACTGAAGTAAGGTTTCAAAGGCTAAGATGTTAATGCCAGGAGTACATCATATGAGTCAACTATAGTTTATCAATGTCCGCTTTGGTCTTTACGAGTTTCTTCTGGCATCCTGGGGCTTTTCCTACGGCAAAGATACGGCCATCAAGTGACCAAGCTGCTTTGACGGTGTTACTGCTTACGGCGTAGCTCAGAAGTTCGGCATTAGGGGCAGTGAGGTCCTCCATGATCGACTTCCGTGAGCCGGCGAGTTTACGACGTTCATGCATGACTTCTGCGCGTTTCCGATAGGAGACAAATTTTGCTATTATTGCACGCGGTTTGTTGATCCTCGGTTTACCAACCCGGTGACTCCTCTCAATGTCGGCTTTGGACAAATCAACTCCTATGTCCGTGGCTACTTGGATGACGAGATCATCTGTACGTTCCCCTGCTTTTTCCGGAATTCCGAAGAAACGGAGACAGTTTCTCCTTTCATATTGTTCCTGATAGTTGAGACGATTTTGCAGACGCACAACATTGTTGTTCTGTTTCTCGAGCTGTGACTGTAGCTGCTGGATTTCCTTGTTCTTACATCAGTATATCTGATTTTGTGACGTATATGTTCGTTCCAATATAAATTTTCATCGATAATGACGCCCAAAACTCATTGTTTGAAATACATGAAATTGGTTTTATCTAAATTAAGGGACAATTTATTGCATTTGAACCACAAAGATAACTTTTGTAACTCATTATCAAGTGTATTTACTAGGGTATTTAGGTTATGATGTGAACAGCAAATGTTTGTGTCATCTGCAAATAATATGAAAGATAAAAGAGGCGTTGTATTGGTTAAATCATTAATATATAATAGAAAGAGTAAAGAGCCTAGTATTGACCCTCGTGGAACACCGCATTGGATTGGTAGGAAATTTGAAGAAACATCATTATACACTACATAATGTCTATTAGATAAATAGCTCTCAAACTAGGAGAGGGCAACTCCACGAACTCCATAAGAGTGAAGTTTTTAAAGTAAAATATGGTGGTCAAGCGTATCAAAGGCTTTTTTGATAAGTCCATGAATACTCCTATTACGTGTTCTTTATTGGCTATGGCATTCGTTATTTTATCATATAATTGTACTAAAGCTAGGTCGGTTGAATGTCTTTTTCTGAAACCATATTGATTTAGATTTAGAAAATGAAATGTATCTAAAAAGTTATACAGCCTTTTGTAAATAATCTTTTCTAGGATTTTTGATACGCTGGGAAGAATTGATATAGGCTTGTAATTACTTATTTCGTGAGGGTTGTCTTTTTTGAAAACGGGATTTACCTTTGCAATTTTTAGGGACTCCGGACGGGGTCTGCTCGCTAGTCATAAGGACCGCTATTCATAAAAAAAAATTATTCATAAGGACCGCTATTCATAATAAGACATAAGGGTTGCTATTCATAAGGGTAATTATTCATAAGGACCGCCATTCATAATAAGACATAAGGATCGCTATTCATAATATGGAAAGAGGGTCGCTATTCATAATACCAAATCAGGGTCGTTAATCATAAGGGTCCCTATTCATAATACGAAAATAGGGTCGCTATTCATAAAGGTCGCTATTCATAAAGGTCGCTATTCATAAAGGTCAATATTCATAAGGGTCGCTATTCATAATCGAAGAAGAGGGTCGCTATTCATAATAACATAAGAGGGTCGCTATTCATAATCGGAGAAGAGGGTCGCTATTCATAATCGGATAAGAGGGTCGCTATTCATAATCACATAAGAGGGTCGCTATTCATAATCGGAGAAGAGGGTCGCTATTCATAATCACAAAAGAGGGTCGCTATTCATAATCACAAAAGAGGGTCGCTATTCATAATCACAGAAGAGGGTCGCTATTCATAATCGGAGAAGAGGGTCGCTATTCATAATCACTAAAGAGGGTCACTATTCATAATCAAAGAAGAGGGTTGTCATTTAAATCAAATAAGAAAGGGATATGGAGGAAGGACAACCCAAGGCCCAACGGTATTGTATTTAAGAAAGCTCTATACAATGCATTTCCGGTTTTTGTCAAATATATCCCTATTTTCTAAAAAAGTGAACTATATTTATCAATACTCCCCACACTTTGAAAGGCGCTTTGCCAGTGCCTTAATAATTAAAAAAACGATGTCTAATCCATACATCTACGTGGGAGGAGAGGACCCCCCCCCCCCCCCCCCCATCCGCACACCCACATACACGCAGAAGTACTGGTTGTCTATTTATGTACCCTTTTCGTTCTTTCTTTTTTCTTTTTCCTCCTCTCTCTCTTCCTCTTTCCTTCCTTTTCCAGCTTCTTGTTTCTTTGTTTCTGCATGGTTTTCTGCAAGACATGGACCTCTTGCTTGTACTCTTATTTCCTTTTGTATACTGTTTACGTAGATTTATCATGGAATAATTATTGTCATGCCTCTTTCTCAATGTGTTAATATATTTTTGATACATGTGCATTAATATATTTTTCTGTATTCATTCTTATCCATCACGTGCAATTTTTTATGCTTGAAATTGGGAAATCAGATTGTAACACAATTTGTATCCTTGTTGCATGACAATAAATGAATCACTGAATCATCCAGATCCTCCCGTTTCTCAACTCCTGTGAAGACCTAATCCTTAGCCTTTATCTCAAGTTCCAGCAATCGTCCATTTGGGGGGAGATGAGGGGAAAGTTGGGCTGGGAGGAGGGGGGGGGGATGTGGGATTCTCGTAGGGGGTATTTGTCCTGGAGATTAGTTGTAGGGGTAGTTGTCCGGATACGGGCTTAGAAATTGCCGCGAAAAATTTGTTTTCGTTTTTATTTTGGGGTGGGATAGTAATATTTTCATAATACGTGATTTTAGTAACGTACAATTCATTGGCATCTACCGTTTTTACAGTGTGCCCCTGTTTATGGGCATGGATGGGAATGAAGTATGCCCTCCCACGGTTGGGACTTTCAAATTTCCCCGAGTTAAAAATCACCTCTCAGAGCATTTGAGTGCATGTTCTTTCATGGTAATTACTAACTTATTTATTTCATTATATTCTTTGAAATCTTTATTTCGGTCTTCTTTATCATAATCTTAACAAAAATCATGACAAAAATTATCACCATGTTGATCGATCGTGATCCTATGAATAATAATCATCATGGTCATCCTCTTCCTCCTCCTGATCATGTCATTTATTGAAGGTGAATTATTGCGGGGGATGATACAAGCCAATCCTACAGGCCACCACCCCCCCCCCCCCCCCCCCCCATTACAAGGGCATGCGCATCATGTATTTTCTATGTTTGTTTGATCTTAATTCAATTCTATCAAATTTATTCCCATTTCTTTATACTGTAAAGCATATTGGTTGTATGTAAACAACCACAGGACCAACGGCTTTAACCCTAACAGAGCCGGGTTATTTTAGACCCATCTCACAGCCGGGGGTGGGGGCTGATTCCGCCCCCTAAGATCTCGGCCGTCCACCGCGCATTCGCAACGAAAATCGGCACACACGTCGCCGACCACGTAATCTACAAAGCTGTATAGTCAATTTCTCCGAAAAATTTAATAACTAATTAATTATGCTAATTGATGCATAAAATTAATTTGCTCTAATTAATTAATTAAAGCCCCAAAACTGCTAATTTTTGGTATAGAGACTCTTTGTCAGATTCTCATCAAATAAACCGGTAAAAATACTTTTTTTCTTATGTTTTTTAATGTTTTTCCGATGGAATTTGTCGGCGACACTATTTTAATCCTAAACAACATAAAATTAATTGTTTTTAAACAGTAAAAGTAAAAATAATGAAACATTTATGAATTTTAGCTGGAAACACAATTTGGATTGGATTTGTACACGAAATCACGTTTTTGAACAATTTTGGGTCTGACATGCACTTACGAAATGTTGGGTAACTCCGGAACCGCACGCGCGGACATCACAAATTTGGTCTCAAAAGTTGCGCAAGACTTGAAAGAAAAAAGTATAGTGAAGCGGCGTGGTGACTGCTTTTCGCAATGCGAACATAATTTTTACGCGAAACGTCGAGGGGGGGGGGGGGAATCCGCCCCCGGGCCTATTAGGGTTAAGTCCTCTCCGAGGGACTTGAGGTTAATGCCTTACCAAAGGACATGAGTGCATCCTGGTTTCAAACACGCATCCTTCAGTTACAAAGCCACTGTTCGACCTCTGAGCTATCTCGCCTATCTCTGAGGATTATGGACATGATAGAACAACACCTGGTGGCAACACCTACTACAGCACCCCCCCCCCCCCCGCCACCCGCACACAGACTATGCCATTTATGAATTGCTTTGACGAAAATTGTCAGTACTATGTGCTTGTACCGAAACAAGATGGGTAGAATAGCGCAACGTGATCGGACTGATGGGGGGGGGGGGGTGACACAGGCGTAGCCAGGATTTTTCAATATGGGGCGTTTGTGAGCCCGCGAAGCGTGCCAATTTGGTGATGAGCACTCTTTGCGTGCTCCCCAGGGGGATGGATGCAGGGAGGGGAAGATTCCCCCATAGAGTTGTTAGGGGTATGTAACTATATGGTTTTCCCCCTCCCGTGCGAAAGCTCTGACGTTTTATAGCAAATCTGAGATAAAGATAATGGCTCGTCGCAATACTGCACTGTATGTAACAGGGGTGGGTGCATGGAGAGGGGGGGGGGGGGGGTCCCTCAGACGTTTTGTAGCAAATTTGAGAGAAAGATAAAGGCTCGTACATTTAGCACCTCCTTTTAGGCGGAAAGTTAGTTCGACACCCACGCAATGCTGCACTGCATGTATCAGGGGTGGATTCATGGATGGGGAATTACTTCCCCCTCCCCACGGGAAGCGCGAATACCGTGACGCAAATTTCGTAGCTTTTATCGTTCTCTTCCTCCGCTTCCTCACGCTTTTTCGCTCTCGCCTGTTTTTAAGGGGTGTATTTGTTTCATCGCCCGTCCCCATATTGGCTCGACACAGCCGTGGGGTGTCTAGATCCCATCCAATATTATTATTTTTGTTCTTTCATATTTGAGTGTTCATTGAACAATGAAAATCATATTATAATATTTGACAAATAATCCTAACCCTAACCTATTCTTCGATTATGAACAGCGCCCCTCTTTCGTGATTATGAATAGCGACCCTCTTCTTTGATTATGATTAGCGACCCTCATCTTCGATTATGAATAGCGACCCTCTTCTCTGATTATGAATAGCGACCCTCTACTTCGATTATGAATAGCGACCCTCTTCTCTGATTATGAATAGCGACCCTCTTCTTTGATTATGAATAGCGACCCTCTTCTGTGATTATGAATAGCGACCCTCTTCTCCGATTATGAATAGCGACCCTCTTCTCTGATTATGAATAGCGACCCTCTTCTCCGATTATGAATAGCAACCCTTATGAATATTGACCTTTATGAATAGCGACCCTTATGAATATTGACCTTTATGAATAGCGACCCTTATGATTAACGACCCTGATTTGGTATTATGAATAGCGACCCTGTATCTGTATTATGTATAGCGACCCTTATGATTTATTATGAATAGCGGCCCTTATGAGTAATGACCCTTTTCTTCGATTATGAATAGCGACCCTCTTCTCATATTATGAATAGCAATCCTTATGAATAATGCTCCTTATGAGTTTATGAATAGTGACCCCCTTTTCGCTTTATGAATAGCGACCCTACAGGTATAGGAAATTACACGTTATGACTAGCGGTCCTTATGAGCCACTGATCCTTATGACTAACGGTCCTTATGACTAGCGAGGTTACCCCCTCCGGACATTTCCCGGTGTTAATAGATATATTAAAAATGTGAGTTAGAGGAGAAACGAGAAAATGTATAATTTGTTTCAGGAGAAAAGCACTGATTCTATCGTGACCTTGCGATTTACTTGACTTGAGATTTTTTGTTATTTCGATTAATTCATTAGGATTTGTGGGATTAAAAAACAGTGAAGAAGTTGTAGGTTCAGGAAGAAATTTAGTAAAATTTCGTTCGGTTTATTGAGTTTATTTGCTAAATTAGGTCCTATATTTACAAATAAGGAATTAAAGGTATGAGCTATATCTATAAAAAAAAATGCCATTTTTACCTCTGGCATTTTTACCTGGCACCGTATATCCCATAGAAATCATGTGCTGATTACGTAATATGTCATTTTATTGTTCGCACATTTCAATAGATAGATAGAAAGGGCTTTTGAAATTGCCATAAGTTGATTTTTCGAAAGTCTTTGCGATGGTGTTAAGGTTGATTGATTGATTGTATGATTGATTAATGGATAGACGAGATATTTGTTTTCTTTGCCTCGTTAGAGGATTTATTTTTCATTCAAAGCTTATAACTCAATAGAACGTTAATCAACATAAATGACCCAAATAAAACTACAAAAATTGAAAGTGGCTTACACATATCAGTATTACATTTTCCAATAAACTTCAACAAATCCTTTGGTAAGTCATCTTTTCTTTTTGTTTGCATACTTTCCCTTCTGCTCCTTATATTTCTATTCCCTTTTTTCTGATTTCTCTTTCAAGCATACACAAATGACATGAAAGGTAACTAGTGACAAAATCAAGTTTTAACTTATTATGTCAGTATCAAATTTCAAACGAAATTCAACAATTCCTTCGGTAATTCATCTTTTCTCTTTGTATTTTTTTCCTTTCTGCTATATTGTATTTCTAGAAAAAGAAATAGAAAAGGATAGACAGATGGAGATTCCTCCCAGGACTCCTTCATTCTCTAACTGCGTACATTTTATCATTACAAATCTTATCATAACTTAGTAATCTTACTTATACCTCAGTCACACCGTCAAACCGACTCCAAACCGATTGTAAACCGATTGTAATATTATGGAATTATATGAAAATTGAAATACGTAGTTTTACAAGAAAATACTCCAAGAAAAAGGCAATAGAACGCAGGACGAAATTGCTTGTTTGGAACAAGAAATTTCAAAATTAGAAGAGGAATTTATACAGTTACCACCAAATATCGGTGACAATACGGTACTTTGATTAACAATTTGGAAAGAAAACGAAGTGAATTGAAAATCTTTACGTTTACATTAATGAAGGGGTAAATATCAGATCTCGAGCCCCATGGTATGAACTGGAGAAAGGGAAACGGCATATTTTAAGCAATTAATAAATTCCAATGGGGAAAAAGTGCTATTAAAGAACTTAAGGTGGATGGAAATATAATTGATGATGAAAATGATATAATACAAGAAATCAAAAACTTTTATTCTAAACTGTATGCTAAATCAGAAGGAGGATTATGTGACAATCAGAATATTAACTTTTTCCCTAAAAGCTTACCCAAATTAACAGAAAATCAGAGAAATCAATGTGAAGGAAAAATTAACCAGCCGAGGCGATTGTATTAAAATTCTAAAAGAAATGCAATTAAATAAATCCCCAGTAAATGATGGTTTGAATGTAGAATTTTATATTACATTCTGGCAGGTAGTCGGTGATTTAGTGGTTGAGGCATTTAATGTTGCTGTGAAATTGAAGGAATTATCTCCTTCTCAAAAACAAGCAATTATTACACTTATACATAAGGATGGTAAAGCCCCAAATTTATTAGTACTTACTCAACGTAGATTATAAGATTCTTACTAAGATACTCTCTAAAAGAATAAAGACAGTTTTTAATGAAATCGACCAAGTAGGTTATTTAAAAGATAGAAACATCGGTGAAGCAAGCAGATTAATCAATGATATGATTTTTCATACTTCATGTTTTAATAAACCAGGGTACCTATTGGCAATAGACTTTGAAAAGGCCTTCGACTCAATTTCACATATTTTTCTTCAAAAAGTGCTGAGTTCTTTTGGGTTTGGACCAATGTTTTGTGAATGGGTTGAAATCTTATAATATACAAATGCTCAAAGTTGTGTTTTCAGCGGGGGGGGGGGGGGGGGGGGGGAAACAATCGGTTATTTCAAAGTAGAACGGGGTGTAAGGCAAGGAGTTCCGCTGTCTCCTTACTTATTCATTTTATATATCGAATGCTTAACTCATTGCATTAGAAAAGATAACTTGGTAAAGCGTATTTGTTTCGGGGAAACAGAAATAAAGTAGATCCTTTATGCAGATGATTTTTGTACGAGATATAAATTCAATTTATAGATTGGAGGCAATTCTGGAGAGTTTTAGGAAAATATCTGGACTCAAGATTAATGGAAATAAAACATTTATTTGGCCCTTGGGGTCTTCTGTTGGCTCTGCAACGTTTTATCCTTTTGGAAAGGAGGTAAACATTGTAAAAATACTGGGTATTTATTTTTCATTAGATCCTGATGTTGCTGAGGAGATGAATTATAAAGACATTTTGAGCAAAATAAAGAAATTGTTAAATTGGTGGAAACAAGGAGATCTCACTTTGATTGGAAAAATTCACTTGTTGAAAAAATATGCACATTCAAAACTGATTTCTGTGAGCTCTTTGATTCCGGTGCCTAAATGGGTTTTTAAAGAAATTGATGAGATTTGTTTTAATTTTCTATGGCGAGGTAAGGACAAGATAAAGTGAAGCACTTTGTAGCTTGATTACAAGCAAGGAGAATCGAAAATGCTTAACTTTAGACATTTTGTAAAGGTACAAAAGATGATGTGGATTAAAAGACTTGTAACTGGAGACCAGAAAGTGAAATGGAAAAAGTATTTCAAATTTCTAATGAGACCAATTGGAGGAAATGTAATTTTTTATTGTAATTATTTACCTTACACGATCAACGAAAACAATAATGTAAATGGACTTATAAAACGAGCAAACAGCAAAATTCACATGCTCAGATTGTTGAAACGTCACGGCCTACCACAGGAGGACCTTGTGACCATATACACGTGCTGTATAAGGTCAATTATGGAATATGCAGTACCTGTGTGGAATGGAGCTCACACCAAAAACCAAATCACCAGGTTAGAAAGAGTCCAAAAAAGAGCGTTGAGGGTCATTGTTGGTAGAAGATACACTACGTACATTAATGTCCTAGATCAATTCAACATAGAATCCCTAGCTGACCGAAGAAAAGGCTTGTGCTTTTCATTTTTCCAAAAGAGCTTGCAATACACCAACCAATTTAAACAGTATTTTCCACCTAAAAATAATTCTAGAGTTCTGTGACACAAACCCCAAATACCTGAATTGCGATGTAAAACTAACCGTATATGCAAAGTAGCACAATTCCGTACTTAATTCGTACACTTAACCAATGCAAGTAATCTGATGGCGGATCCCCATAACTGATTAAATAGTTATTTTTTGTAATTACTGGTACATGCATACTCTGTTCTCTCTTCATCGCAGTATATCTTGTCTATCCTTTTCCCTGTCATTTACCCTTCCTATCTCTCCTTTTTTCTTACTCTCTTTCTTTAACTTTCATCTTCAACTATCCTCTCCCTCTTTCTCTATCTTTCTTATTTTACGTATACTCTTGCTATTCTCGGTGAAAGGTTTTCACGATTCGGGAATTGTCATATTGCATTGTTATTTATTATGTATTTATTTATCATTCTTATGCAATCAGTTGTCTCTCTCTCTCTTTTTTTACAACTATAATTATATGCCAACTATTCTCATTATTATAGCCAATACTGTTTTCACTATTAATGAAAGTTCATATGAATCGATAATTTGCTTTTTATTTTCCTTTCTTCGCATAAATCAGTATTGAATAACAGATAATTTCTTTTTATAATTTACGTTCTTTTTGATAACATCACATGTTTGTACCATTAATGAAACTTATTACATTTGTAATTATTTCTATTTGTGAGGTGACTCCCCCCCAATTTAAAAAAATGAAAATGGGGGAAGGGAGAGAAAGGCATTAAACAACCGACAGCCCCCCCCCCTTCTCTCTCTCTCTCTGTCTCTCTTTCTCTCTCCCTCTAATTGTGTGTGTGTCTGTGTGTGTGTGTGTGTGTCTCTCTCTCTCTCCCCCTCTCTCACCGTCATTAATCACACAACTATATTTTAAAGGCTGCAAATGTAATTACGATTTGCACAAGTAGGATAGAGGCCCACATGAACTAGAATTAATTTGATATAAAACATAAAATGATGATGGATGGACACCAAAGAAGATTCTTAGTGATCTATTTGACCGAATCTCACAGGATTTGAACCTGTCCCATCGCATCAACAAATTTTATTTTTATAATCAAATAAAAAAATTCAGATTATCTCATATTTCACATTTTGATATTTCAAGCTAGATTGCCTTTTGTAGACATAATATAAAGCTTTTGTACTCCACTCTAGTTTAAAAGGCATTTAGTTATAATCCCACCCTTGCAGATAGATGACAGCAATTATTTATGAACTTCCAGATTGTACAGATTGTATTTATTATTTTCCCCCTCTCCCTCTCCTTCTCTCTCTCTTTCTTACTATGTTTCTATCCCTTCTCCTATAACTCTATATACATACACTGTATGTTACTTTTTGCACATAAGGGATTCTCTGCTCAATCATGTCAGTCTTCATCAATTGAGGAATAGTGACATTTATGCCAACTATCTTGCCGTAATTCAAAATGCAAAATTCTTTTATGGCACAGGCAGGTAGTGACAGTAAGAACATCCTGTGTGTACATAATAAGGTGCCACATTTTCCACATCAAATTTCATTATGTGATTATTTCCAATTGTGAGCGCTTTATACTTGTATAATTTGTAATTATTCTTTGTCTTAATGTACTTGATAATTACTCCCCTTCTCCCTAGCTTATATTCTCTCCTCCTCCCTTTCTTTCTCTCTCTCTCTCCTCTCCTTTTCCCCTTCTTCTTTTGCTATTTTTTTATTCTGTTTGTTTCGTTCTCTAATTTTGTCTGGTTATCATATTCCCCTCTTTCGGTCGTTGGTGAAATTGCCAAAATGCATTGCAGTAATGTAGGTCCACAACATTTTCGTTTATTTCTGATTTAGCAGATTTGTGTTTGTTCTATAAAGATCCCCAAACAAAACAAAACGAAGCGAAACAAACACTTCAAAGTTGACTTGTGAAGCAAGTAATTGTATCTTATTCGCTTAATCGGCCCTTTTAATAATCTTTTAAGAAGAAAAATTCATTATTCCTACTTCATATCTTTCAACATGCAAAACACAAAGAACCCCTGAACCATCGACTCCAAAGCGAACGAAGAGCAATGATGACAATAACGTTTAAATCAGATATTCTCACTCGCAGACCTTTTTACAGGATGAGTGGAGTATTTCAACAGAGAAGACATTATATCAGGCTTTTCGTTGAACTCAAGTAGAAAAAAACCCAACAAAATAATTATCTCACATTGGATACACGCTAAATATCTTCTCACCAATAATAAAGGTTCAATGAACAGGCTGGAAAAGTAAAGCCTAATCTACCTTTTAACTTTCCGTCGAATTGTGTTAATTTTTTATGTTCGATTGGATGCATACATTCATTATGATAGTGCAAAGGAGTTGTACATACGTGGAACATCAACATTATTAACCAGGAAAAAGGTAAGAAATAAAAGACACTATAATACAGCAAAACGTTGTATAACAAAGACTAGCGCACTTTTTGCGAAATTTTCACTATTAAACCTGGGTTTCTTTTTCTTTTGCATCAATACTTCCATGCTTTACAACCTTATATTTTGCTTATGGATATCGGCCGCCGTTTTTTGCTTTTTTATCTGTTCTGCCTTCTACTACCAAGTTTCATTCCCGTTACGTCTAAACTGTGAAAATTCTTTTCCCATCATTTAATTTCATTTTCCGAGTTCCACTGACATCCGAAATAGACTTGCCTCTTTTCATAAGCATTCATCGAGTACAGCAAAAATATGTAAGTAATTGATTGTTTTGTTCTTCATTTTGTATAATATTACTATGATAGACTAGTACAGCCAATACTGTTCTGGGTACGATCGATTATGTAGTAACAAAGATGAATAAAAATTATAATCTAGAAAAATAATCTTTGACTTTTTTGTCTGAAACATTTTCCATAGACACATACGCGTATCTAAAAGAAAAAAAAACAGCTTGTAGTTGACATTAGCATTAAAGTAATGTTATCATAGTGTTAGATTTAAAAAAAAAATCTTTAGTTCTTCTTCTTGTTTAGTTAGCTTTTTCAAAGCATTAGGAGAATGATGTATGTTTAAATCCTGTATACTTTGTTTCTTATGAAGTGGAGTAAAATTTAAGATACATTTAGGTTTGGAACTGTGGGCAAAACTTTAACGCTCATGGGCACTCTTTAGTCTCGGCGCTCATAGGCACTCTTTAGTCTCGGGCATGGATATGGATAATTGATGACGAGATATCCCTGAGATTGCAGCCAGCAAACGTCAAGGTGATATAGGGTTGCAATAAAATATTGGGCTTTGGGTTAAGTTTAGTGTTAGGATAAGGGTTAGTTATAGCGTTTGGTCCACCGTTGAAGTTTAGAATTCGGTTAGTGTAGGCGATTGACAGCGGAGAAATATTATTGTGGCCAAAGCATAACTGTATCGAACAACCGCTACACCCTGCCTACGACACAGAGTAGTGGTAAAATAATAATAATCATATCCTAATTTCTATGATTGAAAGATAAACCTTAGAGTCTAGAGTTTACTTACTCATTATTTCAAAGATGAGGAGACCTTATCTGATAACACTCCAAGACTCGATCCAAATAGACCTACATCATAATGATGAAAATATTCATGTCTCCATGATGGATGTACAGATAATACGTCTACAGAATATCACATTATTCATCACAACGCCAAGTCCATGTTACTGAAGAAGAATAAAGCTGCTTCATTTAGAACCGTTAAATACAAGAATCTTTCACTCCATAACAGCGAACAATCATAAAACTGGAAAATGCAAATACATGTACATGTACATGTATATGGGCTACATGTATTACACAGCCTCTTCCTCTATCCGCTCCAAGGAAAGGGCTGCGTTGAAATGATATGATTATGGCAGTACCAGTGCGTGCATGCAGCCAGCTGGTATACTGCATGACTATTGGGACTGGAAGACAGCGATTGGGTACAATAGCAAATGGGTTCTGTAACTTTACTCAAGACAGTCATGCACGGGGAATACCCTTTGAACCGCTTGGAACTGGCGATATCATGTTGATGAAATACCGAGGACCATTTGGACGCACCACGCACCATGTTACTGTAGAAGAATATGGCTGGCTTTATTTAGAACGAACATACAAGAATCTTTCTCTCCATAACAGCGAACAATCATACGGAGCCCGGGAAGGGACATGTAGAAAAAAAATTGGTGTGAAGAAAAATATAAATTAATGGCCTGAAAACAAAATCAAGGTTTAAATTTTTTTTTCCTTCAAATTTTTTTTTCTATCAAATTTACAAATGTTTTTTTTTGGAATTTTTTTTGTTTTTTTTGGGGGGGAATTTTTTTTTGAAAAATTTTTTTTCAAATTTTTTTTTTCCCTCAAATGTTTTTTTTGTTTTTCTACTCGAAATCAAAATTGTTTTTTTCCCTCAAATTTTTTTTTTTTTTCTACTCAAAATCTTTTTTGGGGAAATTTCTTTTTTTCGAAAATTTTTTTTCCTTCAATTTTTTTTTTTTTCGAGGTTTTTTTTTTCCTCTCGAAAAAAAAAATTTTTGCAATTTTTTTTTAAATGCTTTTTTTCCCCTCAAATATTTTTTTTTTTTTTCTACTCAATCTTTTTTTTTTGGAAAAATTTTCCTTCAAATTTTGTTTCCTCAAATATTTCTTTTTTGGATTTTGTTTTTTTCGAACTTTTTTTTCGAGATGTTTTTTTTCCTCTGGAAAAAAAATTCTTTTCCCAATTTTTTTTTTTTTTTTTATTTCTTTTTTTTCAACATTGTTTTTCGACATTTTTTACCGATTGACAGCAGAGAAATATTATTGAGGCCAAAGCATGACTGTATCGAACAACCGCTACACCCTGCCTACGACACAGAGTAGTGGTAAAATAATAATAATCATTTCCTTATTTCTATGATTGAAAGATAAACCTTAGAGTCTAGAGTTTACTTACTCATTATTTCAAAGATGAGGAGACCTTATCTGATAACACTCCAAGACTCGATCCAAATAGACCTACATCATAATGATGATGAAAATATTCATGTCTCCATGATGGATGTACAGATAATATGTCTAGAGAATATCTTACATTATTCATCACAACGCCAAGTCCATGTTACTGAAGAAGAATAAAGCTGCTTCATTTAGAACCGTTAAATACAAGAATCTTTCACTCCATAACAGCGAACAATCATAAAACTGGAAATTGCAAATACATGTACATGTACATGTATGTAGGCTACATGTATTACACAGCCTCTTCCTCTATCCGCTCCAAGGAAAGGGCTGCGTTGAAATGATATGATTATGGCAGTACCAGTGCGTGCATGCAGCCGTGACTATTATGACTGGAAGACAGCGACTGGCTACAATAGGCAAATGGGTTCTGTAACTTTACTCATGCACGGGGAATTCCTTTGAACCGCTTGGAACTGGCGATATCATGTTGATGAAATACCGAGGACCATTTGGACGCACCACGCACCATGTTACTGTAGAAGAATATGGCTGGCTTTATTTAGAACGAACATACAAGAATCTTTCTCTCCATAACAGCGAACAATCATACGGAGCCCGGGATTTTCACATATCGAAACCTTGTTATCTAGGGGGTCATTATAAAACTGATGGTTATTTCTTCTGTTTGTTTCGTTCTCCAATTTTGTCTGGTCATCATATTCCCCTCTTTCGGTCGCTGGTGCATGAGATTGGCGGCAAAGAAATAAGACTCTCCTCTCTTTCTTTCCTGTTACAGTCTCCGAGCCGTCTAAGCCTGGCACGCGCGACGAATCGAGAGCGCACAGTGTGCAGCAGCAATGAATGCACATATCAGCTACTACGTACACGGTACGTACATGATATACTAGTATAGTACGATGAATTGCGCGCGCGCATCGCATGGTTCTTGTACGTAGGCCTACGTATGGCCATGGATCGTACGTCGATAACACTCCAAGACTCGATCCAAATAGACCTACATCATAATGATGATGAAAATATTCATGTCTCCATGATGGATGTACAGATAATATGTCTAGAGAATATCACATTATTCATCACAACGCCAAGTCCATGTTACTGAAGAAGAATATGGCTGCTTTATTTAGAACCGTTAAATACAAGAATCTTTCACTCCATAACAGCGAACAATCATAAAACTGGAAATTGCAAATACATGTACATGTACATGTATTACACAGCCTCTTCCTCTATCCGCTCCAAGGAAAGGGCTGCGTTGAAATGATATGATTATGGCAGTACCAGTGCGTGCATGCAGCCAGCTGGTATACTGCATGACTATTGGGACTGGAAGACAGCGATTGGGTACAATAGCAAATGGGTTCTGTAACTTTACTCGTGCACGGGGAATACCCTTTGAACCGCTTACACCATTGATTTCTATGCTGGGAATTAACTTTGAATGCAAAGCTTATATTAAAAAAATAAAAGGCCCTCAGATTTTCACATATCAAAACCATGTTGGGGTCATTATAAAACTGATGGTTATTTCTTCTGTTTGATTCGTTCTCCAATTTTGTCTGGTTATCATATTCCCCTCTTTCGGTCGTTGGTGAGATTGCCTGCATTGTAGTAATGTAGGACCACAACATTTTCGTTTATTTCTGATATAGCAGATTTGTGCTTGTTCTAAGCGAAACAAACACTTCAATGTTGACTTGTGAAGCAAGTAGAAGTTGTATCTTATTCGCTTAATCGGCCCTTTTAATGATCTTTTAATGATCTTTTAATACTGTATTCTTTGTTTCTTCTGAAGTGGAGTAAAAGTTTATGTACATTTCGGTTTGGAACTGTGGGCAGAATTAACGCTCATAGGCACTCTTTAGTCTCGGACCAGGCTAGCCGGACGTATGGCCTCCAGGATGGAGCTAGATTTCTCCCTCAGACTTTCAGGAGCGGGAACGTGATCCTTACGCTGCCATCACGTCATTATTGACACAAACACCACACGATTTGAGACATCGGTTTAACAGTGCAGCAGGGTCTTCATTCAGCCATGATGAATAGACGCTTAACCATCTTCAACAATAGATGACGCTAAAACATATTTCAATGTAATCAAAAATATTAATATTGGCGGATGGAAATCAACATTGTATGCTTCGAACCAGTTAATTATTTTTCTGAAATTTGCTCTCAATATTGCCAAAAATCATGCCTTTATCCTTATAGCTTAGGCTGGACCATCCCTCCTTTCTTTCGTTTCTCAGCCTCGTATCAGATCGGAATGAGCTCGCGATGTAGAGAGAAATAAATATGAAAAATATTACCCCATTATTACGCAGAACCGATTGAAGTTACATCTTCGATCTTGAACTAAATTGTACGATTTTGAAATGCAAAATTGTATTATTCAGCACTTGAAATATCAACAAATTTGTTACCTTTCATTTCAGCCGTATATTCCAATGCATAATTCTCCAGTTTGTGTGGGATAACGAGTAAAGAAAGTCTAAATTAGTTGTATAAATCAGCAGGTATGCAACTTAATTTTGTCTTCAACGGCTAGGTCTATCGTATCTATTCTGCAGAACTAGCAGGAATGTACGTGGACTTTGATCTTAAAAACGAAACCGTTGAACACAAAGCAGATAACAATGGAATTTAAAGGTAAACCGAAGCATAATAGAAATATTGTTCTGGCGACCTCATCTCCAAGCTGAAGCACGCTGGTATACGTCTTAGTACGGCGAGGTCGTCGAATAATATTGTGCACGCACAACAATTTTCGACGTATGTCAGCGTATGGCTCATACGTCCCCCATACGCGGGCCATAAGTTGTAGGTAGGTTATGCGATCCTTGACACACGTTCACACACGTTACTTGTAAGTTACTCATAAGTAGAAATACGTAGAGATAATTTGACCCCGTAAAATTACTTAGACCATCTAAGTCATTGACAAAAAGGTCAGTCTGAACGTAGCCGTCCGGTTTAGCCCCCAGAACCCCCAAAAGAAACCCCGAAGTCGGGTGGATTTCACCACATCTCCCCCATGCACCAAACTTTGTCAGTAGGAAGTAGTATGACTGGACATTACAAAACACAAAAAATGACCAAAATTTCGGGATGGGGTGTCAGACGGCCCCTAAAAGTTGGGGTGAATGCTCTTACAATGCTCTGCATGTAAAGGTGACCCTCCACCCAAAAATTTTAGTTGGGGCACTCGACGGCCTTTTCATTTTCATTTTTTAAATAAACACGGGAGTTCAGTTTTTTTCTGCATGGTTTCCGAGCGTGGTATGTATTCTTCTCTTCATCAATCGATATAGTAATGACTTTTGCAGACAAAAGGAGTTCGTCCAAGCTTTGCGATTGTTCTGAAATTACGGCGTCTAGGTTGCGTCCGGATTCACCGAGTATAATATAGTTGATTTCAAGTAAGTTGTTATATACCTGCGTGATAACCTGATGAGTGCAGGTCGAAAAGCTTCGTTATCATGCCTCTTTTTCGTGCCATATTGAAAGTAATGACTTTGTTTCTTCTTTTTTTTCCCGAAATGAACCGCAATGCATGGATGTCGATAGTATAGCTATGCTCACTGTCACCTACACAACAACACACCACTACAGAACTAAAACTAAGTAAATAAATACGTAAATCAGCAAATCGTGCTTGAACTTTTTCTTTTTCCAGACAAAGATGGCTCAATCGCAACAACAGCCGATGGATGGCTTGTACGCCAGAGAAAACAACGAGAGGCCGGGAATCCTGGTGAGAAATAAGATAGGGAGTTATGGCTTGCCCATTTAATTTAAGGCGAGCTAAAATTGTATTCTTGCTTTTCATCTGGATTTTTCAAAAAGGAGGAGGAGGGGGCATCATGTTATTTGATATTTGATAGTTTTCCCGCCCAATCCTATGAGATTTTCTGCGCAAATATTCTTAATAAAATTTCATTCGTCCATGCGATGAGACGCAATAAAAGTGGATATTACTTTAATGAAACTATTCTGTTACTTCATTCATTTCCTGATATCGAGGGGGGGGGGCAAAACAGCCTAACGCAGCGTTTTTCAACCGGGCTGCCGCGAGAGAAATTTAGTTATATGAAAAATATATTTTTGAATTACTTATAACCAAGAGATAAAATTATGTCAGCTAGGTGAGGAAATTATTATAGGTAAATTATTCATCAAATAGCAGTTAAAACCTAACAATTATAAACATCTTGTCAAAAAAAATTCTGCTCAGCCGCCATGCGACCTTTTTGTATAGGTGACTGTATGCAGCCAAACTTTGAAAATAAAGAGAAAGGGAAACTGTGTTTACGTACCGTATCTCCTCATATATAAAGCCCAGAGAAAACTTGAAAGCTGTTCGTAATTTATGATGAAATTGAGATCAGTCTGAAAAATCCTCAAACATGCGTACAAATCAATTATCCATGTATTACAAATAACTGAATAATGCATCTGCCCTAAAACTGAAATTCAAAAGAAAATTTGGAAAAGAATTTGGTCACTAGCTTCACTTGTTCGCAAATAAATATAAATTCATGATTTTGATCCCATTGTTACTATTTTGCAAATAATATTTATCAAAATTAATAATTTCAGCATAAAATAAGAAGAGATGGAAAAGACATGTCCATCGCCCTACACCCTGCAGTCCTTGCAAATCAGGGCCAAGAAAGTGATTTTCTTGCTGAAAACACACGAATCACCATTAGCTCAGATGTCCCCGCCCCCCCCCCCCCCATGCCAAGTTCCAGATACGCCACTGTATGGGGGTGATTATAATGATAATAATAAGAATGATGATAATAATAATAAAAATATCAATAATAACAATAAAATAGTTATTATTATTATTATTATTGTTGATGTTGTTCTTATGCAAGCGCAGCGAGCAAGCACCTCAGAAATATACGTTTCAATTCTCAGAAATAATATAGCTATGATGATTACAGTTACATGATTATATATTTAGTGAAATCACAACTAATTTATGTCACAACACAACATTTTCTATCTTTATTAGGAGTGCATTCATGCGTCAAAAAAATATTTTGCTTTGATGTATAGTTATACCATTATTCTCATAACCTGCTGTTTCAATGTAGTCTCTGTGGTACTGTGATGATTGGATTCCGGATTCAATGTTCTACATAAAATTGCCATGAAGATTTAGGCATATTCTCTTTACCGCCTCGGTAAATGAAACGACCAAACAAACTTACCTAAAACTTATCATAAGCAGAATAACCATAAAGATCAGATTATTTTGAATTATTTGAACTGAATTTGTGTACAAATCATAACATAAATTTGTTTGCAGTATTGGAAATGCTAAATACGGCGGGGGAGAAACAATGTATATCATAATACTCTTTCGATTTTTCTTTTTTGGTAAAAAGATATGATGATATCCCTCCAGCCCTTCTGGGCTCTACATGAATACAATATTACAAAATAGAATGTCGGGCATACAATGCCATGTTTTTTTTTAATGGCTTCATTTCTTCATGAAGGTATATAGTACGCTTCATGATTTTTAACGCCTCTTAATTACCAGCTTCCCCACGGTTACATTAAGCAGGGAAAATTAGAGAATTTGCGGTCTGATCGTTTAATACCTTTTGTATTTCATTGTTTGGAAGGTTTGATTTCCCGAGTCATGCTTCATTTTTCCTTATTTTGTTTTACACATCCGGATTCATGGGGGGGGGGGGGAGCAAAACGATATGTTCGCCCCTCCAATAAGGATCGACGCCCCTGGCCCGGCACCAGCATCACAACTCACAAGATTTATATTGTAAACAAATCCAACATGTGAAAACTGCTTTTGATATACAATGTTGGCTGCACCTATAGTAGGAAAATATTACTTTTTTTACTATTTATTTATATATGAATTTATTAATTCATTTAGTTCGCCAATTATTTATTTATTATAAAACCAATTAATTCATCGACTCAATTAATTTCCTTTTATTGAGCAGATACCGATAACTGGTATGGAGGGGAGACTTCAGGTTATCACTACATGGCATTCTCCAACCCAAGTTTCGGTGTACATCCTGGGGGCAACAGAGATAGTCATGGACGACATAGTCAGCGGAACTGGGGTATGTGTAATGATCGCTGTTTGAAATAATACATTTCTAAATGTTATTAATGATTTATTTCTACTGTAGTTCATAGGGTGAATAAACACTATTCTACATAGAAATCATATAGACTACATTCACCACAGAGCTTGATTTGTGATCTTAAGTGGTCCTAGAACAATTTTAGCTTTTTTCCCCAAAGGGCAACCTTGAGCAATTTTCATCAATTGCACAATCCAAAATGGCGCCTGGTAGCCATATTGAAACCCAACTTTTGAAGTACATGTCACAGTACTATCCATTATATCAAGTTCAACTTTGACCTTGAACCCTTTCAGACAAATTAATGAATGATCTCAGAGGTTAGTCTACACTCCCAAAACCCCTTCATTTAAACATTAGACATCTATAACAGTTTAAAATCTAACGGGTATGCACATGTCATGTACCCATGTAACAAATTTATTTGACCTTTATGACCTAAACGTGCAAGGTTGCCACATCTAACATAATTATGCTTTTTAGCATAATTTTGACCCTCTTGGAATCTAGCATTATTCTTGGCATAATTTCGGACTTTAAATAAAGAATTTGCTTTTAAGAACAGATATCTAAGGCTGATCTAAGAAACTTAGGCTCTTCAGAGAATTTGGGACTGAAAAGGAGACACTAAAATGCTGAGGACCTTTTTTTTTTTTTTTTTTTTTTTTGCTTGTCAGAGAATTTTGGACTGAAAATCGTTCCCAGGCGCCTGAGTTACGCTTCAAATGGATCTAGCATAACTTTTCTCAATTTAGCATAATTTGGGACGAGACTTGGCATAATTCCGATTTTTAGCTGTGGCAACACTGTAAACGTGACTATAAATTGCAAAAAGTTCGTTAGATATGAATTCTACGTCCCTCGAAACCTTATATACATACATCATACACTAGTCTGTGACATTTAGTTCAAAATTCGGGTTTCAATATGGTTACCAGACGCCGTTTTGGATTACGCAAATTATGAAATTGTTCAAGGTTTCCCTTTGGCAACAAAGCTAAAATTGTTCTAGAACCACATAAGATCACAAATAAAAAAAATAAAGACTTAAGAGTATACGCAACTTTTCTAGGTTCGCTATTAACCACATAAGAGTGTCAAATGGACCAGATGTGGAGTATGAATGTTTAAAAATTAGCAATAGATGATTAGACTGTACAGGTATTTTTGTGTGTGTATCACTGATCTCTTTCCGTAGAGACCAGTGGTATGTATGGGTATTACAAAGGATTGTAAACGATACGATAGTCCGGCGACATATTATGCGTTCGATTTCTAATATTAATCGAAATCTTAACGTCACCCTGGAAGGCTGGACCCACCATCATACCGAAATACAAACCTTACCCGACATTTACCCAGTCCAAATCCCAACCCTATTGAAGTATTATCTTTGGCGAAATAAGCCCGAAGCAAATGTGACCCCGAATCGAATGACATACACACACACACACACACACACGTTTACATGGCTTTACTTCCGAGGACAACTATTGTTCCTCTATTGTTACTCGTCCTCGGACAGTCGACGGAATAAGGCATAAATTCATTGTTCGACGTTCGAGGACTATTGTCCGCCTTCCGAGGACCATTGTTGTCATGATTTTTTTTTTGTTCTCTGTCCGAAAATGTCCTCGGACATAATGCTAAACAAACGCACACCACACACACACACCACACACACACCCTCACACACACACACAAAATGGCATAGAGAAAGGGAGAAGCGAAGGCAGCGTGAAGAGCGCACATGAGTAATTCATCCGCTGCCGATGAATGTGGGACTATATAGCGTAAGTAAGATGGCGTAATGGTAGCTGAACAAAAATATTCATATAAAATTGAATACTTGTCGGCTGTGAATCTCCTTAAGAGAAATGGTGTTTGGAAGGAACATTCTTTCATATTTCATCCCTATGTGGAAGCTTGGACGCTTTGGTGTATTTCAGAGGAATTATTTGATCTGCATTTTATACTTTTTGCAGACGATTCTAATTTTATTCCCTCAAGAATCCAAATACTTTAGTTAATGTTGTAAACTCTGAGCTTGAAAAAGTCACCCAATGGATAAGAGCCAATAAACTATCCCGCAACCTCCAAAAAACCAAATTATCTTATTTAGTAATTCTATAGACACACTGCCCATGGATATTGTGTTTGACGATACCCCTTTAGAAGTTGTGTCATTTATTAAATTTTCTAGGCATAACTGTTGACAATAAACTTTCGTGGAAATACCATTAGATGATACTGAAGTATTAGTACCTAATTTTGTAGTATTATCAGTGTTGTAGCTATTTTGCGAATGAAAACGTTTCTTGTCAAGAGATTATTTAAATATGATTTTTGATGTTTCAATTTAACACGTCTTGCTATGGGGGCCCGAATTACTGGAGTGTGCCCTGAAAAGAAGACCCCTCCTAAGCACACTCTCCTCATTATGGCCGTGTTTCCTCGCATTTCATCTTGCACCTATAACACCCAATGACGTATTGGACCCTCGCTACTCCACTTTTTGAGACAAAAATAAAATTGTGTATAATGGGGGAAATGCTTAAAGCAATATTTGGAGCCTCTTCAAAATGTAGTGGGAGTGGGCATCTAAGCAGGATTAGACACACTTTGTATGGTTCTGGCATCTATTCTATCCAGCGAGTTTAGAAAAACTCTGTTACTGGACCTAGTCCTCCTGTTATCAAATCATTGTTTCTATTATTTCTAAAGGAAGAAGATACACTCGACATCCTCCCAGTTAGTGTGCAGCCATCAGATGAACCAACCCACGATGAAAACAACGGTGTGGGACCAGACACTGAAAGGCTGGATGAAGAAATGACGGAGATTGTAAGCATAGCTTTGTTTCATCTCATATTTGCAGGAATCGTTCCATTTAGGACAGAGCTTTTGACTTTGGATGGTTGTTGAGAATTTGGATGAGGGTTTGTCAAATGTAAACTTTCAGTCATAAAACTTCAGGATTTAGATTATTATTACTATCATTATTATTATTATTATTATTATTATCATCATCATTATTATTTGTTCGCCAAAAGACAAAATCAAGAAATCAGTAAATACAAATCAATTAGCGTTACAAGAGAGTGACATGGATGTCACCGGGAAGCTACTAGTATATTTATTTTGGCAGGACTTGCGCCACCGACGAGAGAGGGCAGTATTTGAGCGCCAAATTGAAGTGACAATACGGTTTATTCCGTCAAGGCATAAATATTCATGAGAATAAATATTGTAGGGATATAATAAAACGAGCGAACCTGACTTCCAGTTGCTTGTGTGGGATAAACGATGCGCTTGTCATGTAGGTGACTCGAGTTCGAGTCTCGTCAGGATCAGATTGGATATTCAGTATTGACAAAATTTTCTTTTGCTGAAATAAAAATAGGGTGAAACTTTGAGAAAATACAAGTCTTAACGTTGTAGTCTCTCTCAAAGTCTTCAAAACGGAGCCTCTTGACCAGACCCCTCCATAAATGGCGCAAGTCCTGCCAGAAAAAAATACGCTGCCGGGAAAAGACAAAGATACTAAATAACTATAACTCGAATGTCTTCCTTCCTTTACATATAAACGTACAACGATACCATTGCATGATATAGGTAAATTAACCACCTGATAATTATCTTTTATTCACCTCAATTTACAGTGATTTAGAAGGTTCACCAATTTTTTTTTCTTATTTTCTTTCTTTCTTCTTATTTATGTCTAAATAGGGATCACTGCGGTCTGATGGAGGGTATGATGGGAGGGAATTGCATTGTGCAACCTGCACATGCGCAGAAAGCGCCAGAGCCGTGTCTCCCAATGTGCTTTCACCCGATATGCCCGAGGAGTGACATATAGTACTAGGAGTGAGTGCTGCAGCTATAAATAAATTATCATCTCAGATCCATACATCTAACTTTTTTTTTGAAAAGAGAAATAATGATGGCCAAAATATAAATTTCAAAGAAGGATGTATAAAGTCACAAATTTATGAAGAGCACAAAATTACAGCTTTTAAACAAAATGAGTAGAAGGAGCAAAATATTCTTAAAATTTCTTTAAATTTCACAACTTGCCTTTTATTTCTTTCAAGCTATTTTAACCGACTTATAAGAAATGACATGTTTAAGGTGATTTAATACAGAGCATTTCTTGAATTAAGAAACGTGCCCACTGGAAACTCTATTCATCTTTCGTGTCAATTTATGTTGTACGCATGATACGCACAACTTTAAACGCTTACGCCAATCATATTTGTGGGAAAGATAAAATAAAACTTAAAATAGGGTAAGGGCTATTTTGTCTCTAGGATGCACGGGGAGTGCGATTATTTTGGACAAGTATGGTGCTAGTCGTGCGATCAAAATAAACAAAAAGATACTGAGTACTGACTATATTTCTCAAGCAACATTCTCGTATGATTATCGAATTCTATTACAAGAGTTTTGCTAACTAATATCACACTTGTAATAATGCTTGTGGTATTCTTTTAAAACCTCGGAAAGTACCTGAGTGATTTTCATGAAATCGCGTTTGCACTTTGATGCACGCGTATTGAAAATTGTAAAAATAGTGCATTCGCGCTCTCTTGCCCCAGAAACTGGCAGAGAGCAATTCTATTGGCTAAGATGAACGTGAAATCTAACGACATTTATTATTGGTTAAGGCATCATAAATGGGCGTGTCCTAGATGAGATAAAATCTCGCTAAAATGGTTCTCAGAATACCGATTTAAAAATATTTTAAGGGTATTTTATTTCAGTGACTTAAAATCTCAGATTTTATCTGAGATAAAATGAATCTCAGAATACCGCCCCAGAACATTAAGCAAATTTACTAATCATGAATTACAAATGGTGATGATGATTTAATATTATATAATCATTGTGTATGTAGATTGATAATTATTGTATCACAATACACAAATACTTTAGTTTAAAATTCAAAGAACAAAAGGATTTTTTATATCAACTAAACACAACACAAAAAGTAAGTTCCCCCTAAATTAAAATGGCATAACTTTTTAACGAAAAGATTTCGAACAAAATAACTTGGTCAGAGTGTTCCAACACTTATTGACTAAGTTCTGTGTGAAAATGAAATTGATCCGTCGAGTCATGCATGAGTGAGCACACATTCAAGGCAAAATTGTCACTTTTCAAAAGTCACAAGAGCCATTTTGGGGGGTTATTTTTGGCGAATTCTGTTTCTGGTTTTTGTTCAAGTGCTGTAGTTTTTTATCATCCATCGTTTGACCCCTTCGCACCTATCCTGACACTTTTCGTGTTTTATGCACGGTTTGGTGAGCACAATTTTAGTGGAAAGTAGCGATGTTCAACCCTGTTAACTTTGAAATGGTAAAATCTATTCGGATTATTGAAAAAATTAACATCAGATATTGCTACCAAAATGAGTTGTCAATTGTGTAAACACAAGAGGTAATTTTCTGGCTGGTTGAGTGAGCACACTTTAAAATTAAGCAAGAAATGCTAAAATTCACTGTTAATAATATGGCATAAAATATGACTCCTGTGACTTTTGAAAAGTGACAATTTTCCGTTTAATGTGTGCTCACTCATGCATGAGTTGACAGCTCAGTCTCATTTTCACACAGAAGTTAGTCAATAAGTGTAGGAACACTCCTGCCAAGTTATTTTGCTTAATATAGGGTTAAGGTAAAGGTTTTTATTGTGTTTTAGGTTACGTTTATTGTTAGTGTTCGTGTTAGCTACAATTTTTTGGTCTAAGGTTGAAAGTCATGAAAGTAGGAATTCGGTTAGAGTAGGATATTGACCGCGGAATAATAGTTGTGCCATACAACCGAAATGAGTGATAGAAACAAGTTGATGATTGTTTGTAACAGGGTATATTCATGATTCATGCACATAATCATATGAAACTTAATACAATTAAACTATAGTTAACAAAATTCTTTTGTACATAAATACTTTAGTCTAGAACTCAAAGAACAACATGCGCCTGGATAAACAGATCGTGAAAACCAATGCAGGGGGTATTTCACCAAGAGTTAAGTTGGACTTTAATTGGGTTTAGGTTAGGATTAACATGCTTAATGTTGGCTAAAGTATTGGGTTCAGGTTGGAAGTTATGAATTCGGTTAGGGTATAGGATATTAACCGGAGAATGTTCCGTACAACCGAGATGGAAATTGAAGAACGTGTATAAAGTGAAACAAGTTGATGATTGTTTGTAATATGGATATATTCATGATGCATGTACATAATCACAATATCGTGAAACTTAATGCAATTATGTTTTTAGGAGTTATCACAGAACTTTTGGATAACCTGTTATTATTATGTTTTTCGTCCATACTTGGGTGACCTTAAGACTTGGGTAACTCGAGAGATGGGGGTGTTCATTGTAGTCCGTGTAAATGATATTTTGTATTTAGGATAAGAGATGTCAAATCTTCATTGTATTGATTTATGATGTTTATACAGATTGTTTTCCATGTTACTTTGAATATGACATCGAATGTTGTTTTCTATTGCTATTATTTTCACTGATTTTTTGTTTTTTCAATTTCAATTTCAATTTTATTTTTCATTTCATCAGAATCATACAATATTTAAAAAAGTGTAACAGAATAAAATATGAGAATGACTTTTGTTGACATCACGAAATTCATTATGTAAAATTATTGTACAAGAAATCAAAAGAATGTATACCCTGTTGAAAATTTTCTGAAGAAATGGATGGATCCACTGAAAAGCATTGCTTGTAGATTGTGGAACCCTCTAAATAATAATACCTTTGTTTGAGTAATGGAATGATTGTTTGCATGACTGATTTATGCCTTATTTTATTGCCTGATCTGTTGTTCGATTATTTGATTGTTGGAAAGGAACACGATCGCAACTAGTTTCGAAAATCAACTCAAAGGCAATCCCATAGAAATCATGTTCTGATTACGTAATACGTCATTGTATTGTTCGCACATTTCAATAGATAGATAGAAAGGGCTTTTGAAATTGCCATAAGTTGATTTTTCGAAAGTCTTTGCGATGGTGTTAAGGTTGATAGATTGATTGTATGATTGATTAATGGATATTTTTTTTCTTTGCCTCGTTAGAGGATTTATTTTTCATTCAAAGCTTACAACTCAATAGAACGTTAATCAACATAAATGACCCAAATAAAACTACAAAAATTGAAAGTGGCGTACACATATCAGTATTACATTTTTCAATAAACTTCAACAAATCAACAATTCCTTTGGTAATTCATCTTTTCTCTTTGTAATTTTCCTTTCTGCTATATTGTATTTCTAGAAAAAGAAATAGAAAAGAATAGACAGATGGAGATAGTTCCTCCCAGGAATCCTTCATTCTCTAACTGCGTAAATTCTATCATTACAAATCTGATCATAGCTTAGTAATCTTACTTATACCTCATTCACACCGCCAAACCGACTCCAAACCGACTACAAACCGACTCCAAACCAACTGTTAACCGACTGTAAACCGAATCTAAACTGGGTTATTTCGGAAAGTTTGGAAGAGAATGTGTTAAACTGCAAAGTACTACCTTCTATATCACCTGATCACTCGGCAATAGAATTGAATATTAAATTCAACCCCTCCACTAACTCTACAATAAAGAGACGTTATTGGAAATTGCAATGATGAGGATTATGTTAAGAGCATGAAAAAAAAATAGCACTTTTGAAACTTAGGTTATCTAAAGAGATAACAGATAGTAGAATATTATGGGATTATATGAAAATAGAAATACGTAGTTTTACAAGAAAATACTCCAAGAAAAAGGCAAAGGAACGAAAGGAGAAAATTAATGGTTTGGAACAGGAAATTTCAAAATTAGAAGAAGAATTTATACAATTACCAACAAATATCAGTGACAATACTGTGATTAACAATTTGGAAAGAAAAGGAAATGAATTTAAAAATATTTACGTTTACATTAATGAAGGGGTACAAATCAGATCTCCAGCCCCATGGTTTGAAACTGGAGAAAGGGACACGGCATAATTTAAGCAATTAATAAATTCCAATGGGGAAAAAAGTGCTATTAAAGAACTTAAGGCAGATGGAAATATAATTGATCATGAAAATGATATAATACAAGAAATCAGAAACTTTTATTCTAAACTGTATCCTAAATCAGAAGGAGGATTATGTGAGAATCAGAATATTAACTTTCTCCCTAAAAGCTTACCCAAATTAACAGAAAATCAGAGAAATCAATGTGAAGGAAAAATTAACCAGCCGAGGAGATTATATTAAAAATCTAAAAGAAATGCAATTAAATAAATCCCCATTAAATGATGGTTTGAATGTAGAATTTGATATTACATTCTGATATAATGATACTGTGAAATTTAAGGAATTATCTCCCTCTCAAAAACAAGCAATTATTACACTTATACATAAGGATGGTAAAGACCCCAAATTTATTAGTACTTATAGACCTATCTCCTTACTCAACGTAGGTTATAAGATTCTTACTAAGATACTGTCTAAAAGAATAAAGACAGTTTTGAATGAAATTGTGTCAGTCGACCAAGTAGGTTACTTAAAAAGAAACATCGGTGAAGCAAGCAGATTAATCAATGATATGATTTGTCATACTTCATGTTTTAATAAACCAGGGTACCTATTGGCAGTAGACTTTGAAAAAAAAGTGCTGAGTTCTTTTGGGTTTGGACCAATGTTTTGCGAATGGGTTGAAATCTTATATACCAATGCTCAAATTAAAATTCACTATCTAACAATATGAGCTGCTCTAAATCGTACGATGTGAGTTAGTCTAGCGGTAATGAGGCTCGCCAAAATCACGATTTTTTTTGTTGTTGAATGTGCAGCAGTTTAAGGAGCCGGTGTAGCTCCCGTGAAAGTGCTGAAATAGCACGCTGAGTGCATTCAATAGAACTCTGAGTGCAGTCCCTATGCATGCCCTCAAAAAGTGCTATATACAGCACTTTAGTTTTTAGAGTGTATTGTTACATAGTGAATTTACGACACCGCATAGTTCATGTTATCTACTTGACTCCCATGACTAAACTGGATTGCAAGAAGCATTCGTTATTCCATCGGTAACGTCAGCGCCTCTCAATCAGCGGAACCTGGTTCTAGGCTCGCCACGGTCACATTTTTTTTTTGCTGGTAAATTAGCACACTACAAGTGCTATAAACAGCATTTCAGGTGCAGTCACTATACATGCCCCTAAAAGTAGCACTTTAGTTTTTACAGTGTACAAGACGTAGAGATGACGTCTTGCGGTGGTGCAAGTTGTCGTCTTATTGACGTAATTACAGGACGTAAAAAAGACGTAAACGACGTCGTAAATATCACGTCATTTTTACCCCTTTCTGCTATCAGGGAAGAAGAAGATACTTGGAGGTTTCCTTTTCTCTCTACTAAAAATAACAAATATTTAATTAATAAAACATGCAACGTGATTAATTATTTGACTGTCTTCGATTATTTCCTCTAATCTAATAAGAATTTCCTTCCAACTCATTTCTTTAAAGAATCGGAAGATCCAGAATTTTACTGCAATCTTCCCATAATTTTCTTACCAAATCACAATAAAAAAATATGTGCATGTTTGTCTCTTCATCTTTTTCACAAAATGAACAGTGTGTTTCTTTGTCAAATCGATTTTCCATTCCTCAGGTGTATCTACATATATTTCTTTAATCATTGATATTTCCTCTTCATCTAACCCATACATCTGAAATAAGTGTCCGACTTCAATGTTCCTTCTAAAATATGGTACAATTTGTATAACCTCCTACTCAAGCCTCATCTACTCAAACCTTCGCTACTCAATCCATCGCTGCTCATCCATCGATCATCAACCAAGTCTTCTCATCTCATCTCATCTGGTCTACAGTCCTTATCAGGACTTCACCCATTGTCACAAAAGAATATTTCTTCTTTTCTCTCTTGTCATCCTTTCTCGTCTATCCATTTCTAATTTCCCTTTTTTCCCTTTCCTCCTACCAACACACATGGTGAACCGTAAACCTTCTCCACGTTAATTTGTATATGTTTTTTAAGAAAAGATTTTCATTAAAATATGTTTTTCCTTTCTTATGAATATAGATGTTGTTAAAAAAAAATCGTTTGCATTATTTGTATCTTTTTTAAAAACCCCGTTCATATGGAACCAAATATTTGACAATTCCTGGTAGTATTTTGGTAATTGTATGATGATCATGTATGGTAAATAATTACAATAATAAATTAGATTTCCTCCAAATGGTCTCATTAGAAATTTGAAAAACTTTTTCCATTTCACTCATGGTCTCCAGTTACACGTCTTTTGATCCACATCATTGTTTGCACCTTCACAAAAGTCTAAAGTTAAGCATTTCCAATCCTCCCTGTTTGTAATCAAGATACACAGTACTTCTTTTAATCTTGTCATTCCCTCGCCATAGAAAATTAAAACAAATCTCATCAATTTCCGGAATCAAAGAGCTCACATAAATCAGTTTTGAATATGCATATTTTTTCAACAAGTGATTTTTTCCAATCAAAGTGAGATCTCTTTGTTTCCACCAATTTAACAATTTCTTTATTTTGCTCAAAATGTCTTTATAATTCATCTCCTCAGCAACATCAGGATCTAATGAAAAATAAATACCCAGTATTTTTACAATGTTTACCTCCTTTCCAAAAGGTTGCAGAGCCAAAAGAAGACCCCAAGGGCCAAAAAAAAGTTTTATTTCCATTAATCTTGAGTCCAGATATTTTCCTAAAACTCTCCAGAATTGCCTCCAATCTATAAATTGAATTTATATCTCGTACAAAAATTGTCATATCATCTGCATAAAGGATCTGCTTTATTTTTGTTTCCTCGAAACAAATACCCTTTATCTTTTCTAATGCAATGAGTTAAGCATTCGATATTATAAAATTAATAAGTAAGGAAACAGCAGATCTCCTTGTCTTACACCCCGTTCTACTTTGAAATAACCGGTTGATCCCCCCCCCCCCCCCCCGTTCAAAACATGGGAGTCAAGTAGATAACATGAACTATGTGGTGTCATAAATTCACTATGTAACAATACACTCTAAAATCTAAAGTGCTGTATATAGCACTTTTTGAGGGCATAGGGACTGCACTCAGAGTGCTATTTCAGCACTTTCACGGGAGCTACACCGACTCCTTAAACTGCTAAACATTCCACACAAAAAATCGTGATTTTGGCGAGCCTCGAACCAGGGTCCGCTGATCGAGAATCGCTGGCATTACCGCTTGACTAGCTCACATCGTACGAATTGGAGCAGCTCATATTGTTACATAGTGAATTTACGACACCGCATAGTTCATGTTATCTACTTGACTCCCATGACTAAACTGGATTACAAGAAGCATTTGTTAGTCCATCGGTAACGTCAGCGCCTCAATCAGCGGTACGTGGTTCGAGGCTCGCCACGGTCACATTCATTTTTTGGCTGGTAAATTAGCACACTACAAGTGCTATAAACAGCATTTCAGGTGCAGTCACTATACATGCCCCTAAAAGTAGCACTTTAGTTTTTACAGTGTATGATCTGCTCTAAATCGTACGATGTGAGTTAGTCTAGCGGTAATGCCAGCAATTCTCGATCAGCGGACCCTGGTTCGAGGCTCGCCAAAATCATTTTTTTAATGAATGTTTAGCAGTTTAAGGAGCCGGTCCAGCTCCCGTGAAAGTGCTGAAATAGCACGCTGTGTGCATTCAATAGCACTCTGAGTGCAGTCCCTATGCATGCCCTCAAAAAGTGCTATATACAGCACTTCAGTTTTTACAGTGTACAGATGACGTCAAAATAAGACGTCCTCTTGACGTCTTGCGTTGGTGCAAGTTGTCGTCTTATTGACGTAATTACAGGACGTAAAAAAGACGAAAACCACGACGTAAATATCACGTCATTTTTAACACTTTCTGCTATCAGGGTTCTTCTTCTTCTTCCATAATCTTCAAAAGGCTTTACAGCCTATCACGAAGATGAACTATCAAGTTGGGATGTGCAGGTGTACCACTACACCGGGGTTTCCCCCTACTCTTATTCGAATAGTGCAGTGGGTTATTAACGTGCAAAGGTGGTGACTTTCCTCTACACGGGACCTCCAGTTAACGTCCTATCCAAGGGACGGAGTGTTTTCCACTGTAACATAGCCTGCGTCTATGAAACAAGAGAGGGGGCACGTTAACACACAACGCAGGCTTCAGTCATCCGCCCGGGGTGGATTCGAACCCACGATCTTTGGTTCGACAGGCAGACGCTTTACCGACTGAGCCAACTCGCCTCCCTCTATCAAAGATATAGGAGAAAAATTACTTAGAAGTAAACAAGAAGAAAGAAGATCGAGATCGAGCATACGATCTTTAACCCTTTCAAGGCCGACGGGACTTTTCAGTCCCAGATCAGACTAAGCTTGTTTGTAAAAAAATGCCATGCATTCTTCATCCCTTTCCTGTCTGATGGGACTTTTGAGTCCCTATTCAGTGATTTAATTAACACTACATTTTTTTCCACTTTTTAAAAAATTTCTGTCATATTTAGTATGAAAATAGTGCAGAAAAAATCACAGAACATATCTGAACATTTCACCATAATTTGGGATTGAAAGGGTTAACACTGGGAGTAAAATGCCTAAAGATTTGTTTACAAATTAAAAATTCCTCCCCAGTCAAGCTTCTTCGTTTATTAACCATTGTCTACGGCGGACCGTTTGAATATTAATGAGTCAGAAAGAAGAGGATCTTGGGTATTTGATTCTAGTTCATCGTGACTTGGCCGTGAACCAGAATAGCCTGGTGGTTAAGTCGCTGCCCGGCAAGCAGTAGATGACAGGTTCGAATCCCACTGGTTCCAATTTTTTCTGACTTGTGTTTTTCATTACAGATCGAGCATACGATCTTTAACACTGGGAGTAAAATGCCTAAAGACTTGTTTACAAATTAAAAATTCCTCCCCAGTCAAGCTTCTTCGTTTAACACTGGGAGTAAAAATGCCTAAAGATTTGTTTACAAATTAAAGAAGAAAGAAGGATTGCTACGGAACGAAATACACTGACACGTCATGGGAACATTTGAATGTTAACACGCATCAACATTAAACGAGAACATACAGTGGGTGTGGAGTGGAGGGGTCCGCCCACAGAACACTGCCCTCTTCTCTTTTCTCCTTTCTGTTTGCTTGTTTGTTGTTTGTTTGTGGGGGGGGGGGGGGGGTGGTGGCGGAAGGCTATGATCTACAATATTCATTCAGCATGATTAATTTGAATGTACTATGTACTATGTATTTCATTATATTATGTATTTCTGAAAGCTGTACAATTTTCTATACATTATGATAATTGTGTTATGTGTACATTAACTAAAAATATGTTGTATGATTTTCATTTGTACAGAATGAATGCAATAAACAATGCTACAAAACAAAAAATAAAAAATAAACCGATCGATTCTTTGTCATGGGGGGGGGGGGGTAATATAAAGCTTGGTTTGATCTATTGTCGGTTTGGTGTCGGTCTTGTTGGTGTGACTAAGGTATTAATCGTTTCGAAATCTTATCATTACATAATAATCTTACCATTACTCCAATGAGCCTCTCTCCCAATCAGTTTCAAACAGGTTATTAAAAAATAATAAGACCAAATCAACATATACCATGTACATGTAAGCACAATTTAATCACGGTGACGCACAGTGGGCCAGAATGGCTCCAAAGTGCGCCAAAATTCATATTCACTTAGATGATTTGTTAATCGGTATTCAGACCCGTAGAATCCAATGAAAATATTTTCAAATACGAATGACGTCGTTAAAATACCGATTTCTGATTGGCTGCCAAATCCAATGAAAAATAACATATTTCTTGCATTACAATGATTTTCATATCTCAGAAAATTGATAATGCAATATCTATGCCTTTATAGCCAAAAGTGAAAACAATGTTAACCTAAAGCTCAGGCATATGGTACGTAAGAGTGACTTTAACGGGGGGCGGCGGGGGGGGGGGCGGGGGACGCCGTACTGTGAAATAATGCATATACTAATAAAATAAAACTATTCAGCTAGCTGAACAATGAGTTATTAAATGCGGTTTTTTAAAAATGAAAGAGTGCCCTCTGTAGCCTTGATAATTTTGCTAAAGAGAAACGTACCTGTATCACTAATAACTATCGAGTTATCAAAAGCATAATACTGACTGATAAAGTCCATTTGCCCTATTTTTTATACTGTCAGAAGAGTGAATTATTTCGAAAAGCCTTCGCCTTGAAATATTCACTTAAGCCATTGTGAATTACTCAGAATGTTGGGCCTGTAAAAAAAGGTAGAGAATATTTTGAGAGCTTGGTTTTGGTGTTGGACAAATTATAATACAAATTATCCTTTCTCCAAAGCCCTATAATTGATTATCTTGTTTACTTCTTATCAGTGTTAATCAATAAATGGGACCTTGCCGTGTAAAAAAAAAAGTCATGCGCGCCCCCATGCGGCGGCGTATGATGACAGAGAATCCTTCAGCGGCTGCGCGGTCCAAAATAAATATATTTTCCGGGTAATTTGTCAAGGAAAATCGGCTCTAACATAAAAAGGGGCAGAAGGTGGCAGCCAAATCTGGTATCAGCTTAAAGCTGAGACATCAGGGAAACTGGTGGTAATAAAATTGATTTGGAAATCCGTGGAAATCTAAACGTTTCATATGGATTTATAAAAAAACACGAATAATCAGCCTATTTTCTAGGATAATTACCCTATTATACTCACGAAGATTGCGTTTCTTTCCATTTTTACCCCATTCATACAGTGAAATGAACTCTCAGGAATATGTGGGAGCAATTATAGATCGGTAACTTAAAAACTACATGTTGAAATAACTTATTTATTAAATTGGTCACAATTTGCACTGAAACTCGCAATATGTTGAATTTTGCGGCTTGAAGTAGGAAATATACACCCTTAATGTACATACCGGAGTTAAATATTTTACTGAAATATTCTTCAAAGTAGTGTCTTTCAACAGGGCATGACAAAAATAAAAAAAAACAAATTGCCCAAAATGACTTTTGGCGCACTTTGGTTTAGCCCTGGCCCACTTTGTGACGTAGCTACGATGTGAGGTGACTCCCTCCCCAATTAAAAAAAATGAAAATGGGGGAAGGGAGAGAAAGGCATTAAACAACCGACCCCCCTTTCTCTCTCTTTCTCTCGCTCTTTCTCTCTCTCTCTCTGTCTCTCTTTCTCTCTCCCTCTCTTTATGTGTGTGTGTGTGTGTGTGTGTGTCTCTCTCTCTCTACCCCTCTCTCCCCGTAATTGATCGCACAACTATAGTTTAAAGGCTGCAAATGTAATTACAATTTGCACAAGTAGGATAAAGGCCCACATGAACTAGAATAATTTGATATAAAACACAAAATGATGATGGATGGACACCAAAGAAGATTCTTAGTGATCTATTTGACCGAATCTCACAGGATTTGAACCTGTCCCATCGCATCAACAAATTGTATTTTTATAATCAAATAAAAAAATTCAGATTATCTCATATTTCACATTTTGATATTTCAAGCTAGATTGCCTTTTTTAGACATAATATAAAGCTTTTGTACTCCACTCTAGTTTAAAAGGCATTTAGTTATAATCCCACCCTTGCAGATATAGATGACAGCAATTATTTATGAACTTCCAGATTGTACAGATTGTATTTATTGTTATTTCCCCCCTCTCCCTCTCCTTCTCCCTTTCTCTCTCTTTCTTACTCTGTTTCTATCCCTTCTCCTAACTCTATACTCCTTTGGGATTACATACACTGTATGTTACTTTTTGCACATAAGGGATTCTCTGCTCAATCATGTCAGTCTTCATCAATTGAGGAATAGTGACATTTATGCCAACTATCTTGCCGTAATTCAAAATGCAAAATTCTTTTATGGCACAGGCAGGTAGTGACAGTAAGAACATCCTGTGTGTACATAATAAGGTGCCACATTTTCCACATCAAATTTCATTATGTGATTATTTCCAATTGTGAGCGCTTTATACTTGTATATAATTTGTAATTATTCTTTGTCTTAATGTACTTGATAATTACTCCCCTTCTCCCTAGCTTATATTCTCTCTCCTCCCTTCTTTCCCTTCTTCTTTTGCTATTTTTCTTTTCCTCAAAACAACTCAACCACTTGGAGTAACTTAATGTATTGTATTGTCACATGTTATAGCTATCTTATTTAATGTAATTGATTACCAATATTTATATTTACTACGTGATCTTCATTTGTACATGTATACAATTTTAATTTGTACGCAAGACAAATATCGGTCTTTGGACCGTTTGTCCTTGTTTTTAATAGTTTTTACCTCAATAAAATCCGATATATATATAGAACAGCGAATATTTTATTGATATTGTGATATTCCATTGCAGTCTATAGTGTTTAAACATAACCAATATATTGAATTCGTTTAATTTAATTCTTACAAAGAGATCCACTAAATGTTTCAATTCCTTCATCCCACAATATTCTTTTTCTATTTTTCTCTCTCTCTCTCTCTCCTTCCCTCTCTCTCTCTCTCTCTCTATGGATCGCGTTTGAGAGTGCATATCTGAGAGTCAGAGTTGACAATCCCCAATAAAATTAATCAACGCTTTAAACCTAGGCCTATATATACTGAAATTATATATTATTAATAATCAATAATACATGTAAAGATGTATGGATATGATTGGTCACGTACTTCCCCCTCCCCCACCCCCTCTGCCCCTCCATCAACTGGCTTAACCCTCTCGTTACCACAAGACTAAAATACTATTCACTTTGCACATAGTGTTGTTGACTTTGGTCCTGGTAGGGTTAAAGGCAGAAAGATACAGATAGAAAAGGAGAGGAGGGGGCTATGTGACAAGAATTATTTTAAAACAATGGAACTGAAATGTAATTTGATTATTCAACACCTTTCAAAAGATGCAACATGATATGACTCATTTCACACCCTTCTCTGACTCGATGACCTATAGCTTATTCTCAATCCACCGAGAAAGACCGGTGCCCCCCCCCCCCTACCGACACACACACCACCAACACTACAGCAGCGCTACGCCACCGAGTGGTGTTAAATAGAAAATACATATTTCACTTATTTACCATGTTTACTGCTTTCTATTCAGCAATATATCTTCCTCTAAGATATCTAAAATTAAGCGATATATACTTACTTCTATCATTATAAAAGTAAGATGAATCCAAATACATCATGTCCACATGATAGATGTACACTAAATAGGTTTGCAGAGTATTGGTCAAAAACTTTTAAAAAATCAAAAAAATCAAAAACTCATTTCTCAACCCGCTAAGTCCACCTTACTGTAGAGAAATGTGGCTGCTCTATTTAGAACGAAAATACAAGAATCTTTAACAACAAAATAAAGTTTTCCGAACAAATCCTACGCGGCCTTTCTCCAGTCCTCTCCAAGCAAGGGGCTGCGTTGAAATGATAAAAGAATAACCTACGGTGTACGCTAGCGTTGGATGCATTGCATACAGCCAGCTGATATGCAGATGACACTGATTGGTTCATATCGAACATATGACTAGAATGTCCAATCATATTATAATTATGTGTAAAGTGAGTTAATTGACGTCACTCATAGGGAATACCCTTTTAACTGATTGGAACTGGATATCCCTTTGATTAATGTACCAATGCAGCCATCATGTTCCATGGTTCAATGTTGAACTTTTGCTACCAGTACCAGTAACTCACTTTTGTCTTTCTTACTAGGCCTGTTATAGCTCTATGACCAAGAAAAAAATTAAAATGTCAAAACAAAATTAAACAAAACAACAACAAAAACCCAAAATATAACAAAAACAAAAACAGACAGTCAAACAAAAACAAAATCGAACAAAATACAAACAACAAACATGCAAGGATATAGCGATATATGTGAATCAAAAGAAAGGAGAAAGCAGAGAAAAGACAGGTCTTAAAACGAATCAATGAAGTCATAAACCGACATAAACAAATCGATTTCTATAAACTTGCATTAAAATTTGGAATGATCACAGCAGGAATTATTAGCAAATTTCAGTTTTCAGTTTTCATTTTCAGTTTATTGTTTCAAATTTCACATCTACAATGTGTTTTTACAGAACAAATGGTACAAACATTATAATTGGTACAAACAAGATAAATGGTACAGACAAACGTGAGATATATTATCAGAGAAAATAAAAGAAGATGCATATCTTTACGTTTGCATGCAATATTAATTGAAAAGACTGGGCTAGAATAAAAGTGAAATATTGAGGAGCCTAAGGAGAAAGCTACGCTTGTGAGTTATAGGCTCCAAAGAGTAATAACATTTATAATAGTCTTTAAAAATCAGTGGGAACGACCAATGCAAGATACAGCAGTATGAGTATATAAATAAAATTATAAAATTAAGTCGCAGTAATCAAAATCGCATTCAAAGAAATAGTATTGGATGGTTTTGTCACTTTCATTACAGCAATGATATTACAATTCACGTTTTTAGGGTAAATAAGCATTTCCTGTACGCCGTGGCAATTTCTGAAGCATATACCGCAGTGCTCGCATGATTACCGATTTTTACACATTAGAAAAGACTTATAAAACAACAACCACGTACGCACCAATGTAACGGGATTATGATGTCAGCATTTCGGCTTGAATAAAAAAAGGCCATCTCCCAGCACCGGGCCACCACACCCTCGATCCCGCACGAGCTATACTGCACCCCATAATAAGTCAGAACTCAGGACAATATAGCTACTGAGGCGCAGCAACTCGCCGCGGGGGAGTGAATTATTGGCCACACCCTCGATCCCGCACGAGCTATACTGCACCCCATAATAAGTCAGAACTCAGGACAATATAGCTACTGAGGCGCAGCAACTCGCCGCGGGGGAGTGAATTATTGGCCCGTTCCCTGCCACACGTAGAAAAGACATACAATCATAATAAACTGTATAGGTGTGGTATGAAAATGGAAAATGGACTATTTAAAAGATTCTTTTGACAACACTACATGTCGGCTTCTGCCTGTATGGCATAACCATTTAGGAAAATAAGTTTTAATTTCCCTTTAAATATAAACAATGAGGTGGAATCAGTAATTTCAGTTGGGAGTTCATTCCAATACATGTACTTTGCACATGAAAATGTAACGGTTTTCTTTGCAAATATTGTTCGAGTTCGTGGCAAATGGAAAGAGTTACTTTGACGTGGGGCATGGGTGGATAGCGTTGTTTTTTAATAAACAGTGCAGAAACCATCGCAGGTAATTCATTTATATATAACTGATACATGAATATCCCTAAGTTGTACACATAAATATCTGAGATTCGTACACTGTAAAAATAACTGTAGATTAACAGTTTTTTGTAGATTCTTTTTAATTGTAAAATTACAAGATTTGGCCGTTTTTCTGTTAATACGGTATTAAACCTGTTAATATACAGTTATTTTTTACAGTGTAAGAGCTTATTCTTTAAAAAAACAATTGGCTAGTATGAGAGAGAAATCCAGCGTTATTAATATTTCTTATGTCCCGTATTTGAATGGTGAGTATCTTGTCAAGTTGAATTTTGGTCCCATTCCCCAGGCAAGAATTCCGTAATTGTAAAATTAGAGTGGTATACAAGGATAACAAAATTTTGGGAGGGAACTCGTGTTTTGAATGGGGGTGTCGAGTATTTCTTGGCCACATGTGTTTTTTTTTTCAGCTGAAAATTGCCAAAAAAATAATATGTACAAGGTCCCCAGATTTAAAAACTTGCCGACAAGGGTGAAAATGTGGTTGTCAAGTATTCAAATTTGAATTGAAAGATAAAAAACATCCAACAAGCAAACACGCAAGGAGTAAAATAGGTTAGAGCATGGATGAGAGGGGAAAACATTTTGAATTTCTCAAACCTTGTCATGTAGGGTCTAGATAAAATCGTCTGATAGACCTTCTACAGCTTGGCTCAGACAAAATATTAAGAAGAAGAATGACGTTTTTATGTAAATATCTAAATTTCTTGATAACGTATGGGACATACCTTGGACTTGCCCAAATATGACTATATACATCGTTAGTTTTTTTAATCAAATACATAATTATACAGCATCATTATGTCATGTTCATCCTAGCCTTTAATAAAGGCGGCATGCTAGATATTTTCTTTGCTGCTCTACTCGTAGCTCTGTCGATCCTCGAAACGCACGAAGTCCTTTGATTGCGAGAAGTCGACACACGCGTGCAGCTTTGCCTGCACGCGTGTGTCACCTTCTCGAAATCAGAGGACATGATTAAAGGCTACATTAATCTGACTACCTATCGGATCATTTAAAGTTCGAGACTACACTGGAAACCTCTACAAAATTCTTCGTCATTTTCCTAAATGCACCCACCCCCCCCCAAAAAAAAAAAGAAACAACAAAACAAAACAAAACAAAAACAAACAAAAACTCGAAATAAAACAAAAAACACTAAAATTTCGGTTTGGGAAGCAAATGAAAGTTCCGTCTTATTTTTCTCAATTTTCACCCCTTTTTAAATACCAAAACATTTTTTGTTTTCTTCGTACTACACTCCTTTGAACGATTTCATTGAAGTTTCCAAGATTTGTTGAAATGCAAACATGAAGCTGTAAAATAGGGAAAGTGCAGAAAGAGCGAACGATGATTATGATGACGAAGAACTCACAGACCCTTGTGGGATGAGTGGAGTTATTTCTATGTAGAAGACAGTCTCCCTTTATCTAATGTGTGTTAAAAATCTGGATTCTTTTTACCTTCTAATCGAGTTCAATGAATATCCTGAATATCATCTCATCAAAATAGAAATCAATTGACAGGAAAAAAATCAGTCTAATTCTTCTACAAACTTTCTTTTGATGAAATAACTAAACGTAATTTAGATTTGACACAGAAGAGAATAAAGAAACAAGACAATTGTGATGTCCTTATCTTTTTTTTAAAGATGTTTTATTGTTTTCTCTCAAATCAAATTTACATGATACAAATAAAATTTTACACGATACAAATCAAATTCACATAATACAAAGCACAATATATATTACAAATCACAAGAAACAATGTTTACATAATCTTCTAACTCAATACAGCTATACAATTGTACCTCAATCATCGAAAGAAACCTGAAAAAATGATATTGATGAAAAATATACCTTGCATCGTACAAAAAAGAAATATCTTAAAGCAATGGAGAGAAAACAAAATATATCAGGTGCTATGTACCCTCCCTCCCCTTCCCTATAAGAGTGGAAATTTATTTATCAAAAACTATAAACAAAACAACAACAAAAAATAACGAGAAGGGGAGAAAAGACAAACAAATTAAAAAATAATACCCCCCAACAAACAAAAAACCCAAACAAAATGAAGAAAACTCACACACACACACACACACACACGTTTACATGGCTTTACTTCCGAGGACAACTATTGTTCCTCTATTGTTACTCGTCCTCGGACAGTCGACGGAATAAGGCATAAATTCATTGTTCGACGTTCGAGGACTATTGTCCGGCTTCCGAGGACCATTGTTCTCATGATTTTTTTTTTGTTCTCTGTCCGAAAATGTCCTCGGACATAATGCTAAACAAACGCACCCACACACACACAACCACTAATCCTCACACGCACTCAGACATCCTCACACACACACACGCTCAAAACACATACATTCCCCATTCACAGTGCATCTGGAGCATCGCCACCGTTCGATTGGATTCATACTTATGGATCGATTATAATTTACGCAAGCGTTGAACATACGTGGGACAACATTAACCAAAATAAACGTGGAAAATAAAGTCACATACTTTATAACAAAACGGGCGCATTATTGGGCGTTGAGGCGTGCGCCTGTAATCCAGCTACAAGCGGAAGTTATAAACTGATTCAGCGGATCCAGGTTTAAAGGCATTCAGTAACTTTGTGGAAGCCTGATTTAATAAATTGTTGAATTTTGATATCTGTCTTGTATAATGATGTTCAGAAGGATAAATAAATAGCAAGGCATAGAAAGATTTTCAAATATATAATGTTATTATTAAGATATCTGTGACTGAATACTCATATTTACGAAAGCGTATGGCCATACGCTTTAGTCTAACACTGAGTCAATGGGGGAAATGAGTCTGGCATTTCCGGTCATTTGCATATGTTTACTTTGTGAAGCACATGGTGATTTTGAAGTGCTTTTTTCCACATGGGCTTCATTTTTACACCATATTACATACACTGATAGCATGTAAGGCCAGACAGCTCAGACTTTATCAAGCCTCCACAAAGTTACCTAATCACTTTAAATGTCGGTCCCAGACTGTTGATTATTGTATACAGAGATTGCGCAATGACGATGAGCAATGGAACATCGTACTCACCTTATCCATGTTGATTTGTTGCAACTCTCGTTCGGTTCTCTTTCATTTAGCCCTACGATGTGGTTCGCTCAGTTATTTATTTATTGCCGCTCTTATTGAAAGAGATTTCGTTTAGCATGGTTCGCTCAGTTATTTTAACCGAATTAGACAAGTAAAGCTTTCCTTCAAACTGCGAAAAATTAATCTTTCATCATTCTTCCGTGTTTCATACACGACCATTTCAAGCAGTAAAAAATATTCATCTTTAATCATTTCGTTTTAATTCCTGAATTCTACTATCATCCAGTACATAGTAATTTATCGTGATCGCACAGTTATCGAAGTCAAACAGCAAAATATGTAAGTATCAAATTGTCTCTTTTATATTCTATTTTTGTATGATATAAACGTTAACATGAGCTGACCACCAGCTGATACCCACAACATTTCATAGATATGTTATCATTCTTTAAGTGATATATACATATTTGAAGTTATTTCAAGAAAGCGATAAATAATGCTCTTTAAGTACAGGATATCAGCTGATATGTATTTTTAGCTTCTTTAAAAAAAAAACTAAATCAACATTTCCTTAGGTAACATGACCAAAATATATCTTGAAGAAAATGTATGCAAAGTAGATATTAACACCAGGGATGTCAACGCATATTTTGGAGATGTAATTAATTGATGTCACAATGTTTTACCAAGGACCTCCTTGGTTTTACACATAAACATTATGGTTAGATGGCACAACTTCACAAAATTTAGTTATAAAAAAAAATCCATTTTTATTTGATAAGATTAACATGAACCCATACTGACATGGATTCGATCATGGATTAACAAAGATGATCAAAATTTGTAATGTAGAAATATGACATATGACTATTTTGTCTGAACGGATTTCAAAATAATTTCTGTGTTGAAATAGAAAATCAAATTATGCTTTTGTTAAGAATTATTCCAAGGCATGACAAGGTATATTTATATCTAAAGATTTTTTTTTTCTCTGGAAAATAGCGAAACAAAAACTACAGGCTAAAACTTAAAAATAAGGCATACTAAAAAGAAACTGTTGTAGTCTGGGATTTCTTCGTAATTGCAGACAGTTTTAACTCAACGATAATCAGTGTCTTTGAATCTGGGATGCAGAGTCTCCTACCGTGCAGGAAACTTTAAAGATCACTTTACAAGAAAATCACAGATATGGCAATGAATGTATCACTAGAAACTGGGAAGCTTACAAATGGCAATCGTATTGCGTATCTGATGATTATAAAAACAACATAAATAAAAGCTCTTCTAAGCATCTGGAATATCCGAGGATTCGTATTAAACATGACCTTATTTCACAACATTCTAAAAGGGAAAGTGAAACTGATTCTGATAACTAAAACCGTTTGATTGTAAATACACAGGAGAAGGGTCAGTGATCAATGAAATAAACCCCATTTTCAAATTGAAAAGCCCTCCGAATAATAGCACGGATGGTATTCGTTCCCTCTTGAAACGCCGAACATGCCCCCGGCCGGTGCAAGCAGCTGAAAATACAATGGAGTCTTATTTTGTTTACAAGTGACTGATTCCTTTATTTTTTTAACGCTGCATTTTTCATCAAAATAATACCATACATGAAGTTAAGAGTGAGGCAACAGACTAACATTGAGACTGACGCTAGTCAAGTAAGAGAAATAAGTGAAGAGGAGATGACAAAACAGGCACTGAAAAATGTGTAAGATGTTATGGGACATCATGCTTAGACAGGACTGGCCCCTGGTGTGTCGTCATCTCAGCAGCGTTCGAGGAGCTCTTCAGCGGCTATATCGGGGCTGTATTTTACCGTTTTATAATTGATAATCATTACTTCAAATGTTTCCAAGCGTTGAATTTGGATAACCTTGTTTAATTTATGCCATATATGCAATAAAAAGTATTAAGCCAATATTTACTTTGATGGAATTTTCTTGTAATGTGATCTTTAAGAAACACTGTAAAAATAAGATCATGAAACATGTATCTTGCTCGGCACAATTAATCAATCAGTGTTATCACTAGGTAATTCAAATTCATATCACAAGTATTTACTTGTCAGGTTTCAAGATCTCTTTTTATGGGGGGGGGGGTGGTGTTGAAGTGGATAAAATTAATTTGTATTGCCACTAGCAATAGGCCTCCATAACTGATAAACAATTATTAGTACGAAAGCACAATTGTATATTATGAAGTTACTTCCACAGATCCCGTAAGCTATTGAAAGTCAATATAGGGATATGAGCGCGAAGTGTAGTATAGAAGTGTAGTTGTTGAAGTAATCAACAGCAGTCTGGTTGGCTGTCCGTCAACCTAGGGTAGCGGTGCGATAATTATCTAATGTACACTATTTTGAAAACTTTGAAATTCAATGTTTTTTCCCCCTCTAGTTTCTTGCCAGATGCGAGATAGATGATATTTTCATAATTCATATCTCAAATGAAGTAATATAGGACCGTCACAAAAACCACAAAATGAAAGTAATTCATACAGTTTTTTTAACATTATAACCAAACCTTTAACAATTTGATCTAAGAGGGCGTCATTCTTATTCACGAATTTGCTTGGAATTATTCATAGAGTGAAACATACATGTAAGTTTATATTTAACAAAAATAATTTTAAAAAATAATTTTAAAAACTAGTAATGAACGATTCAAGGACCCCTGTATTCTTACCACCAGACAAGTATCCGCGGAGAGCAACTCCCAGACAACTAACCTCTGGGAAACTATCGATGGGACAATTACATCCGGATAGCTACCTTTCGGACAACAATCCCCTAATTCATTTACACCCAAGGTAGCTGTCCGTATGTTAATTAGGGTATAAGCATATATCGTTAAAATGTATCCAAATTGTCGGGGAATTTACTGTCCTAGGACTTATTTGACCTAGGGATAGTTGTCCGGCATGGCAGTCCACACGGTTAATTATTATTATATCCTACATCATAAAATTATCATGCAAAGATTGGCCAGGAATGTCTCACGTGACACAAAATACTTTCACCATGAAGAAAAAATGGATATCGCGTGACGTCAGACCTCCGTATATTTTTCGATATAAAAATATTATGACGTCACTTTTTTGTTTTTCTGGATATTTCGAAGCTATCGATATCGCGACAATATATCGCGATAATGTTTCTGCGTTAGCGCTGAGAGATGGCTGAGAGAGCCGCTAGCTCATGTTCAATGTACGTACCGGTATGTGTGTATGCGCGTAGTGAAGTGCAGATGACCCTACATGCACGTTGATGTCCACTTGTCGAGTCGACCACGTACGTACCAGCGCTAGCGTTGGATTTTGAGTGCCATGGCCCATGTAAATCTACAACCCCTTACGAGAAGGGGTCTATTAGCCTCTCTTTTGACTTGGGGAAAAGTTCAGATTTAAATGTTTAAATGGTTTCATCGTTGGATTTGTGCCATGTAGATCTAGATCTACAGTAGAATATAGACAATAAAATACAAGCCATGCCAATGGACAGGCATCTTTTGTGACTTTGGGCAAATATGGTGAGTTGCATACATTTCATATAGAGTCTTGGCTAGGTCTAGGACTAGGTCTAGATTCTTTAGTTTTATTATTAACGCTCATATATAGGCACTCTTTAGTCTCGGACATGGATATGGACAATAATTGATGACAAGATATCCCTGAGATTGCAGCCAGCAAACTTCAAGGTGATATAGAGTTGCAATAAAATATTGGGCTTTGGGTTAAGTTTAGTGTTAGGATAAGGGTTAGATATTGCGTTTGGTCCACCGTTGAATTTTAGAATTCGGTTAGTGTAGGCGATTATTGACAGCGGAGAAATATTATTGTGGCCGGAGCACGACTGTATCAAACAACCGCTACACCCTCCCTACGACACAGAATAGTGGTGAAATAATAATAATAATAATAATAATCATTTCCTTATTTCTATGATTGAAAGATAAACCTTAGAGTCTAGAGTCTACTTACTCCTTACTGAGCATGAGGAGACTGATAAAACTACAAGACTCCAAATTCATCACAATATACAAAGTGAAAGCCTGTATAGGAATATCCAAGTAAACTAAACACAAATATTAATCTCGTTAAAAATCAGAAAAGTCTTGTTGGGCTGCAGCCATACAATAGTTAATTTGCATTATTTTGATCTGAGAAATGGTTTGAATCATTAAGCTATTTGTGAGATATAATGTAATTTTATAACCTTCATACTTATAAAGAATGTAATTATGTTGCATATGATTGTTGTATGCACTTGTACTACGCTCGATATTTTCGATAATAAGTATGTCACTGTTTTGTGAACAAAATTATCTTACATTTCAAGTCAATGTTTTAAGTCAGTGATAAATTAATATAATAAAAGCTATTCATATAATGTTTATATAATGATCAAACTGTTAAAATAAAAATATCTTAGAGAGAATAGATCCGCTTTACAAATTTGCAAAGGTTCCGAGATCGAGCCGTTTAAAAGCTACTGTTTTATGGTAATCCTGAGCGATGCTAGGACAATTATCATGCCAGGACACCTACACCTCCTAAAAAGTAACAATATGACAACTCCGGACCAGCCTCGGATAACTACCCTGGACAATCCACTGCATGTATTAGGGCAATTACTAGGACAACTACCTCCGAGAAATACACTACATCTAGGGAAAAAATCCTATGAAAGTTATAACACAACAAATACGCTACCCCTGGAAAACAACGAAAACTACCCAGGACAACTACCCCCTAGGACAATAGTCTCCGGACAACTACTATAAATAGTGGGCAACTACCCCCTTGGAAAAATATTATTTATGTTTACCCCCATAGACAGCGGCGTAGACACCAACACGCTTTCTATTGTTAGTGGGGGGGGGGGGATGATGAATTATAGATCACCCCCCCCCCCCCCCCACTAACAATGGATAATTATGCGTGTCTACGCCCGTGTCCATATATATTGTCAGCGGGTTACTTTGGAGTTTGGGTATTGCCCAAGTTTAAAGTGGTAGTCAGTGTAGTTGTCCTGGAATCGATTGTCCTAGGGGTTACTTGACCATGTTGACCTAGGGATAATTATCCGAGGATCAACATCCAGTGCTGGGTCAGTTATCTTGATTTGAGGCTGAACATGCCAATGGGTGCGGATAGAAACCAGCTGGTTTTTGCGATATGCTGATGGAAAACTACATTGTATGCTTCGAACCAGTTAATTATTTATCTTATATTTACTCTCAATATTGCCAAAGATCATGCCTTTATCCTTATAGCTTAGGCTGGACCATTCCTCCTTTCTTTCGTTTCTCAGCCTCGTATCAGATCGGAATGAGCTCGCGATGTAGAGAGAAATAAATATGAAAAATATTACCCCATTATTACGCAGAACCGATTGAAGTTACATCTTCGATCTTGAACAAAATTGTACGATTTTGAAATGCAAAATTGTATTATTCAGCACTTGAAATATCAACAAATATGTTACCTTTCATTTCAGCTGTATATTCCAATGCATAATTCTCCAGTTTATGTGAGATAACGAGTGAAGAAAGTCTAAATTAATTGCATAAATCAGCATGGTATACAACATAATTCTCTCCTCAACGGCTAGGTCTATCGTATCTATCCTGCTGTAGAACTAGCAGGAATGTACGTGGACTTTGATCTTAAAAACGAAACCGTTGAACGCAAAGCAGATAACAATGCTATTCAAAGGTAAACAGAAACATAATAGAAATATTGTTCTGACGACCTCATCTCCAAGCCCCTAGAGATTTTTTTATTAATTGAGAGGCAACCTGTTATTTGGCTTTTAAAAATATTACTGGCCTTCTTTGATTAGATCACGAATGTTCTATACACTGTTAGTTTATTCTTTGTCAAAGAAGTAGAATCACTTTATTTGAAACTATCTATTTTTTTACATCTCTCCAACCTTTGCCAGCCCTAATCCAAGATCTCTCTTTCTCCCAATAAAGCATTTTCGTAAAGTAGCTGTCACACCTTGATGATTTAGCCAGCGTATATGCCGACATATGAAATATTTGGCGAATACGCTGGCGTACGTCGAATAAGTTATGGGTAAGTTTTGTATAAATTAAGAGCACGCTGACGCACGCTGGTATACGTCGTAGTACGGCGAGGTCGTCGAAAAATATTGTGCATGCACAACAGTTTTCAACGTATGCCAGCGTATGCCAGTCTGACCGTAGCCGTCGGGTTTAGCCCCCAGAGCCCCCAAAAGAGACCCCAAAATAGGGTGGATTTCTCCCTGTCTCCCCCATGCACCAAACTTTGTCAGTAGGAAGTAGTATGACTGATATTACAAAACACAAAAATCTGACCAAAATTTCCGTCGGGATGGGGTTTCAGACGGCCCCTGAAAGTTGGGGTAAATTTTTCCCCTTGAAGCCCAGGGACCAAATTTTGCCAGAATCAAGAGCTATGGATGTACACTGTTGGTCATAAAGGTGGAATAAAATATTTTTGAATAAAAATCGACAGTTTTGTTGGTATTTGAAAGGCTACGCGTAGACAAAATGGTAATTGAGTGATTACATAATGTTTCCCCATTACACAGGTGACATTATAACATGAGAAATTTGGATTACGTAATCAATTCTTTTGTTGTAGACTATAAAAGCCTATGCATATGATATTCTGTCCCTTTCCCTGATTTAGCACTGTGTATAAGAAGGTTGCATTTTTTCGAGTTCCTTGTACCGTTTGAAATAAAAATCGGTAGAGACGTTCCCTGGACTATGCCTGGTCCAACGGCAACAGCAACACGCGAGAGAGTGGTAGCACTGCGACAGGAGGGCTACAAGCAGACTGATATCGCAGAAGTCCTAGGGATATGACAGAGTGCAGTCTCTAAGATCCTGAAACGTCAACGTGAGGCGGGGAATGTGCGGCCACGGAAATCTCCAGGACGTCCCAGATTGACCACAAGAAGAGATGATCGCCAACTATTGAATTTCAGCCGTAGAAACCGGAAATTGCCCAAGAGCCGTCTTCGTCGCTTGTGGAGGAGATATCATGGGATCAACGTTTCCCGGTCAACCGTTAATCGCAGATTGCTCCAACATGGTTACCGAGCACGACGGTTGACCAAATGTCCACGCCTGTCTGTTCGCCACACAGAGTAGCTCGTCTTCTTTGGGCTAGGGAGCACAGAAGGCTTCATCCAGGACATTGGCAACATGTGGTCTTCACGGACGAGAGCCGGTTCATCCTTGACCGAAAGGATGGGAGACAACGAGTTCGTCGATTAGCCGGGGAAAACCTTCGCGATGAATGTATCCACGAGACGACTCAAGGCGGAGGCGGCTCAGTGATGATATGGGCCGGCATCCATTATGGAGGGAAAACGCCACTGGTGGTTCCGGACGGAAACGTCAACGCCGCCGCCTACAGGGATATCTTGGAGTTCCACTGTCTTCCATATGCAAGACGAGTGTATGGGCACAATTTCCGACTGCAGGATGACAACGCTAGACCGCACAGGGCCGCTGCAGTAAGGGAATTCCTGGAGGCAGAGGGCGTCGTACAGTTGCCATGGCCTGCTTGTTCGCCGGATATGAACCCCATAGAGCATGCATGGGATGCCCTAGGCCGAGCCATCAACGACAGAGAGGTCATTCCTCAAAATCTGCAGGAGTTGGCAGATGCTCTGAGGGAAGAATGGGACGCTATGCCTGTTGACGTCATCAACAAGCTAGTGGACAGCATGCCACGACGTCTGCATGCGCTGGTTCGTGCCAGGGGTGGACATACCCGATACTAGTGACTGAGTAAGAACAATGACTCAAGTTTGATGCAAATTTGTCCATGAAATCACAAAAAAGAAGTCATATGGAAAACTGAGTGAGATTGAAAATAAATACTGTATCTCATGATCCTTTAATTTACTGTATATTGTCGTCATTGTTGTTCTATGCTCATGACATACATCGCTTAGGACATAAAATTGTAAAATATCACTGTCAAACGTGTGTAAAAGGCAGAATAATAAAGTAAAGTGGTTATCATGCACCATAAATGCCATATTCAAATCATGTTGTAATAATTACGCTGTGAAAATTTGGTGAAAAAACAATATTCCACCTTTATGACCAACAGTGTACATTCCAAAGTGTACATTTCCAAAGTGCCCGTAGACAACACTTTGCCTTCCCCCCCCCCCAAAAAAAAAAAATGCTCTGCATGTAAAGGTGACCCTCCACCACAAAACGACCAATAATTTGAAAATTTGGAGTTTTGAATTTCAGCACAGTTTAGATTCGTAGCTTTAAAATGATATATAACTTGACTTGTATGGACTAAGCAAACTCTTGACCAAAACAATAGAGAAAACGGGCTCATACCAGTGGCGTATCCAGGGGGTGGCGCAACAGGCGCCCCCCCCCCCCTATTGGCCGTCGTAAAAAAAAATAGCAAAAAAAAAGGGTGTTCATTAAATAGACCCCTCCCCCAGGACGGCGATCAATAATGCCTGGCGCCCCCCCCCCCCCTATTGGGAAATCCTGGATACGCCCCTGTATCATACACTGAGAAGCACTAATTGGATTGAGTTGAAACTTTCCATACCTTTAGAACAGATATATTTCTTTGTTTCTGAAGATTTTGAATGTCAGACAATATAGTTTATGAGCTATACGAGAAAAGCGATGTCAAGTACGATCCCAGCAAGCTGACACACAAAGTTTGAAAGTCCAGGAAAAAATGGTAATTTGGAATGAGAGTAAAATCATATCTTACCATGGTATTTTACCTGAAATTTTGTTAGATGGTAGATTAATAAATGAACTTTCAGAAAATACAAAAAAGACTAAAAACAAACTTTCCACCCAAACCACCTTTTTCAGCTGTTTAGTGTAAAAACTCCCATTACGACTTATTGGTCGTTTTGTGTTGGAGGGTCACATTAAGGAAAACCATAGTGTTTATTCAATTCAATTCAAATTTACATGATGTAATTTTGAGTATAATACATGAATTTTTTTTTCGCTGTACCATTAAAACGTTGCACTTGTCTAACGCCCTTGCTAAATGAAATATTCTAGCCAGAGCCAGGAAATTTTACGTTTTGTTGTTTGAAACATTGCATTTTAGACCACTTTTATGCACACATGTACCGTAATGATCAAAGTCTGAGCTTAATATCCTCCCTTTTCTTTTTTCTCTTACGGGATAGGCAGCTTATATCGTCATTAATTTCAATTTCGGGGGACGATTTCTCTCTGCCTATGTAATTTTTAGTTGTAGTGTACTAAGCCCGCACTAAAAAATTGCTGTAGGAATTTTCTGTAAATTACTGGCAACCGCTGCACAGTAAATTACTGTATTTTTCACGGTATTGTACTGTTTATTCTACAGCTCAACTGTAAAAAGCAGTATATAACTGTAAAAAAATTATTTAACCGTAAATGATACAGTATTTTACTGTGCAGCCGGGTTGCCAGTGATTTTTACAGTGAGGGAGCGGAGCGACAGAGTAAGAGAATTTTCTGTTTTGAATAGTGAAAGTTTGCATTCTCAGCACTTCGGAGCCTGAGTAGTGTGCTGTGCCATTAACTCATTATTTACTTCCTTCACTTTCGAAAGAAATTTTCGAAAGAAAGTGTTTGAGCCTGTTGTAAAGGGGCTAGTTTGGGTATAAGAGGAAAGTTCCCCTCCTATAATAAGAAAATTCGGATAAACAAATATATCTTGCATGCAAAAGATGCATATGGAAGGGGAGATAGGAAGAAAATTCAGCCATTTATACTTCTAAAGGACGCAGTACTGTAATCAGATTTTTTTCCCTTCTAGCCAGGCATATAAAGTGGACGTCCTTCCTTTTATCTTTCCTTTTTTTTTTCCTTTCTTTTTTTGGTGGTAGAACTTTTTTTTTTTTTTTTTTTTTTTTTGGGGGGGGGGGTGCTGCAGCCCCCAAAGCCCCCCCCCCCTCCCACAACCACTACGCCAGTGCTGGCTCCTGTAATCGTTAGCGTTCACATAACAATTTCAGCTTTGTTGCCGAAGGGGCAACCTTCAAAAAAAATCAAAATCCAATGTGTTGTTCATCTTATGCAATGCAACCTATGATGACACGAATGGAAGGTTATACGGGAAGAGGGGGGATATTATTGTATCACAGGTTTCATTGCACAATATTAACACTGTTAGCGTTCGGTGCTTGCACGCACATTGTGCATAAGTTCAAAGTTGTCTTGGGCTGTACATGTGGCCATTTGGATTTCTGCAAATTATGAAAAATGCTCGAAGTCGCTTTTTGGGAAAAAACAAAGATGAAATTGTTCAGAGACAACATGGGATTACAAATCAACAACAGCAACAAAAAACTTCGACAAAAAGAACTTTTCTAGGTTCATAATTTTATAATGTCGAGTCGACTACAAAGAACTACTATAATATACTTTTACGACCATATTCGAAAGCCAAGCCAGTTGGGGCAATTTTAGTTGGGGCACTCGACGGATTAATTTCATTTTCAGTTTTAAAATAAACACTGGAGTTCAGTTTTATTTTGTGGTTTCCGAACGTGGTTTGTTTTCTTCTCTCCATCAATCGATATAGTAAAGACTTTTTTTCTTCTTTTTTTTTCTCGAAATGAACCTCACTGTCACCTACACAACAACACACCACTACAGAACTAAAACTAAGTAAATAAATACGTAAATCAGCAAATCGTGCTTGAACTTTTTCTTTTTCCAGACAAAGATGGCTCAATCGCAACAACAGCCGATGGATGGCTTGTACGCCAGAGAAAACAACGAGAGGCCGGGAATCCTGGTGAGAAATAAGATAGGGAGTTATGGCTTGCCCACTTAATTTAAGGCGAGCTAAAATTGTGTTCTTGTTTTTCATCTGGATTTTTCGAAAAGGAGGAGGATGTGGCATCATGTTATTTGATATTTTGATAGTTTCCTCGCCAAATCCTATGAGATCCATTTCTGCGCAAATATTCTTAATAAAATTTCATTTGTCCATGCGATGAGACGCAATAAAAGTGGATATTACTTTAATGAAACTATTCTGTTACGGGCAGAAATAAAGAAGAAGTGTGATAGAACTAGAAACTAAGAATTGATTCAATTGGCCTTAAAGTACATCCTTAAAGCAGTCTTTCTTTTTCTAAATAAATCACAAAGATGATAAATTTCACAATTATGGTTGGGGCACCACAGGGGCGTCGATCCGTTTTTTTCGGATCGGGGGGGGGGGGGGGCAAAACAGCCTAACGCAGCGTTTTTCAACCGGGCTGCCGCGAGAGAAATTTAGTTATATGAAAAATATATTTTTGAATTACTTATAACCAAGAGATAAAATTATGTCAGCTAGGTGAGGAAATTATTATAGGTAAATTATTCATCAAATAGCAGTTAAAACCTAACAAATTATAAACATCTTCTCCAAAAAAAATTCTGCTCAGCCGCCATGCGATCTCACAAATTGGTAATTTGGTTATTTTGTATAGGTGACTGTATGAAGCTAAACTTTGAAAATAAAGAGAAAGGGAAACTGTGCTTACGTACCGTATCTCCTCATATATAAAGCCCAGAGAAAACTTGAAAGCTGTTCGTAATTTATGATGAAATTGAGATCAGTCTGAAAAATCCTCAAACATGCGTACAAATCAATTATCCATGTATTACAAATAACTGAATAATGCATCTGCCCTAAAACTGAAATTCAAAAGAAAATTTGAAAAAAAAATTTGGTCACTAGCTTCACTCGTTCGCAAATAAGTATAAATTCATGATTTTGATCCCGTTGTTACTACTTTTTCAAATAATATTTATTCAAATTAATAATTTCAGCGTAAATTAAGAAGAGATGGAAAAGAAATGTCCATCGCCCTACACCCCTGCAGTCCTTTGCAAATAAGGGCCAAGAAAGTGATTTTCTTGCTGAAAACACACGAATCACCATTAGCTCAGATGTCCCCCCCCCCCCCTATGCCAAGTTCCAGATACGCCACTGTATTGGGGTGATTATAATGATAATAATAAGAACGATGATAATAAAAATAATAAAAATATTAATAACAATAAAATAGTTATTTTTATTATTAATATTATTATTATTATTGTTGATGTTGTTCTTATGCAAGCGCAGCGAGCAAGCACCTCAGAAATATACGTTTCAATTCTCAGAAATAATATAGCTATGATGATTACAGTTACATGATTATATATTTAGTGAAAATTACAAATAATTTATGTCACAACACAAATTTGAATTTGAATCATTTTATTCAACATTTTCTATTTTTATTAGGAGTGCATTCATGCGACAAAAAATAATTTGCTTTGATGTATAGTTATACCATTATTCTCATAACCTGCTGTTTCAATGCAGTCTCTGTGGTCCTTTGATGATTGGATTCTGGATTCAATGTTCTACATAAAATTGCCATGAAGATTTAGGCATATTCTCTTTACCGCCTCGGTAAATGAAACGACCAAACAAACTTACCTAAAACTTATCATAAGCAGAATAACCATAAAGATCAGATTATTTTGAATTATTAATTTTGAACTGAATTTGTGTACAAATCATAACATAAATTTGTTTCCAGTATTGGAAATGCTAATTTTTCCTTATTTTGTTTTACACATCCTGATTTATTTGGGGGGGGGGCAAAACGATATGTTCGCGCCCTTAATATTTTCTTTTGGGGATGGGCAACTGCCCCCCTCCCAGCCCCAAAAGGATCAACGCCCCTGGCCCGGCACCAGCATCACAACTCACAAGATTTTTATTGAAAACAAATCCAAAATGTGAAAACTGCTTTTGATATACAATGTTGGCTGCACCTATAGTAGGAAAATACCATTTTTTTTTACTATTCATTTATATATGAATTTATTAATTCATTTATTTCTCCAATTATTTATTTATTATAAAACAAATTAATTCATCGACTCATTTGATTAAATTAATTTCCTTTTATTGAGCAGATACCGATAACTGGTATGGAGGGGAGACTTCAGGTTATCACTACATGGCATTCTCCAACCCAAGTTTCGGTGTACATCCTGGGGGCAACAGAGATAGTCATGGACGACATAGTCAGCGGAACTGGGGTATGTGTAATGATCGCTGTTTGAAATAATACATTTCTAAATGTTATTAATGATTTATTTCTACTGTAGTTCATAGGGTGAATAAACACTATTCTACATAGAAATCATATAGACTACATTCACCACAGAGCTTGATTTGTGATCTTAAGTGGTCCTAGAACAATTTTAGCTTTTTTCCCCAAAGGGCAACCTTGAGCAATTTCTGGAACTCCTTAAATAATACTTTTAAATCAGCTCCCACCATTTTTTCATTTAAACGTAGACTAAAAAATTTTTTGCTGAATAGATATACATGTAACTGCTTAATGGTAAAAAATAACAGGGAAATATCATTTCACACCAAAAATTGACCTGGAATGATAAGAACATCATTGCAGAAAGGATTAAAATGTATAACGTCCCCATCCTTCATCTTCCTTCTCTATCTGTCTGTCTGTCTGTCTCTCTTTCTTCTATCCTACTGAAGTCATCGCCTGTTATCATTTCCAATATATTTATTTGTACACATAGCACTGTCACAATTATTCTGTTTTGTAGTGTAAAGGGGGGGGGGGGATAGTGCAAAGTATATATATTTAGTAATTATTTCCATAAACTTAGAGCATTTGTAAGTATATTTTTTCTCACAAAGGGGTCTATAAAATACAAGCTGTGCTTTTTAATAGACTCCTCCACTTTTGTTTCTTTACTATGCCTGATATCACCGAAATTATGATTGTATAATTGTTTTAAAAATTTTCTATTTATGTAAACACTTCTTATCGTAATTTTGTTTGATATTATGTAATATAAATTTGTGTATATGTAAAACACTGAAAAAAACATGTGAAAAAATAAAGAAACCTTGAAACCTTGAATTTTCATCAATTCATGGACGACATAGTCAGCGGAACTGGGGTATGAGTAATGATCGCTGTTTGAAATAATACATTTCTAAATGTTATTAATGATTTATTTCTACTGTAGTTCATAGGGTGAATAAACACTATTCTACATAGAAATCATATAGACTACATTCACCACAGAGCTTGATTTGTGATCTTAAGTGGTCCTAGAACAATTTTAGCTTTTTTCCCCAAAGGGCAACCTTGAGCAATTTTCATCAATTGCACAATCCAAAATGGCGCCTGGTAGCCATATTGAAACCCAACTTTTGAAGTACATGTCACAGTACTATCCATTATATCAAGTTCAACTTTGACCTTGAACCCTTTCAGACAAATTAATGAATGATCTCAGAGGTTAGTCTACACTCCCAAAACCCCTTCATTTAAACATTAGACATCTATAACAGTTTAAAATCTAACGGGTATGCACATGTCATGTACCCATGTAACAAATTTGACATTTATTTGACCTTTATGACCTAAACGTGCAAGGTTGCCACATCTAACATAATTATGCTTTTTAGCATAATTTTGAACCTCTTGGAATCTAGCATTATTCCTGGCATAATTTGGCCAAATCTATCACATTTTCACATAATTCTGAATTTCGGACTTTAAATAGAAAACTTGCTTTTAAGAAGAGATATCTAAGGCTGATCTAAGAAACTTAGGCTTTTCAGAGAATTTTGGACTGAAAAGGAGGCACTAAAATGCTGAGGACCTTTTTTTTTTTTTTTTGCTTGTCAGAGAATTTTGGACTGAAAATCGTTCCCAGGCGCCTGAGTTACGCTTCAAATGGATCTAGCATAACTTTTCTCAATTTAGCATAATTTGGGACGATTCCGATTTTTAGCTGTGGCAACACTGTAAACGTGACTATAAATTGCAAAAAGTTCGTTAGATATGAATTCTACGTCCCTCGAAACCCTATATCATGCGCGGATTCAGCCGTTTCCCATACAAAAGAATCAACGGGCCGGCATTGTGCGTGGACAAAGGCCGGCCCTTAGATACTTTTGTCCTCGGGGATGCTGAATCCGCCTATGTATATACATACATCATACACTAGTCTGTGACATTTAGTTCAAAATTCGGGTTTCAATATGGTTACCAGACGCCGTTTTGGATTACGCAAATTATGAAATTGTTCAAGGTTTCCCTTTGGGCAACAAAGCTAAAATTGTTCTAGAACCACATAAGATCACAAATAAAGACTTTTTTAGGTTCGCTATTAACCACATAAGAGTGTCAAATGGACCAGATGTGGAGTATGAATGTTTAAAAATTAGCAATAGATGATTAGACTGTACAGGTATTTTTGTGTGTGTATCACTGATCTCTTTCCGTAGAGACCAGTGGTATGTATGGGTATTACAAAGGATTGTAAACGATACGATAGTCCGGCGACATAATATGCGTTCGATTTCTAATACATGTACTAATCGAAATCTTAACGTCACCCTGGAAGGCTGGACCCACCATCATACCGAATTACAACCCTTACCCGACATTTACCCAGTCCAAATCCCAACCCTATTAAAGTATTATCTTTGGCGAAATAAAGCCCGAAGCAAATGTGACCCCGAATCGAATGACATATATACACACACACACACACACACACACCCACGTTTACATGGCTTTACTTCCGAGGACAACTATTGTTCCTCTATTGTTACTCGTCCTCGGACAGTCGACGGAATAAGGCATAAATTCATTGTTCGACGTTCGAGGACTATTGTCCGCCTTCCGAGGACCATTGTTGTCATGATTTTTTTTTTGTTCTCTGTCCGAAAATGTCCTCGGACATAATGCTAAACAAACGCATCCACACCCCCCCCCCCCCCCCCTCACACACACATACACACAAAATGGCATAGAGAAAGGGAGAAGCGAAGGCAGTGTGAAGAGCGCACATGAGTAATTCATCCGCTGCCGATGAATGTGGGACTATATAGCGTAAGTAAGATGGCGTAATGGTAGCTGAACAAAAATATTCATATAAAACTTGTCGGCTGTGAATCTCCTTAAGAGAAATGGTGTTTGGAAGGAACATTCTTTCATATTTCATCCCTATGTGGAAGCTTGGACGCTTTGGTGTATTTCAGAGGAATTATTTGATCTGCATTTTATACTTTTTGCAGACGATTCTAATTTTATTCCCTCAAGAATCTAAATACTTTAGTTAATGTTGTAAACTCTGAGCTTGAAAAAGTCACCCAATGGATAAGAGCCAATAAACTATCCCGCAACCTCCAAAAAACCAAATTATCTTATTTAGTAATTCTATAGACACACTGCCCATGGATATTGTGTTTGACGATACCCCTTTAGAAGTTGTGTCATTTATTAAATTTCTAGGCATAACTGTTGACAATAAACTTTCGTGGAAATACCATTAGATGATACTGAAGTATTAGTACCTAATTTTGTAGTATTATCAGTGTTGTAGCTATTTTGCGAATGAAAACGTTTCTTGTCAAGAGATTATTTAAATATGATTTTTGATGTTTCAATTTAACACGTCTTGCTATGGGGGCCCGAATTACTGGAGTGTGCCCTGAAAAGAAGACCCCTCCTAAGCACACTCTCCTCACTATGGCCGTGTTTCCTCGCATTTCATCTTGCACCTATAACACCCAATGACGTATTGGACCCTCGCTACTCCACTTTTTGAGACAAAAATAAAATTGTGTATAATGGGGGAAATGCTTAAAGCAATATTTGGAGCCTCTTCAAAATGTAGTGGGAGTGGGCATCTAAGCAGGATTAGACACACTTTGTATGGTTCTGGCATCTATTCTATCCAGCGAGTTTAGAAAAACTCTGTTACTGGACCTCCATTTATAGTCCTCCTGTTATCAAATCATTGTTTCTATTATTTCTAAAGGAAGAAGATACACTCGACGTCCTCCCAGTTAGTGTACAGCCATCAGATGAAAGAAACTACAATGAGACTAATGATGCGGGACCAGGCACTGAGCGGCTGGATGAAGAAATGACGGAGATTGTAAGCATATATCTTTGTTTCATCTCATATTTGCATTATTCGTTCTATTTAGGACAGAGCTTATGACTTTGGATGGTTGTTGAGAGTCAAATATAAACTTTCAGTCATAGAACTTCAGGATTAGACTATTATTATTATTATCATTATTATTTGTTCGTCAAAAGACAAAATCAATAAATCCGTAAATACAAATCAAGTAAAGTTAAAAGAAAGGGACATGGATGCGGGAAGCTAAATTTTTGGGGGCAGGACTTGTGCCACCGACGAGAGAGGGCAGTATTTGCGCCAAATTGAAGTGACAATACGGTTTATTCCGTCAAGACTAGTTTGCATGAATATTCAGGAAAACAAATATTGTAGGGATAATAATGAAACGAGCGAACCTGACTTCCAGTTGCTTGTGTGGCGCATTTGGATAAACGATACGCTTGTCATGTAGGTTATTCGAGTTTGGGTATTCAGTATTGACAAAATTTTCGTTCGTCAATAAAAAACGGGGCCTCTTAAGCAAAGCCCTACATAAATGGCGCAAGTCCTGCAAAAAAACAATACGCTGCCGGGAAAAGACAAAGACAAAGATACTAAATAACTATAACTCCGCTATAACTCGAAGGTCTTCCTTCCTTTAGCCTATAAACGTACAACGAATCCATTGCATGATATAGGTAAATTAACCACCTGATAATTATATTTTATTCACCTCAATTTACAGTGATTTAGAAGTTCACATATTTCTTTTTTCTTATTTTATTTCTATCTTCTTATTTATGTCTAAATAGGGATCTCTGCGGTCTGATGGAGGGTATGATGGGAGGGAATTGCATTGTGCAACCTGCACATGCGCAGAAAGCGCCAGAGTCGTGTCTCCCATTGTGCTTTCACCTGATATGCCCGAGGAGTGATATTTAGGAGTGACATATAGTACTAGGGCATAGTGCTGCAGCTATAAATGAATCATCATCTGAGATCCGTACACCTATTTTTTTTTGAAAAGAGAATAATTATGGCCAAAATATAAATTACAAAGAATGATGTATAAAGTCACAAAAGAAACAAAAAGTTGTCATAATTGATCATGAATATCTCATATCACCCTTATTTTGTAAGCTACAAATAACTTACCTGTCCGAAATTGTAAGGAAAAATCCTGCGCAGGCCAATTTTCATATCTCTAACTTAAGTGAGCACTGCTCATCGATGCATGAAATTTTTTTCAATTTTTTCATATCCCATAAAAATATATATGCTTAATTTGGCAACCATTTCAAAAGTGTAACGTTTTTTTGAGCCACACGGTATAGGGTTAAGGTAAAGGTTTTTATTGTGTTTTAGGTTACGTTTATTGTTAGTGTTCGTGTTAGCTACAATGTTTTGGTCCAAGGTTGAAGGTCATGAAAGTAGGAATTCAGTTAGGGTAGGATATTGACCGCGGAATAGTAGTTGTGCCATACAACCAAAATGAGTGATAGAAACAAGTTGATGATTGTTTGTAACAGGGTGTATTCATGATTCATCCACATAATCATAAGAAACTTAATACAATTAAACTATAGTTAGCAAAATTCTTTTGTACATAAATACTTTAGTCTAGAACTCAAAGAACAACATGCGCCTGGATAAACAGATCATGAAAACCAATACAGGAGCTATTGAAATGAAGGTCCTCCAACATTTGCCCCGGCGACAATTGCTCCCGGCTTTGCTATGTCGAAGATATAGGGTTAGTGTTTTGGGTTTAATTGGGTTTTAGATTACGTTAATGGTTACGGTTAGCATGGTTAGTGTTGGCTAAGGGTTTTTGTTTAGGTTGGAAGTTATGAATATTAACCGGAGAATGTTCCGTACAATCGAGATGGAAATTGAAGAACGTGTATAAAGTGATAGAAACAAGTTGATGATTGTTTGTAATATGGATATATTCATGATGCATGTACATAATCAAAATATCATGAAACTTAACGCAATTATGTTTTTAGGAGTTATCACAGAACTTTTGGATAACCTGTTATTATTATGTTTTTCATCCATACTTGGGTGACCTTTCTAACTCAAGAGATGGGGGTGTTAATTGTAGTCCGTGTAAATGATATTTTGTATTTAGGATAAGAGATGTCAAATCTTCATTGTATTGATTTATGATGTTTATACAGATTGATTACCATGTTACTTTGAAATGACATCGAATATTGTTTTCTATTGCTATTATTTTCACTGATTTATTGTTTGAGTAATGGAATGATTGTTTGCATGACTGATTTATGCCTTATTTTATTTCCTGATGTTTTGCTCGATTATTTGATTGTTTGAAAGGAAGACGATCGACTAGTTTCGAAAATCAACTCAAAGGCAATTTCAATACCCTATGGTATATCCCATATGAATCATGTTCTGATTACGTAATACGTCACTGTATTTATTGTTTGTACATTTCAATAGATAGATAGAAAGGGCTATTAAAATTGCCATAAGTTGATTTTTCGAAAGCCTTTGCGATGGTGTTAAGGTTGATTGATTGATTGTATGATTGATTAATGGATAGACGAGATATTTGTTTTTCTTTGCCTCGTTAGAGGATTTATTTTTAGTTCAAAGCTTACAACTCAATAGAACGTTAATCAACATAAATGACCCAAATAAAACTACAAAAATTGAAAGTGGCTTACACATATCAGTATTACATTTTCCAATAAACTTCAACAAATCCTTTGGTTATTCATCTTTTCTTTTTGTTTGCATACTTTCCCTTCTGCTCCTTATATTTCTATTCCCTTTTTTCTGATTTCTCTTTCAAGCATACACAAATGACACGAAAGGTAACTAGTGACAAAATCAAGTTTTAACTTATTATGTCAGTATCAAATTTTCAAATGAAATTCAACAATACCTTTGGTAATTCATCTTTTCTCTTTGTAATTTTCCTTTCTGCTATTGTATTTCTAGAAAAAGAAATAGAAAAGAATAGACAGATGGAGATAGTTCCTCCCAGGACTCCTTCATTCTCTAACTGCGTAAATTCTATGATAACAAATCTTATCATAACTTAGTAATCTTGCTTAATCTACTTATGGGGTGTTGCAAAAAAGTTGCGATTGATTGCAAGTTGCAACTGATCGGTACTGACCAATCAAAATCATTGTTGCGACGCATCTTCTTGAATGGGCAGACCCTGAACCATTCAGAATGGTTGTTCTATTTTGCAATTTGCAATTGATTGCAACTTTCTTGCAACACCCCATTAATCATTCTTACGTAAATACCTCAGTCACACCGCCAAACCGACTATAAACCGACTCCTAACAGACCGATTCTTTGTCATGGGGGGGGGGGGGAATATAAAGATTGGTTTGATCTATTATTTTGTCGGTTTGGTGTCGGTCTTGTTGGTGTGACTAAGGTATTAATCGTTTCTAAATCTTATCATTACATAGTAATCTTACCATTACTCCAATGAGCCTCTCTCCCAATCAATTTACAACAGGTTATTAAAAGAAACTAAGACCAAATGAACATATACCATGTACATGTAAGCACAATTTAATCACGGTGACGTAGCTACGATGTGAGGTGACTCCCCCCCCCCCCCCTCCCCATTTAAAAAAAAATGAAAATGGGAAGGAGAGAAGAGCATTAAACAGCCGACCCCCTCTCTCTCTCCCTCTCTCTCTGTCTCTCTCTGTCTCTATCTCCCTTTCTCTGTGTGTCTCTCTCTCCCCTCTCTCTCTCTCACACACACACTCCCACTTTCCCCCTTTTCCTTCTTCTTGTATCTCAATCTTCTCTCAAACCTTGGTTGCCTCACATCATTCCATCTTCCTTTCTCTTTATTTTTTCTGTCCCTATGAAGGCAAAATGAGACATGGCTTATACGCGATGAATATTTAGATCATGTCACAGTATTAGCATCGTTACCATGGATATTTTTCTTGGAACTATGCATACATGTATTGATGGGGGTTAATTTGGAGAGTTACATATCTGGTGTGTCGCCATCTTCGGTTATTCGTTATAGAGATTTGCAGATGGAGACAGATGGGGAGAGAGAGGGTGTGGTGAGAAAAGACACAGAAGGAGTTGAGTGGAGAGGAGAGGAGGAAGAGGAGAGAGAGGGGGAGAGGGATCGGGGATGGGATGGGGATGGGGGAGAAGGGGATATAATAGGTAGTGATAGATAGGAAAGTTGGTCGAGAGGCAAGGTGAGAGACATTATAGAAAGAGAAAGAGGGCGAGAGACAGACAGACAGACATACATACAGAGAGACAGAACTATGTCAGGAGTGAGGGGTTTTGTGGGAACTAAATAATGCTTTAAATGAATGGCGTTGGGCTGTTTTGAGTACCTTCTAATCGGTTTTAATCATTGTCTCAAAGATTCTCTTTTGAATATCGATAGAAAAGTACAAAGTATTCAGACCAAATATCAGTTTTATATAATGGGACTTATAATAGATGTTCATTTAAATTCATCATTGTAATTTGATTGTAATTTTGACATCACGCAATACATGAATGAGATAAGTTATTATATGAACGTTAAACATAACACGTCAAAATCATATTTACCAACTGCATTTATCATTGCCAAGATCGGGATATATGATTCATAATTTGATAATGACTGTATATAGTGTGTATAGTCTTAAACCGATAAAAAATATATTTTGACATTGACAGGTCAAACTGTTCATGGACTTTCGGACTCTAGTGGCTTATACATTTCAACATATAAAGATATCACTATACTGTACTGTTCACGATATACGGATAGTTCACCGTCAAGTTTAAAGTATACCGCTCATTGAATGATCCATGCACGATCGCAGCCTCTCTGTATGGGGCTCTGTGCTGTGCAACCAAGGAGCTTCAAACACATGTTGCAATATTCCTCTCTAAAATGCAGTTTAAAAACGTACTTTAATGCTGATATCGGTGTAGAACAGCTAACAGTGTGAATACTATTATCATCATTACAAAATGGCGACTTCAAATGACGGGGTATGGAATCCGTCTCAAACGGCAGGGCAAGCAAAGCGTGTATTCCTATGGAGTCTCCCCCGCTCATGCACTACTGTATTCACAAGGTGTATGGAAGCTCTAGGAAGGCCGCATGTTGAGATCTTCTGGGAACCTTACGTATCTTGTGAATTTTATGGACCAGAGAGGCGGCATTTCTTTGCCAATGACAGCCCACAGCTTCTCCATGAGAAGTACACTTATGCCTATGTCAGAGGTAAATTCGATTGCACAGTATTCGAATTGGTACATGCATGGTATTGACCTTGTGCCATACTGCACTGTTAATAGAGCCCGGATTGTGCCGATATCGAGGGGTGCAAGCTAGACCTCGGAATATTGTTATTATTATTATGCATGTATATTGATATAACACTGGGAATAATGCAACGCTGCTATTGTATCCAAAGGAGTCAGTGGGAAATATTATATACCCCAGAAACATATTGCAATAGAGGTTACTATTTCAATCTTTCATATGGAATGTGTTACTTCCTTACACCTATAGCCTTTTGCTAAACAGTCGGGTAACGTCGCGTCGCGTTGGTAGAAATTTTCGAACATTTTTCAGGAAGGTGTCTTCAAGGGGACAAATTGAAAAAGAGTCCATCTCAGTATGATTTTTCCCGTTTTGTGTGCCACAAGCTGCTTATGTATCTTCATATTTTATCCTGAGGTATTTAACAAGAGTTATAATGTTAAACAATTATAGACAAAAAGAAAACTTTCTTTGTATTCTTTTTCTTGTTTTCTTTGTTTTGTTGAATGATGAGCGTCCAATCTGTGTGCGGATGTATAGCTCTATTTCTAAATCTTTATCCTTCTATCATATCTTTGTCTTTTCTCATCTGATTTTGTTTGCTTTATATTAACTATGATAATTTTTTAGTACAAAATCCCCCCCCCCCCCCCGCAAAAAAAAGCCTTTTCTCCTTCATTTCTTTAAATTTTGTTTGTTTTATCCAGTAGAGCTAAGTGATATACATAGAAATTCTACATAGGATTTGGGAACTCTGCCTCAAACATTAATTATGATGATTTCTGCAATTTTTTTTATCCTATAATTTTTTTCTTTCCACCTTTCCTTTCATTATGTTATTCTTTGATCCCTTGTATCATCTTGTCTTCCCTCTTTCCCAATGATCTTTCCCAATGATACTTTTTTTTTTGCTTTCCATCTTTACTTTCGTTATGTTATTCTGTGATTCATTTTATCTGTTCTTCCATCTTTTATGTTACTCTTTATATTCATCCATCTATCATTCCTTAGTCTATCTTTCGTAGTGTTATTCTTTTTTGTCCCCGCCGAAGTTCGCGAGGGGACTATGAAACGAACTCCGTTCGTGTGTGCGTGTGTGTGTCCGTCCGTCCCTCCGTCCGTGTGTCCGTCCGTCCGTGTGTGCTCAAAAAGTTAGAAAATGCTACTTCTCCGTCATTTCTTGGCCGATTTTGATTCTGATTGTTTTATCTGATAGGGCTGAGTGGGGGCTTCCTAACTTCTACACAAAATCATGAAATTCATCAATTATGCAAATTTATTCAAAATCGACGAAAAATGCTACTTCTCCTCTATTTCACACCGTATTTTGAATGTGATTTTTTTTATCTGATAGGGCTGGGTAGGGGCTGTCAAACCTCTACACAGAATTTTGAAATTCATTAATTATGCAAATTTATTGTAATTTATTCAAAATCAACAGAAAATGCATTTATAATCATAAAACATTAATTTGATAATTCATTTCTCACATTTATCTTCAAGGTTCTATCAGAAATTACATAAATTAACAGCCATTTCACAGATCTACACTTCTGGCGGGGACATATATTACGCATCGCGTAATTACTAATTCAGTTGTTTTTAATCCTTTTATTTTTTCTTTCCACCTTTCCTTTCATTACGTTATTCTTTTATTGCTTTTATCATTTTGTTTTCCAACTTTCATAATGTTACTGTTTATATTTATTCTTTTTTTCCTCTTTTTTTTAATTGCTTTCCATCTTCACTTTGTTCTTTGTTCCCTTTTATCATTTCTCTTCCACCTTTCTTCATGTTTATATTTATCTTTTTATCATTTTTCTCTCTATCTCTCGCTTTGTCATTTCTTGCTTTTATCCTTCTATCAATTATCTTTCCATCCTTCCTCTCGTTATGATATTCTTTGTTTCCTGTTATCATTTTTCTTCCCCATCCTTCCTCACGTTAATATTTATCCTTCTATCATTTCTCTCTGTCTTTCTTTATATAAGTTAAACTTTTTTTATCCTATCATTTCTCTCTCTATCTTTCATATTATTCTTTTTAAAATAATTTTCTGCTTCCCATCTTTACTTACTTTCCTTAAAACATTCTTTGCTTTTATCCTATCATTTTGTTTTCCTTTCATCTTTTCTTTCGTTATGTTATTCCTTTATTCAAATTATCATCTTCTCTTCTATCTTTCCTTATGTTACTCTTAATATCTTTATCCTTTTATCATTTATGTCTCTATCTTTCTTTATGTTATTCTTTGTTTTTATCCACTTATTTTTACTTTCCAACTTTTCTTTTGTTGTATTCTTTGTTTTCTTTCATCATAAAAATTATTTTCTTCCATCCTTCCTACCCTTCTATTCTCTCTATAGTTCATGTTTTTCTTTGCATTATCCTTCTATTGTTTTCTTTATTCCCTTGTTTGTCGTTTTTAGCCTGAAAACGGGAAAAATCATACTGAGATGGACTCTTTTTCAATTTGTCCCTTGAAGACACCTTCCTGAAAAATGTTCGAAAATTTCTACCAACGCGACGCGACGTTACCCGACTGTTTAGCAAAAGCCCACCTATATACCTTGATTTCCTATACGGGCTTATCATGACGCAAATCGACAAAAGGGCATTGACATCGACTCCATATCATTCACTTTTTTGTGAACTATTATAACATAATTTGATTTTGGAACACTTCCAATATAATATTTGTTTTCCAGGGGGTGCGTGTATTTGTTCTTTATGCCTCTTCTGAAACACAATATCCAGTGGCGGATCCAGGAATTTGAAATGGGTGGGGGGGGGGGGGTGTCAGCGGCGAGGGAGCGAAGGGATTGGGAATCTTATAGAAAGACATAATCATACTGATTCCTCTCTCTCTCTCTCTCTCTCTCTCTCTCTCTTTCCCTCCCTCGCATTCTCTCTTTATAATTATCATTATTTTCTCTACCTTTCATCCTCATCTTCATGTCTCCCCTTTCTCATATCCTGCCTAGATTTCTTAGATGGTGACTTTCCTGGAGCTAAGCTTCTGTTCGCTAAGGACGTAACCATTGGTATCATGGATAAGTTTGAGTTCATTCCAAAGACCTACCGACATACGTTTCTCATTCGAGACCCTAGGAAGACGTTTCCCTCTATCCAGAGGCTATCAGATGACCTGCCTGAAGCTCATCGCTTTAATGTTAAGAAGGAGTACGGAAAAGGTTAGAAACGATGTTTAAGGGCTGGTCACATTTGTCCGATAACGTACGATAACGATATTTTGAATTAAAGGTACACTCTACTATATAATGTGGACGTGTGAGAATGCTCGTGTCTGTAAATATATAGTATAGGACAGTATAGGTTGTACCTTTAAAATGTTTAATGGACAATATCGTTATCGTTATCGTTATCGGAGAAAATGTGACCAGCCCTTTATCTTCAATTTTGAATTCATTCAAATGGCTTTTACCCAATAATAATTATAATTTGGATTTTTTTTATAACCTAATATAAATGTACGATGTCTCTAAGCGCTTTACAGACATAATTATACACATATGGCTTATTATTTTAGATTATATTGTTATTGTTTTGCTCAACATAGGTGAACATTGGCATTTTGTATACGTATTATAATCATTAAGGGTAATATCAAATTGACTTGGGAAAAACGAAACTAAATGATTGCTTGATTTTTCCCGTTATCTTTCTTCCCTTATTATTGATAATGACAAAGCTATATTTCTATGCAAACGGTACTGTTGGAAATTTAAATGGCTAAAAAAAGTTGATCTAAATCATGATTTTAGGTTTGTAAGTGTATGATGAGGCATTTTCTTCTATCTGTTTTTTTTTCTTTCATGGTATTACAGGATACCAGGAAATCACTGATCTCATGCGATACATCGTAAAGACATTCGGACAGACACCCGTCATTGTTGATGCAGACGAACTGCTTTCCGAACCCGATCGAGTACTCCCGATGTATTGCCGAGCGACTGGACTCGAGTATGACCCGAAGATGTTGTCATGGGGCAAGACCAACGTGAAAGGGTTAAATTGGCACTTTGCAGAGAGCATGCCTGAATTTGAAGAGATGGGACTCTTTGAGAATGCGATGCACAGTTCGAAGTTTAACCCCTCTGCTGCTGGCAGAAAGGGACGTTCGTTTGACGAGAGTGGTTGGACACCTGAAGTTCGAGAATGTATCGAAGCTGCCCTACCTGTCTACCAGAGTCTATTTGAAATGAGATTAAAGTAAATAATAGGCAATGTGATGTGTCTGGCTTTTATCACGTTCCATGATACTGGACAGGTGTTGATGAATAATACGTCAATAATATGTCATTGTTCATGTCCCGATTTTTTTAACGCCATAATAATAAGCCAGTTCGGGGTTAGCGCATGGTACAAATGACCCCAAATATCCACAGATATTTTAGACATGGAGGGTCCCTTTATGTGCACTTCAGAAAAATAACTCTGGGAGTGATAGAGGTGCCTCATGAATAGCTTTTGTTTCCCCCTTTAAAAAGAATACTTCCACCTGGATATCATGGAATGCACCATTAGTGCATAATTGAATAATGATTACATGACATTCATGAGCACATATCGAATATTAGTGTCAGTGGGTTTTAGAATTTGGTACAGATGACCTTTATCTGCTCATGCTCAGATTGCATCTCCGAAATGGCTTATTCAGATATATAAAGAATTTGCACAGGTCCCGCCAAATTTTGACGGATGAATTTATTTTGTTGATGTACATTACATATCAGATCAAAATAAATGTAGATACAAAACAAATATAATATTAAATTTAACATATTAAATATTATACATTCACAATAATTTGTAACCTTCTGCCTATTATATTGAGTCGCAAATTAATCTATATACCCCTGTCAGAACCACTGAAGTATATAAGAGTATCATTTTTTACTTCTATAGAACAATAGATTATCTCTTTGCTAAGATATTTTCTATTCCCTTCAACATGTTCATAGCATATCAAGTCATATTTTTTAAATTTTATAAACTGTATTTCTGTTTATGGTACCGACTCGATACAAATAAAGAATAATTCAGTTACAGCGACCGCCAGTACTCGAGATGGAACTATTTGTGTGTCATAGTGAACTACATGCTAGTGAGCTTGTCAATTGAAAGTGCGCCATCTACAGTGTGACAACAAATACCGACAGAACTGAAGCCATTTGCTCAGGTCATTATTAATTTCTGGATGTATATCATCATATTCTTTTTTAAGGATATACATTCTAATACATATTTTTTCTTCACAATAAAATTGTTTGTCCATTATATCTTGTCTTGGCCAGATCAGTCAATATGGTTTGATTAAACTATATATTGACAAAGATAGAATGGACAACCGTTGGTCGAACAAATTCAAAAAGATTACTCCAGTAAATTAAAGTTTGCAAAATAACCGATGCATTATGACAATGACCACTTTAAAACACATCATTTGCACATACCTTATTTGGCCTCAAATAACTTTGGATTTTTTAAAAGTATATATGTTTTAAACTTTGAACGGGAATCAGTTCTGTTCTAAGTTTATCGTTAATCACTGTCTCCGTCTTTCCATCGTTCTTGTCATTTTATCTATCTTATCTCTTTCTACCTCTCTCTCTCTCTCTCATTTTCTCTCTTTCTAACACTCGTCTCATTCTCTCTATTTTCTGTCTCCCCCTTTCTCTCTCTCTCTCTCTTTGCAGATCTCATCATGGACCTACTGTGTAACAGGATCCAATTGGCCCAAGTTTCTTCCTTTATCTTCCTTTCATTACTTTTCATATTTGTTCGTTAAACTCCAGTTTTCAGAATTGAAAGTTTGTTATCTTGGCCATCATATCAAACATAAGCTTCCACTAATACGTTTAGTTTACAAGGAAACAAAGCATTCACTCGGAGGTGGCTAAGTATTTCAGGGATGGATTTTATTTCATTTCTATCTCACATAGAAATATGTACATTGTACTAATCAGTATGGGTCATATCGTCAAATGAAACAGTCACATACAAAATATATTTCATTTGAATTAAACCATATTTTACAAAACATTATCATGAACATTTAAATAATATCAATATACAATGTACATGGATATGAATGTGTGAAATTCGAGAAAAAAAGTGTACAGGAGATTTTCGATGGAGGTAAAGTATTTTTCCCCTATAAGCTAATTTCGCTGTTTATTTTTCAGTCACGTTTCAATCAACTACCATTTTATTTGCAATTGTAGAATGGTATCTTGGTATGTATGATGTAGCAAAAACGTATGATTTCAAGCTGTGCTACAAATTTCATTTATCAAGGTGCAAATGAATAATTATAGACTTGCATATATTTCTGTTTTTATGTGATCAGGTGATCCGATTATCAATTTGGTATACTACGAACCAAACCAACAAAGCCTGAAGAATGCTTAATTGAATCAGATCCAGTTTAAACTGAAACATGTTTCTACTCTCTTTCGTCATGTCAGAAGTGACCCTCGGGATTTTGTTGACAGGTAGTCCCATGTAATCTTAAAGATGCTTGTTCCTTGTAAGGTGGTGGATTGGTTGTTGTTTTCCATCATGTGAATAAGACGACACATAACAAAGATATAATATTTAAGAATATATTTAATGACCGTAAAGAAATTGACTACCTCTCCCCACCACTCCCCCCCCCCCCCCCCCCCCCCCTTTACATGTATCATTCGGAGTAAACACACTTTGGTAAGATCAAATCTTCAAGGTAATGCCCGATTCACAATGAACTTCGAAGGACGTTGATGTGCATCATTGACGCAATTGAAAATTATCATATAGTAGACATAGTCGAGGTAACATATCACTCGAGAATTGAGCCATATACAATATGTTTTTCTTATTTCTAATGTACAAATTGGGCATCCTTCAAATAGGAAATTCAATTATCGGCTGTACTGCCTTGCATTCTATTCACTGACACTGCACGTAAAGAATCAAAGCATATTAACCAATACCTTGGTCACGCAATACACGAAAACTACATCTTCAATGAAATCACAGGCAAGAATGGCGGCACTGTGCATCTATATTTATTTCGTTACTGTCGTTAATGTTAGATTAACGACAGAGGATGTTAGAAGATTGCTCTAGCTCGACGGTAGGAATAACACGAAGAGAATGAAAGGTGAATTATTAAAGTAGTTAACTTTTACAATGTACTATTATGAAGGAAATGTCATTTTAAATAGAGTTGTCAAGATTAAACATGAAAGGTAAAATTTAAAGAAGAAATAAATTAAATAGTACAAAAGAGAAAAGAAAGTGAGAGACAAGGGATAGAGAGAAAAATAGTGAGAGACAGACAGAGGGAGGGAGAGAGACAGATGGAGAGAGAGAAAGAGAGAGAGAGAGCGAGTAAAAAGCATTAGGGGAAGAGAGAGGAGAAGATACTGTGAAGGGCCACGACAAAACCAAACCAAGCTTTATATTTTTTAATGTACAAAAAAATGCAGCCCAAGCCGAACCCGATTAAATGAAAGATAATTTTCATGTTCATACGTAGTTTGGCACAACCAAGGTCAGATAAATCGATATTGAAAGAGACTTGCGGGGAGAAAAAGGTCAAATTAAAAGAAGCTAAAGATGAATTTAAAAAAAAGAGAGATAAAAGAAAGAGCAAGACACACATGTCAGATGCAGCAAGAAAGAGGGATAGAGATGAGGGATAAAAAGAGAGAGAGATATAAAGAGAGAGATGGAGAGTGAGATAAAGAGAGAGAGGGGGAGAAAGAGACAGAGAGAGAGGGCGAAAGAAAAGAGAGAGGGAAAAAAAGGGAAAAGATAGTAAAAAAAAACATGAGGGACAGAGAGGAGGAGATAGTATGTTGGCGAAGGGCGAGGACGAAAACCAACCAAGCATTGTATTTTTCATGTACAAAAAATGTAGCCCAAGCGGAACCCGATTAAATGAAAAACTAATTTTCATGTTCACACGTCCTTAGGCACAACCAACGTCAGGATAAATACCTATTTTGATGTAACCGCTGTTAGTATTCAAGAGGTAGACAAGTACAAAATTTATTTCAGTTTAAGAACTAACGGTTGTATTTTTTGACAGCTGTGCTGAAATAAAAGGTTAACAAAATATCACCTGCCTGATTTAATGCAACGCAAGCCTTTTTAAAAACATGTGAAAGAGGGGCATCACTCGCTGAATTTTACACAAAGGTGGGTGATGCTGCTTTGTAACCGCAAGGAAAAGGCGTTATGTACGAAGTACCGATTGGATTGGATATTATTGAACATGGTAAATTTTCAGTTTGATTTTAAACGTGAGAATAAAAACAGGAGTGAAAACGCAAGATGCGCAGTGGCGGAGAAAATGCTCATGTTAAAAGCAAAAACCTGGAAGGTTACAAAAGCTCTGATCAAACAAACATTACAAGACGATTACCAAACTTTGTAAATGTCATGTCATGAAAGCAAACGTTTCGTATTATCATTTTGAAATCAGTTGGCAAGGACGATGAAATATATTCAGTTTTCAAAAGCCTTTCCCACAAAATATTGAAATAATTCAGCTCTGACAATGTTCTCAAGTCACTTCAATATCACTCCAGCTTTATGGCTTAATCTCACCTAACCAATAGCAATAACAACAATTATATCCCTTCTATGAATATTCATGAGAATTCTAAATACATGATTGGTCAATTGGTGATCACGTGATAAAATATAATTTAACTAGGAAAAACAAATCTCTGTCAGAGCTCCGAATATCTTTCACTATTTTTTCCTGGGCAGAACTGCGCATGCTCTATTTAATATTTTCTTCCAAGGCGCTACTGCGCATGCTCACTTGTACTTAGTCACTGTTCATTGAAAAAAAAATTGTGTCAAATTCGAACGCTCAGATGACCCGCTAAGCTAAGTGAGTCCTTGACCTTGTGCGGACTGCTTATAACCTTGCCGCCTGCAGTATCGGCGCAAGTCACCGGTAATTTAGCCCCGCGCCTGGATCCGAATCAGCTGTATTATTATTCGAAGGTCTTCGATCAAACAGCTAAGACAAGGAATGTAGACTCGACCTAAGCTACGCACTTTGTTAATGTTTTGTATGTGGAGCGCGTATTCTACCATAGACAACGCGTATTAAAAGTGATGCGTAGCTTTAGGACCCGCGTAGCTTTAGGACCCCTGCCACAACTACAAGTTACATGTCATTGTACGGTACTATTAAGGTTAGTCAAAACATTGTTTTATGTTTTTCTCTTTTTTTAATTAGTTGTAAAGAAGGGATATAAAACAAATATACCAAGCATTTAGTTCGAAATTATAGTGGAAATTATATATCTTCGGAGGGACTGGCGTAACTATTTTTCCCTCGGGGCTTTGCCCCTCGAAAAAAATAGTATTATGCCAGTCCCTCCTCAGATAAATAATTTCCACTACACTTTCTCACAGCTTGGTATATTTGTATACTATATTTGTCATGAAACGCACTATTTATGATTTTGGTGGTATATGAATATAGTTATCGATTCGTTATTGGCAAAATAACTGTGTTCCCCTGTCATTCTGCTTCTTATTGTATTTGCAATACAGTACAATTTACAATGTACAGTTTTATTTTATTGTACTGTATTGATCTCGATGTACGACTGACATTTGATAATTATGTAATAATGACACACTCTTCACTATTTTTGAACCCCATTTGAGTAATCGTTTTACATATACAATATTTATTTTGTGAAATGGGGCTATTTCATTTCTTAAAGTAGAACGTTGATGATTTTAAATATTAATACCTATTATTGCATAGATGGCATAAATTAAACAAGGTTATCCAAATTCAACGCTTGGAAACATTTGAAGTAATGATTATTATCAATTATAAAACGGTAAAATACAGCCCCCGATATAGCAGCTGAAGAGCTCCTCGAACGCTGCTGAGATATGTGACGACACACCATGGACCAGTCCTGTCTAAGCAGACGATATCCCATAACATCTTACACATTTTTCAGAGCCTATTTTGTCATCTCCTCTTCACTTATTTCTCTTCCTTCACTAGCATCAGTCTTAATGTTAGTCTGTTGCCTCACTCTTAACTTCGTGTATGGTATTATTTTGATGAAAAATGCAGCGTTAAAAAAATAAAGGAATCAGTCACTTGTAAAAAAAATAAGACGCCATTGTATTTTCAGCCGCTTGCACCGGGGCATGTTCGGCGTTTCAAGAGGGAACGAATACCCTCCTGCTATTATTTGGAGGGCTTTTCAATTTGAAAGTGGGGTTTATTTCATTGATCATTGACCCTTCTCCTGTGTATTTACAATCAAACGGTTTTAGCTATCAGAATCAGTTTCACTTTCCCTTTATAATGGTGTGAAATAAGGTCATGTTAAATACACCAAACTCTTTATAATTTGATAAATAATTGCATTGCAATTACGTTCATTCATTATAGGACGTCGTCTGCTTAAAAGCAGGATCGATCCCGAGTGTGACGACATCAAAACATCGCTATATTTCTGGCGAATTCTCGGATACTCCAGATGCTGAGAAGAGCTTTGATTTGTGTTGTTTTTATAATCATCAGATACGCAGTTGACATAAAACTTATACGATTGCCATCTGTAAGCTTCCCAGTTTCAAGTGATACATTAATTGCCCTATTTGTGATTTTCTTTGAATAGCTACTTTAAGGAGCGTTGCTTTCAAATCTTGGGCTTATGACGAACCCCTCCAGTGCGATAACTGTTTTTTAATTAGTTTAGTGATATGTTAGTTGTATTTGACGTATGGAAAAATAAAATCAATCAATCAGTCAAGATGGAACTTTAGCTGCGTTATCGAATTTAATGCTCAAGCCATTCGAGGAATTCCTTCCTATATACCGATACCCATTTATATCACCTGGGTGGGGTATGGAAAATGTAGATCGATTTTCTTACCAAAGAACATGTTCCAACTACTCGATTACGACACCTCTACAAGCACTACTGCGTTGGCACATGATAGGTGCTCCAAAATGAAAGAATTATGGATTTTAGCTTGTGTTTAACTTATTCAAAGATGTCGAAAATTAAGAGCAGAAGTCCAAAATCTGAAATACTGTAGCGTAAATAGGCCTAATTCATTACCGTCAAATTACGTATTCATCGTTTAATTTGGAATTTATAGACTAGCCTAGAGATATTTGAAAATTACGAAATATATTTGTGCCTAAAGCTGATAAACAACTTAAACAATTGTATTGCTAGATATGGATGAGGTTATCGAAAACATGACAGTTCTCAGCTGCGCTCATGTCTTGACGGGAGGCAGGCCACCGAAGTCTCCCACAGTAACGCTTCCCACGCAACTGGTGACCTCATTGCCTTTGACCCAAGCCTTCTTGACCCCATCTGGAGATGGGGTTCCCCTGCACTCCGTTGCTGACGTCACAGGGGTCACTTGTTTCTTTTTTGCATACCTACCACTTGTATTGAAACGTTCAACCACAGAATGGAACATCTTGGAGATACCTGCCCGTTTTGCATCTTGGTTGTCGTTCACCTTCTTAGCCTTGCCAGCCAGGACGAAGACTAGTCCGGCCATGAGGATCTCCTCGAGTCTCATAAGGGTCTGGAACACCCACCAGGGCCAGGCTGGGACAACCACCAGGTCAGAATAGATACCGAATACACCAAATGCACCGTATATGTGAGTAGCACAGCTGGCCATGGCGATTCCACTACATGCCATGATGTTCCGATGAAGACGCATGGCCTTCTTGTCTTGGCTCCCTGCAAAACACGAAATAATGGATGTGGGCATGAATTCCCTAAGCGGAAAGGACTGGTGCTACGAAAGTTAAGGCATGTCTTCATTACAGATGTTCTTTCATTTATATACTGGGTCTCAGTACATTTATCTTATTTTACACTTTTCAATTTCAGAATACGTTCTAATAAAGATGTTAAAGCTAACTGAATAAAAATTAAAACAAATAACAAACAAACAAACACGGCCAAATATGGGCCTACACTCTTTGCAAGACTGTGATCATGTAAATTATACAGAATTTGGGAAGAGAAATTTGCATATTGTTATTTTGTTTTCTCCGCCAGTTTAGCAAAAACAGAGAAAACACGATGCGATACTACCTGTATATCTTTAAACTTGAATTTCTTGAGAATTTTTAGGCATGTGCTTGCTTTGGCGAACCCTTCGCCTGATTTTTTATCATTTTTATTCATCTTTAAATATTAAGTAACATTTAGCTGGTATATATTTAAAAAATTGTAAATAAGATGTGATATATTTTCTGTAACATCTCTGTACCCTAATACCTCAATAACAGAGCTTCAAATTATGTAAATTATGTCCTCTTTAAAAACAAATTAGTTGCAAAGCAAGATCCTCAAAATAATTGAGCTCGAAATAACGACTACGATAAACGCGTGCGCGCACACACCCACACACACCCTCTCTACCCTAATGCCTCAATAACAGAGCTTCAAATTATGTGAATTATGTCCTCTTTAAAAACAAATTAGTTGCAAAGCAAGATCCTCAAAATAATTGAGCTCGAAATAACGACTACAATAAACGCGCGCGCGTGCGCGCACACGCACACTCACACACACACACACACCCACACACCACACCACACACACACACACGCACATAAACCCCACACTACATTGCTGTACCACTATCATAGTAAGAAGATGTAGTCACTTTTCATTTTCCAAAGTGGAATTGTTGAATGGAATCACGTACGTATCACCCTTTGCATTATAACGAGGTCTGACTATTGAGGAGAGCTCCAAAGATGGGAGTCCGGGTTGGCCCGCGTTAATCTTGCTGGCAATTATTCAAACAAAGACGTTTGAATTGGACCATCCACGGGGATGTATCATATCTACCTGCGATGATGTGCAGGTTGCAGTTTACCAATTACACATTCAACTGTCTACCAATATCTGTAACCTAGCAACCTCCTTTCATTGAATGAACTAGCTGTGTTGACACATTAACCTGGATTGTCAGATACAGTCAAACCTGAATGCGTTTTTCAGTCATGCGTACAGTCAATAATTGATGTGTTATGTTTTGTTGTTTTTAACCCAGACATTTTCAGGACATGGCAATCAATCGTCATGGTAACGACACGGCATCTATATGGGCTATATAATTTATCATTTCATACTGGTGCTATTGAATCTGTTGTTTTCTCGAAATGACACTTCCATATGGTATTCACACAAGCACCCATATCCCCCCCCCCCCCCTCCAACACTCACCAATACAAATACAGTAGTTTCACAAATTAGGGTTTACTTACCCTGCATGTTTTTCTTCTGGCTCAGACTAGATTTGAAATTAGCTTTGATGAGTTGGCTGACCCTAAAATACCCAATGGCCAGAAGTGCACTCCAGGTTATGTAGATGATTTGACACATAAGGAGCAGTCCTTTCAAGTCAACAAAGAATGAGACGAGAATGTCTGTTCCTAAAACTACCAAGAAGTGAACACCGCAAACTCGTGCTACGGCAGAGAATTTTTGAAAGCGAGGAGGTGCCAAAGAGACCTTTGTTGTATCCATGAGAACAAGTAGGAGAGTTGATAGAACAGCAGTGAGACAAGGGAAACCAATGGACCACATCATACGAGACAAAAGAATCGGGGTGTTTTCACGAGATCCATATGGATTTACAAAGAGTGAGATGGACCGAGTGACGCCAAAGATTATCAACAGGGTGTTTAATGTTGCCGTTAGGGACCTCGAGCCAGAACGGTGTCTATTTACAAACACAGTCATTACAATATGACTGGCATAGGTGGCAACTAATATAAATCCAAGGGCAAAACCATATGTGTGTATACCCCATGCTGGACCAAGCATGACGAAAGCATTGTCCCAATCTGGTCCAGGTTCCGGCCATGGCTCTCCTTCAGGTTCTGGTTCGGCGGTGGAATTTGAAAACGGCTCTGGCTCACCCTCTTGTTCGGGTTCCGGTTCACTTTCACCTTCTGCAATTGATTGAGGTTCGCTATCCGCCCCTTCTGCTGTTGGTTCGGGTTCACTTTCTCCTTCTGCTATTGGTTCTGGTTCACCTTCTCCTTCTGCTGTTGGTTCGGGTTCACTTTCACCTTCTGCTGTTGGTTCTGGTTTTCCTTCTCCTTCTGCTGTCGGTTCAGGCTCACTTTCTCCTTCTGCTGTTGGTTCGGGTTCATTTGCTCCTTCTGCTGTTGGTTCGGGTTCTCCTTCTCCTTCTGCTGTAGGTTCAGGCTCACTTTCTCCTTCTGCTGTTGGTTCGGGCTCGCTTTCTCCTTCTGCTGTTGGTTCAGGCTCACTTTCTCCTTCTGCTGTTGGTTCAGGCTCGCTTTCTCCTTCTGCTGTTGGTTCAGGCTCACTTTCTCCTTCTGCTGTTGGTTCGGGCTCGCTTTCTCCTTCTGCTGTTGGTTCAGGCTCACTCTCTCCTTCTGCTGTTGGTTCAGGCTCACTTTCTCCTTCTGCTGTTGGTTCAGGCTCACTTTCTCCTTCTGCTGTTGGTTCGGGTTCACTCTCTCCTTCTGCTGTTGGTTCGGGCTCGCTTTCTCCTTCTGCTGTTGGTTCAGGCTCACTTTCTCCTTCTGCTGTTGGTTCGGGTTCACTTTCTCCTTCTGCTGTTGGTTCGGGTTCACCTTCTCCTTCTGCTGTTGGTTCAGGCTCGCTTTCTCCTTCTGCTGTTGGTTCAGGCTCACTTTCTCCTTCTGCTGTTGGTTCAGGCTCGCTTTCTCCTTCGGATGTTGGTTCAGGCTCGCTTTCTCCTTCTGCTGTTGGTTCAGGCTCACTTTCTCCTTCTGCTGTTGGTTCAGGCTCACTTTCTCCTTCTGCTGTTGGTTCAGGCTCACTTTCACCTTCTGCTGTTGGTTCAGGCTCGCTTTCTCCTTCTGCTGTAGGTTCAGGCTCGCTTTCTCCTTCTGCTGTTGGTTCAGGCTCGCTTTCTCCTTCTGCTGTTGGTTCAGGCTCACTTTCTCCTTCTGCTGTTGGTTCAGGCTCGCTTTTTCCTTCTGCTGTTGGTTCGGGTTCACTTTCTCCTTCTGCTGTTGGTTCAGGCTCGCTTTCTCCTTCTGCTGTTGGTTCAGGCTCGCTTTCTCCTTCTGCTGTTGGTTCAGGCTGGCTTTCTCCTTCTGCTGTCGGTTCAGGCTCGCTTTCTCCTTCTGCTGTCGGTTCGGGTGTCCCTTCTGATCTCTTCCTGCGATTCAAATGAGCATTTCCTATTTCAGTTGTGCCATCATTCCAGTTAGTATATTTCCATTCTTTGAACCTACGTATTGGATATGATATGATGTTAATATACGCTTCATCTTTGGTTTCCTCTTTGTTTTCTGCATGTTTCGGTAGCCTCTCCTTGGACTCTCCTAACTTAGTTTGAAGTGAAATAATGATTATATAAATCACGGTAACGCTTATTCCTCGATAGGCCTTCATTTTCCTTGGCGTCATTTATTGTAACAACGAATTCTTCTTAGTTTTGGGGTAGGATCAATTTCGGTCATTGCTCCGATGCAAATTTAATAATTGGCAGTGACGTAGAACGTTGTGAAGCAGAGAGACCATGTCGTCCTACGGTCCATACTGAGATATTGATCAAGACCTGAAACAAAAATGAAAAATACAATTTCAAAAAAAGATTATTTACAAGAGTTTAAATTCGATAATTCGATTCATTGTGGTGAATATATATATATATATATATATACAAATTATGTATAACAATGCGCCCTCCCGGCTATTACCATAATGGCTTTATGGCAACACAAGGACTTGGGACCCTTGTTGTTATATACATGTATACATTTTGCATGCATGAGAGTATTGGTATAATACAACAATTTCATGGCATTTTAATATTGGCCTACACCATAAAGAAAGCCCGTATTATGAGGGGGAATATGTTTGAAATATCAGCCATGGTTTGAAAACATTGAAAATGTAGAATAAGCTCTAATCATATTCAGATTCAGATTTAAAATACACTTATTTCCTTCTCATAATCAAACACAAAGTGAAATGCACGTTCACACAAAAAAACATGGTGGAAGGAGGCGAGGGTCCCAGGAAGTACATGGCTTGTAGTGGGGTCGCCTTGACAATACATATTTAAATATACAATATTATACAACAATTATAATTAAAAAATCTAAAATATCAATGAATATTTTGTAATTGAAGTCATTCCCTTTTATATTTAGAGCAATAGTCAATTTCTTTATTTAATGACATGCAGTCCACACAAACTGAATTCTCTATTACGTCAAACAGAATGTCATCTGTATGTTGCAGTGCAGGTCAACCTTTCTATCTCTTTTAGAAGTAAAAAAATAAAGCAAAATATAGAAAGAACATTTTAATGTGCACACCACTAATCTGAAATTAAAAGGAAAATAGAGGCATTTGATTGTGTCATGAGCAAGTTATTCTGATTCACGACGAGTGAAATTTGTGAATTATAAAGTACTTATGATTGAAATGAATATAGTCGTTATTTCGGCATTTGCTTGGAAGCTGCAAGTCTTACTGCATGAGTATATGCGCTAAAAACGGGAAAGATATGGTATCATACATATCTCTTCATTACGGTTCATATGTTAATGAAATAGTGAGTAGCCTCTTTCCAGTATTCGATTTATAACATTACCAATATTGCTGGACTAATCATGATATTCTTGGAGCTAACAAAACTAGATAAATAGGTTTCAATGACTTTATAACGCATATTATACAATAATGGTGAGCGTGCTGAAGAGAGAAGCGGCTTTCTGTGTCACTGTTTTGACCTTTTATAGCCCTGTGTTTAATTATGGCAAATTGGATAAATTGGTCTGTCCTAATATCACGTTATGGAAATGTCCTACCTAATCAGAAATCATCTGAACGGTGGATGATAATTCACACATTGGAATAAAGGGAACAAACAAATAAAGGAGATGATCAGATGATGAGGGTTATACCAGCCACTGGAACGTCATAAATGCGTGGAATCATCATCAACGAGGGTTGTTTTATTACATTCCGGTTGATTTGACATAAATCAAGAGTGTGATTCCCGCCAGCCCTTTCATCCAAAAACAGTACCCTGTGACTGTGCCCTTTCCGTGTCGGTTGATAATAACTCAATTTATTTCGAATTAAGAGATAATGTGACGTTCTCTGCGCATCGACACGCAATCTAATGGGATATCTCCTAGCGGGAAACAAACCTGATCATTTATGCAATAAAATGCTGCATTACATTTTGTCTCCAGGTTTGAGCTTATAACAGTCTCTCATCTGTGGGACCACAAAATGTCTAAACATTCTAAAATAGATGATTGTTTGTGGGTCGGCTAGACAATCACAGGGATGGGGAAGGTACACTGTAAAAAAAACTGTCTGTAATTTTACAGCAAATCTGGTGTCAGCAGAGTCGCCATAACTTCTGATGTAAAAATACAGATTAGTTGTAACTTTTTCCTATGACATTGATGTACAAATAACATCAGATTAGCTGTTATGAGTAAATACAGAACTAATCTGTATTTCTTCCCCTGTAAAAATACAGTGTACGTTTACTGAATTTCCCCCACTTTACTACACGGTTGGAACATAAGCTTAAAATTGAATGTTTTGCGACACCTGCATTTAACATGTTTATAGAAAATTATAGAAAATCAAAAGGTAGGGAGAACAGGGTGGAAAGAGTGGAAAGAGAAGATGAAAAGGGAAAGAGAGGGAGGTGAGAGTGTGTGTGCTGTAGATGATGTAGGAGAGGGGAGAGAGAGGAGGAAAGCAGAGTGACAGAAAAAAGTTACAGATAATGGGAAGAGAAGTTCAATAATATTTATATCGGTATGTATCAAGATTTTGGATAAGAGATAAGATAAGATAAGATAAGATTTTATTCACTCTATCGACCCCCTCTCGGGGTATGAGAGCACAACATATTTACAATAATATAAATGGTATATTGAATACTTGTACATGGGTATATAGTTTACATATGAAACAACATTTGTCAACGAAACATAAAAAACAACAATAAATATATACATATATATATATATATATATATATACAGTGTAAATACAACTAAAGTACTAGACGTAGGGTTTTTAACTATTCTACCACTACGTGTAACTACCTGACTTTGATTGTCACCTACAACATCAACAACTCCATCCTCTTTTGATTTACATGTAAATTGCTGCATAATAATTTTAACAAATTTAACAAGCTTTTTAAGATGGCAAGCATTTTTTGTAAGAATAATTTCCGCCATTACTGTTGTATTTGGCCTATGTATATTAAAATCAGACAAGTACAGTTTTCTCTCATTAATAAAAAATGGGCAAACAAGCAAATAATGATATTCATCACCAATATCTTATGACGTACAGAGTGTGCATAGACTTTCATTTAACAAATCAGAGTTGAAACGACTGTTATTAACTGGTAATCTATGTGTTCGACATCTAAACTTACATAATAGTGTTGCATCTGCGCTATTCAAGAGACACAAATATTTTTCAAACTCTAGCTCAAGTTTAAAAATCCTATAATTAAGGCACACCCGATTCGACCAGGTTGCTGCTCGCCATTCCTGTTTAAACATATCAGCTAGTCTCAAACGTAACGCACCTAAAATCCAATCGGTATTAAATCCATTGCCCTGAGAAAGCCACACATTAGTGAATCCTGCATTATTCAATATGTTTTCAATACATGTAAGCCAGGGTGATACAAAATCTATCTCCTCATTTTCATGTAATCTTCTTATTAGTCTGTATAATAAAAAAGTATATTTTGACTGTTCTCCCTTGACTATTCTTAACCAAAAACCAATCATTCTACATTTAACATAATTAATTATTACACAACGACCAGTTTCACCATATACCATAGTATCGGGTGTACACTTATTTACTTGTAAGATCGTTCTTAAAAATTTCCTATGAAAAACTTCTATTTGATTTAAATTCTCAAAGCCCCAGACTTCACTACCATATAACAAAATAGGTAGCACCATACGATCAAACAATTCACATTCAGTATCAAGAGATAACTGCAATCGTTTAGCTTTTACCAACATACTGAACAAAGCTTTCCTAGCTTGAGTCACCTGTTTGGCTATTGCCTTCTTAAAACTGTCATTATAATTAAATTTAACTCCTAAATAATTAAAGTCGTCTACTACTTCAAGATCATCATCATTAAACATAAATCTAGGTACTTTCCTCACCTTTCCTCTTGAAAAAATAACAATTTTCGTCTTACTCGTATTTACTTGAAGATACCATTTCTTGCAGTACTCCTCCACAGCGATTAATGCTTTCTTGAAGCTCATTCGGATTTTCAGCAAAAATAAGAGTATCATCAGCATATAACAAACAATAAAGCTTGAAAAAAGTTGAATATCTTCATCTGACAAACTATCACTGTAAACATCATCCATCAAAGAAAGGCCCCTATAAAATTTACTGATATGACTTTCAAAATCATTCAGAAACATAGCAAACAACAACGGAGACAGGTTTTCACCTTGTCTAACACCTACATTACACATAAAATATTCTGATAACTGACCATTTAAGTTAACACATGATTTGGCATGTTTATAGATATTATTTATAACTACAAAAACTTTGCCCTTAACTCCGGAAGCCAAAATTTTCAACCATAAAGATGATCTGTCAATCAAATCAAAGGCCTTTTTATAATCAATAAATGCACAATACATCCTTTTTTTTCCTTTGCAAAAAGATATCAATAATACATTTCAGTACAAAACTATGATCAGTTGTTGAATAGCCTGACCTGAATCCAGCCTGTTCTTCGCCTAAAATCTTATTACAATCCAAAAAATTTGATATTCTATAGTTTAAAATTGAAGTAAACAGCTTCCCTAAACAGCTAAGAAGTGTAATACCCCTATAATTATCTGGGTTTGTGTCCTCGCCTTTTTTTTTTAAATTGGGACTATAATCCCTACACACCAGTCAGTTGGAATAATACCATTATCTAGCACAACATTAAAAAAGGTAACTATTAAATGTAAAATACTAATTGGGCAATTTTTCAAAAATTCATTTCTCATCAAGTCTATACCAGAAGCCTTGCCATTTTTTAAACGCTTGATAACCAGCAATGTCTCATCAATTGTTATTGGAGCATTTAAAATATCAGACTCGTTAAAACTTGCCAACGACGAATGTATTTCAGAATTTTCAACTTCTGGTATACTACTCCCAACGTCTGAGACATTGTCTATGTTACCAAGATTTCTAAAATGCTCAACAAAGACACTCAATGGGACTTTATTAGTAAAAGAAGCTTTTTTTCTCACCCCTTTTCAGAAGAGTCCAATATTCAGAGGGGTTATTTTTCCTTAAAAACCTCAAAGAATCATTTAACTGTTTAATGTACCGTCTCTTCTTAAATCTCAACAATCTTTTATAACTTGTTGGAAAGGTGACAAGTATTATTTATGCAGAAAGAGGAATGACTGAAAGGATAGCGTTCAAGAGGGAAGAAAGAATAAGAAGAAAAGGCAGTTAAAGGAAACGACCACAAAAGATTTTTTTTAAATCCAATTTATTTTGTGCCCATTCGCATCGAGATTTCAAAGTGCAGGCAACGAATTTTTTTTTTATCACTGAAATACTAAAGGCACCCTCCAACTATGTATGTACTATGTATTATGTCGTATTTTTGTTAAAAACACAGGTACATTATTTCGCTCATTTATTACTTTGTACACTTATATTGAAAAGTTGGAAATAAATATCTTAAAATTAAAAAAAAAATGAAAATACAATTTAATCCAATTTAATCCAATGTGAAGAAAGTTTTATACAGCTCATTACGCACAATGTAGTGCCGACATAAACTGCCAGAATAAAATGACATTTTTCAATAAATCAAAAGATAAGATTGATGTCACTATTTGATATATATCATGATATAGAAATAAACATTTACAGTATTAGAATGACAGGATAATCGAGAAAAACAAACTTCGAGTGAAATATTTCTTGTATAAATTCAGTTGTTGATAATTACTGCAAATTTGTTTTTATCCATTCGTCATTGCGTTCACGATTATTTCAATGGTTTGTAAACTTTTTTAACTGTATTTTTTTAAAACAATATCATGTCATGAAAAACAAGTCAGAAAAAATTGGAACTAGCGGGATTCGAAGCTGTCATCTACTGCTTGCCGAACAGCGACTTAACCGCCAGGCTACTCTGGCCGACGGCCAATTCACGATGAACTGGAATCAAATACCCAAGATCCTCTTCTTTCTGACTCATTAATATTCTGGGAGTAAAATGCCTAAAAATTTGTTTACAAATTAAATTCCTCCCATCAAGCTTCTTCGTTTACTAATATCATGTCACTTGATAATTCTTGATAATACCTAACATCGAGATATGAATTAAATTTCATTCATATCTTTTATTTATTTCTCTCACTCTCTCTCTCTCTCTCTCACGCACACACACACACTCTCTCTCTCTCTCTATCTCTGTCATTCATTTTATATATCTTCCCCTATCCTACCTACATCCCCCTGTCTCTTCTTCCTCTCTTTCATCTCTGACACCTTCTTCCCCACTTCCGTTACATCTCTCGCTTTCATTTCCAATGTACTTGTCTCCTTTCCCACTTAGAACGACAACAATCAAGTTACAAAGGTCCTGATCAAGTTTACTTCACCGGTAGACATATCAGATTGTCAGGAAAAGTAGGTCTACTCTCTTATCTACCCTTTGAGTGTATGATAGAATTTGATGAGGCTAAACCATTTATTAGATAATCAAATCTACAATTAAGACCTCTGATTTTACTTCGGTATCTTTCGTCATAAATTTCAAAAAGCATACGGACGAAAACACTTATATCCATTTGTTAACCCAATAGTGGCATGACGAGGACACTATACGATACGTTCATGAGAAATGTATATTTCAATCCGATATTGCAAGGTTCGCTATTGGATAGCAGTATAAAAACCTTTGCGAGGATAGCGTGTTACTATTACATTTCCCGCATCCGTGTGAAAAAAAAAAATGGATGATAACTTAAAAGAAATCTATTTCAATTTTTAAAGCTAATCTTGAAACCTAGTGATGAAATTGAATTTAGACAGAAATTGGCTTTAAGTAAATTTGAATTGTTAATCAGTCAGTAGACGAGTTAATTGTATCTACCAGCAAAGTATGCAGGAAAACGTGCTGGAACTGTATATAAATAGAAACTCGCATTTTGCACGCAGGGGATAGGATCGCCAAGTGTATATATACATGCGCGATTTGCTTTTCAACTTGAAACAGGATGTGCCAAAAATACTCTTCTGAGGTTTAACAATTTATCAGTAAGGTTACTAACAGTTTATTATCTCTTATTTGAGATAAAATATATGTTGCATAACATGCAGTGGTGGATCCAGGAATTTGAAATAGGGGGCGCCAGCGGCGAGGGAGCAGAGGGTGGGGGAGGGGGTATCCCACTCCCACGGTAAAAAAAATATCACAAAACAGACAAATTAAAGGGGGCGCGTGCCCTTGGCGCCCCAGCCTGGACCCGCCACTGCATAAACTTCAAGATTCATGTAGGTTGAATCAACATTTTAAAAATTATGTTTTGATTATTCTCAACTAGACTCGTGTTATAGTTCATGTTTACCATGCATGCGAGAAATAATTCGATCTTTCCGATCCTTGATCAAGTCATCATCCTGTATGACGCAATAATTATTATCCTGATTATGACTTGTTTCGAATTTTATCACTGAATCTAAATATGGAGGCAAAATTGTGATGGGCCTTTGATGCAATCAAAAGTAAAGAATGGTTCTCTTGGGAAAGGTCTAAGTGCTCGAGCTCATCTCAAGTGAACCTTGTTTTTAAGAAGGAATTGTGAAATGGGGGTGAATAATGAATAGCGAGGTAATAGGATCAAACAATTGAAAATGCGCTAATTACATTTTTTATCAGAAATGATGAAGACTCTATTGAATTAATGATGAATAAAAGAACTTAAAATTATTTGCATCATTCCTGGGGAAAAAATATGTCAAAGACATTTTTCAGATTTTAATTCCTGTCACCCCGATTGCTAGTAGGCCTATTCATCCCCCACGTATAAAGTCATGTAAAAGACCTGGTCGCATATTATTAGAATCTCTGGGAATATTGCCATTTGGTTGACTTCATTATTAGAATCTCTGGGAAAATGTCCATTTGGTTGACCTCATTTCTAGCATTCTTTCTGTGCTTCTTATGTCAGACGCGATTTTGATTCTCTTCCATTCGTAATTTTATACTTGGTCAGGGGCTAAATTTCGTAAATTTGGAAATGGGATAGATTGTAACGCTATCACCGAGTATGCATTTACAGCAGGTCTCACATGAAAGTTTACAGTTGGAAAAATAAGGCAGTCAGCCAACCAATCAATCAATTAATCTATCGGCCAATCAAAAGCACTGCCTAGTTGACCCATGGGAATACTTGCAAGCTGTGCTGATATACAAGCCAGAAAATATCAGTTCTTTTTAAACCTGGATTTCGTATATCTTTTTGTCCCTTTTGCTCACACAAGCAAGACATTTCGTAAGATCGTGTGTATCATTTGATAGAATAGACCCTTATAGCTATATCCAAAGTAATGAAACTTTCCTGAAAATATTACTAAATATTCATTTGGGGAGACTTTATCCAATGGTAAACTTCTTTTAATACGCACTCTACTTGCAGACATTATTTTCACAGATGTACTAGATACTGGATTCGCAGTTCAAATATGAGGCAACTGTTTCTCTGAATAAAAACCAATTAGCATTCGCTTCGTTGTGATGTTCATGTACGAATTTCAAAGGTGATTTTCAGTTTGTACTCCTATACTGACTTCTTTATGTTATATTTTTTCACCCTTGCTTTCGTGAATCTCATCTTTCAGTTTTTCACTTTCAAGCTTGATGTCATTATTTAGAGCTAGAATTCCCCTTTCTCATTTCTTCCAAATCCCTTTTATTATTTCTCTGCACACCCGGGTCTTTCTTTTGAAGGGCAGTTCTACCTTTATAAAAAGCTGATATGTGCATGTGAAAGGAGAAAAATAAGAAAAGCAGGATGGTGAAAGTTTGAAATAAAATCTGACAAAAAATAAGAAAGTCATGAATATTTGAAAAATGAGATCACTACATCTATGATAATGTAAAATTGGCAATTTGGTGATGTATTGTAACGTATTCACGGCCAACTCTCCCATTTATTGTACACCAAAATATTATTAAATTCCGGTTTTCTCCTGAGCGCATTTTCCCTCGGGGCAGTACAAAAAATATATTGCAGGTAACATATCGCCATAGGTCATCCAAAAAGAAAATGATGCTACAGAAAAATACATTTTAAAAAATGACATTTTTAGTCATTTTGTGAGTTGGAGCGAATGGGAAAGTTGACCGCCGCTACATCACAGTCAAATTCCCATATGCATAGTGATTTCAACTTTTTAGAAATTATAACTTTCTTATTGCTTGTCCGATTTCGTTCAAAATTTCACCAATCTGCTTCAATAAATCTCTGATTTGATTTTTCTGCTTTCAGAGATATCAAATTATCCACAAAGGTTAGATTGCCCTTTAACTTCTACCACCTTTCTTACCTTTGTTCAATATCAGCTCTCCAACACTATGATTATGATTATTTGAAATATCCTTGAACCCTTCGATATTATCGAGACAATGAAACGTGTGCAAAGATCGGTAACGTGATTACTTCTTTGATAGTCTCCTTGTTCTCTCAACGTTTACTTCCTTAGATCATTTCTTTTGCACCTGCCTCTCATTCTCCTCCTCCTCCTCCTCACATCACACCATCATCATCTTCTTCGAAATGGAAGTCGCTAATAAAGACATCCCCAAGCATTACATTTACTGGTCTTTGTCTGTAAGATGCGAACACACCTTTTTCGTGTTTTAAAATGTGTCTCGATAATGATTTCCACCTGCATACCTCAAGGAATCTAGGTTTCGAAGAGGATGTAAGAATAAACATATCATGATGATAACAAGCATTCCTTTATGCGCCGTCCACCCATCTATGAAATATATTTCAAGGTGAACAGCAAGCAAGCGGGCTTCAGCCAAACTGCGCTTTCGGTTGAGTCATTCAATGAGTACTGGTCTGCATAGTATTACTTGGATCGAAACTCTAAAGAGCTGACTGTATTATTGTTTCGTGAAAATTGATGACGGTATTTACATTGATGGATCAATAATGAGATTCGACTCTCAGTTTTAAGCGACATAGCTTCTACGGATGCACGCCACACTATGAGCTCTAGTAGATTTTTTAAATACAATCAATCAGTCACAAACGGGTTAGAAATGGTCTTTTTGAAAGTCTTCTATCCTGAACGCATTTAAGCAACTAACAAATATTGACCTCCTCCCTTTAAAAAGACGATTGAGGGGTGTAACTTAATGTTTAAGCATTTATGACAAGAAAGCGAAAAAAATTGATTATATTTCCAATCTACATTTTCCTCGTTTTCCCCCATTAAATAAAATATACTTGCCCAAAGTTATTTATGTTTTTTTTTTTTTTTTAGAAAATAGGGTGTCATTTTTAAATTTGGAATCGGCATGTGTCGCACCTATTACATATCCTCAGGAAAAAAACGATTTGAAAGTGATTTGAAATAATATTCAGTGGCATATTCAGTAATGAATGGGGTGAAGGCGAGAGACAACTCAGCGCAATCGAGGTGGGGGGGGGGGAGGGGGGCTAGCCAGGGGCATGCTCCCCAAGAAAGTTTTGATTCATTAAAGCCATTTCCAGCATAAAGTTCGGAATCCAACGCACGTGATGCCAGGAGATTTTTTTAAATCTTTATTTTTTTCTTGACTTGCAAACGGCAAAGGATCCGGGGGGGCACTTCCGGCCCGTGCCTCCCCCTTTGGAAGAAAAGTATGCATATTGACCATAAAGGATCCGCCCTTTTGTCAATTGTGCCCCCCCCCCTTTTAGAATGGAAACTTTCTTTTTTTTTTGTTGCTTGTCATATGATTATGGAGGGAAACTGGACCCCCATAACCCCCCCCCCCCCCACTGAGCGAATTTTGGAGATCTGTCAAGAAAAAAAAATTGTCGCCAAACGTTCAGGTGACTTGTACATGTAGGCCTATATTGCATAATAGGATTAGTTGCTACTTTAAGAAAACGGGGTTTGTTCCAGAAGAAAGTCATTAATTCCGTTAGAAGGGTTATATTGCAAATAACATAAAAAGCTCGGATAGAAATTTTTAATAGGTACCTTTCACTGCAAATCGTATACATAAAATAAAGAATCGTGGTTTATACATGATAATTTGTGTTTCAGCCAATATTTGGGGGATTTTGATATACATTTCCTCCTTTAAGCTTTTGTAAGATTTTTCTTTTCCAGTTTGCTGATAATTTTGAACGTCACATAAAGACCCTTTGGAAATTAATTTCAGATATAGGGAACTGCTTCGAACTGCTTCGATCCCGGGGCTTCGATACACTTATTTTTAGCATTTTGTAACCTTATAAATCGAAAAATTGCTTCTATACAACAAAAATCTGTTTTTAAAAAAAGGATGAAAGGAAGGATTTGATTGTTAATCTTTGATTTGAAGAGCGCGGATTATATTGAATGGTGGAGTCAATATCCATTGCTGTCAAATTTTATTAATGTACCATAGAGTACTTAACCTGGGGAGCGTTTCATCAAGCATTTTGTCGGTGATTTTTACTGACAAATTTGCTCTCAGCCAATCAGATGCAAGAATTTCAGTAGCTTATAACAGTTGTCGGTAAATATCACTGACAAAACGCTTGATGAAATGCTCCCCAGGATTCAAAGCTGAAATGTTCAGATTCAAATAAAAAGAAACAAATTTCTGAAGCTTCATCTATCCTGAGTACTTTATAATTCACATTCAACAAAATGTTATCCATTACGGGGGGGCGCAAAAATCTCTGACAGTAAAAATAAAGGGGATATCTATATTTTCAGGTGCCTTCTGGGTCTAAAATTTGAAAGAGGGCATAAAAACACATTTAGGGGGGGGCACATTTTTCTTAAATCCGCCACGGCTTTGACCATGTTTGTCGACAGGCACCTTTTCCTTATCGTTTCGGAACAACAGTTTGCTTCTTCAGACGAACAAACACGCCTTCCCTAGATATATACACACACTATTACCACGCTCTTCAAAAAGCTTAGTTTGAATCGAATAATAATGATAATAATAATCCACAGTTTTTAAATATTTCTTTACTGCAAAATGTTTACGTCATGCTAAATTTTTCAAAATGATCCAGATTAACTTCCAATGTCTTAAAACCATGATATCGCACGATAAACAACGGTCTTCATTATTTGAATGCAAATTTTAACATGTATCAGGAGAGAAAAAACTGGAAGTTAAAAAAAGGGGGTTGAAGCTTACGCGCACATGCATGCAAAGACATGAACCTTTTAATAATGAGATAGCTATTTATACATGTTGTTAGTGATAATTATAAAGGAATATATCAAGCATGCCGCTAGAATGTTGATATTACTGCGGTTCATATCCTATAATTATTTTAATGATGTTGTGGTTGAAGTGACGTACTTGAACACTTTCACGCCTGACTCGCAGCATTCCGGTGGTCCCTGCATGTTTCATAAAACTTGTTATTAATAATAACCTTGTGACAATAATTGTGAAAAGCTACTAAAATCCTTGCATTTGACTGACTGTGAGCAAATTTGCCATAGAAATGAGGCAATTGTTGGATACCATTGGTGGATACGAGCGCTATATAAAAACCCAATATTATTATTATTATTATAACAAACTTTATGAAACATGGCCCTGGAATGGGAGAGCTGAGAGAGAGAGAAAGAGAGGGGGAGAGGAGAGAGAGAGAGAGAGAGAGAGAGCGCGCGCGTGCAGCGGAGGGATCAGAATGGGGGGAGAGGGGTACAGAGGGAGAGAAGTTAGAGGGGCAGTGAAAGGGAAGGCGTATACATATATGAGGGGAGAGTGGAGCAGAGGGGCACAGAGAGAGAGAGAGAGGGAGTAAGAAAAATAGAGAATAATGGAAAAAGAAAGAGGAATAGAAATAGAAATAGAAAGAGAGAGAGAAAGAGAAAGAGATAGAAGGAAAGTGAAATATAATGACATTTTATTTTATACTGTCCAGAAAAAATTGTTTTTGCGCCTGTTGTAGAAGTCTTGTCTAATGGGTCACATGTATACGTATTACCTACTGCAGGCTTTTTATTCCTGCAAAGTATGAAGCAGTCTAGACGGACATTTTACAATTTACAAAATTAAATCATGAATAATAAACGACCAATCTAATTTCATCAAAACAATGATGTGCCTTGTCAAATCTCAGAGAGCTCAGTGTTTCAAGTATGAAGGATCCCTGCAGGAAATGCATTGCTATAAAGCCCCCTCACTAATTAATATTCATTTGTCCATGACTTTATTCAGGGGAACGTATAAGGTCTGCAAAATTATAGCTTGGTGTTTACCGGTGCTTCATTTAGCAACCATTTATGTATATATTAAAAAATATAGCATAAAAATCTTATATAAAATATATAATAATAATAATAATAATAATAAATGTAAGTGATATAGCGCCAAATCCACTCTGTGGAGTGCTAAGGGCGCATGTAGAAATTAGTTAAGAATTGAACAGAAATGTTTTTACATGCTTTTTAAAAGAATCAGATGTTATGCACTTTTTGATGTCTTCAGGAAGGCTATTCAATAATTTAGGACACGCATGGGCAAATGATCTTTCCCCCAAGATCTTGCGACTTTAGGGATCACAAGAGAACTGGAAGTGAATGAGCGCAAAGATCTCGCGGGGTGTAATTTTGAATTAAAGAGGTATTGTATTGGGGAACAGAACCATGAACGCAGTGAAAAGTGAGCAACAAAATTTTGAAAATAATGCGATGTTTGACAGGGAGCCAGTGTAGCGACTGCAAAGCAGGGGAGATATCATGGGCGCCAATCCTCACAGGAATTCTATTCAAGTGGGGGGGGGGACACCCCATTGTTGCATCCAGGTGTGCCCCCCCCCCCCCCCCCACCACTTGAATAGAATTCCTGTGAGGATTGGCGCCCATGGGAGATATGAGTACGCTTGATGGACAGAGTAACAATACGAGCCGCAGCATTTTGAAGCTTCTGGAGCTTGGACAACAGATTTGGGGGTAAATTGAACAGAAGGGCATTGCCAAAGTCGAGACGGGAGGAAATTAAGGCGTGAACTATCTTTTCAGTGGCAGACTTGGACAAATATTTCCGAATAAAACCTATGTTACGTAATTGGTACCTAACTGATCTGCAGATATTTGAAATTTGATTAGACATTGTCATATATGAGTCAAACATAACACCAAGATTGCGACAAGTTTGTGACAAATAAATTGTGTGGCCAGAAAATGAGATGGAATTAATATCAATTTTACTGCACTTTAGAACCAAATATAATGAATTTACATTTATCTGAATTCAGTTTCAGAGAACGTGCGAGTATCCAATCGTGAACATCAATCATGCATGATTCAAGGCAATGAACAGCCCTTTCCGCAGCGGACTGATCAGAATTAAAGGAAATCATGAGTTGAATATCGTAGCAGAACTTGTCGCAATCCAAATAATTTGAATATGATATATTTATGATATAAAAATATATCCCAGTGAACGCCTTGAAATTATTATTGATTTGGCCAATGGATGGAGGCTCTAAAATGGGGGTAACCTCGCTAGTCATAAGACCGCTATTCATAAGGACCGCTATCCATAACGCGTGACTAAATGAATAGCGGTTTTGTATGAATAGCGGTCCTTCTAAATAGCGAACAAACCATAGACAAATTACTCCGCTATTCATAAGGACCTTCATTCATAAGGACCACTATTCATAAGGACCGCTATTCATAACGCGTGTTAAATGAATAGCGGTTTTCTAAGAATAGCGAGCGGATCCGCTAAAATGAACCGATTTTAAATTCTCAAAGAAAGTCACAACACTGTTTTCAAATGCCTTTGAAATGCCTTAAGTATAGACTGATTGATGTTATCTTACCAATGCTTCACTCATTCTGAAGAACTTTTGTATCCAAATAATCAACAAAGAATATGTTTTATGTCATGACTTATTAAAAAAAACATTTTTTCTTAACCAAGTCACGATTTTAGAACTGAAAATCACATGTAATCATAATTAATAAAAATGTAACTTATATAGCGCCAAATCCACTCTGTGGAGTTCTCAAGGCGCAAGGCGCAATTAATTAAATATTAAAACAGAAATGGTTTTACATGATTTTTAAAAGATTTGTTTTAAAGATTTTTAATGTACAGCTATCAATCAGGAAATATAATTAAGGTTTTGGGGTGTTTTTTAATCGCAGAAGAAACAATGATCCGTCAATCAACTGCAAGTTCATTGCATTTGTTTTATTAATGCATTCTAACATAATTATGCATGATAGCTATAATAAAAACACTCCACAATTTATGTTACTTTCAGTCAGCCGGTTAAAGTAAAACATTATAAAGGGCATGCTTTGAAATAAATTTGATTTCGTAAAGATCGAGTTTGTTTTATACTGTTTGTCAATATCAGCATTCAAATTTAATCTCGTACACGCCTCGTCCTCAAACTCCTCATGTAATTTCATCTACCTGTGTGCCAGTCCGTTGGTATCATAATATAGTCATGATAGTTTTAACGCCATTTAATTGCGCTCATAATTGTCATCCAAATCTAGATCATTTTCGCATGCGAAACGTATCTAAGTTGATTTCTCTGTCCCCCCCCCCCCCCCCCCGACTGTCCGTTTTCATGGTTCCTGTCAATACTCGGGCATTGAAGAAAAACAATCAGATGGTCGTGCACAAATAATGTACCTTGGTATATTCAATTATCGTTCAAGTCATAATGGTGCAAAATCGAAACACGTTTCATGCATAATGTATTCGTGTCTGAGCTCATATCATTTTCATCAACAGGCAGTCGAATTGGCGCGATGTTCATTCATTTCAAACAAGTTAGCTATAAAAGAAATAATTAATATGGTACACTTCTCCTTCATGTTACATAGAATGTAATAGGAATAATATTGATGGACTTATTTGCCTTGGCAGCCATATCAGAATTGATATTGTATTCCCAAGCTGATGTATGATGATGTACATATTATATAATAGTATTACAGTGTGATTCAATAAACGGAAGGCCATGTTCAATGCACCAATATCCTGAAAATGAAGGCGAATTGCTGAAATATATTAACCCATAGACTACGGGAATTCAGTAGTCAACGGGTTAATAAACCTTGGGTTGACCATCCATTTCATTCAAAACATGAATCAGGAAAAGACATGTTCAGCTGTCAACTGTCAAATATTATTGATCAAGGTGACAAAAGGTGACTAAATCTTTATATTGGAACGATATTTAGGGATGAATCTTGATTTCCTTTCTATTGAATTTATTAAATTCAGTAAAAAGAAAGAAATAAATATTTCTGTTTGTTTGTCATTGATTTTTGTTTGTTTGTTTTTAAGTATCTGGAGTTTTTTAATTCATGATTTGAACTTACTAAACATAGGTCTATAATTTCGGGAATACCTTGTGAAAATGGTGATCATGAATTGAAATACTCTTTCAAACAAAAGTTTCATGACATGGTCTTGTCAAAGTATAAGGGCTTCTAATTCTGAAATCAAAAACTTGCTCGTAAAATATTTTGATTCTTCAGGTACTAATTTGGGTTTTTAAAGAGCCTTTCATATTACCCTTTTCTAAACAAAAATTAAACTTTATTCATCAGCACGACAATTATGAGGAATATAATATGAACACCGCATTTTAAGCAATACACCATTATTTTGCTCTTATTATTATTATTATTATTATTATCATTATTATTATTATTATCATTATTATTATTATAATCATTATCATACATTACCAATTTTATTTGGCAAATTATGTTTATGTATATTCCTCCTGTGAGATACCTTTGGTTTAGTGTCCTATATAAGCCTTCACTTTTTTCAGAAATATTTGATTTTGTCAATGGATGGCATATCTAAACGACTGCAAAATGTCTTTATTTTAAAGTGGATGACAAACAACTAAACAATCATTCACATCACTTGAACGTAATATCCATTAGCTTTCTCGCTTTTCTTTCCAAATATCTGCATAGTACAGAATTAAAGTCAATATATAGCTTTTAACGAGTTGTCTACTTCTGTGGAAGAAGCAAAAAGCAGGATCACATTGTACTTTTTTTGCGATACCTTCCCGTCAAGTACTTATTATTATATAACTGTGAAATTAATATAAATTAATATGAATATAATATGAATAATATGAATAAATATAGAACTACTTACCTAATTTCTTGCACACGTATTAAACTGAAAAACAAGGCACTTCCATCTCAAATTCGTGGCAGAAAACTCATCAGTCAGGAGAGGAACATCACTGAAAAGTCAATAAAATCGCGGGAATCTTTTCATTGAATTAAATCAATTATATTCGTGCCTATTGATAGAATGTAAACCAATGACGAATACATTACGTCGATAATTGATTTTTGATGAGAAAACAATCGCGATAGGTCACATGCGATGTTTAATGCAGTCTCAACGTTAAAGAGTGATAGATACTTTCAGTCTTTGTGACATGAGCGATCTGAAATGCCCCATCCTAGGCGCGCTGTAATTTATATGAATATCTGGGCGTATTTGGGTTGCCCAGCGTCAGCCTGGGTGACGTGATATGCGAGTCCGTTTTAGCTAATTTCAATTCTGATGTTGCCGGTCGAACCTACGTACCGTACTTGTCCTGTATAACATCGTGGTGAAACTGAATTACAGGGGAATATATAGAAGTACGCATAATTAGATATCTTTATATTGATTTTGATTTGGGGAAAGACTAAGTGGTGGTAACTTTAATGATGGAATGCCTTGTCAGAGTTTAATCGAATCTTTCATACTTCTGTACTTATGCTCCTTATCCAACCTCAGGGTCCCGAGTGAAGAAGGTATTTAATATTTAATTTGTAGAAAATAATCGACTAAACATAGATTTGTTAAGGGCAATATTAATGTAGTCTTGTATAAATTTCCTACTTTTCTCTTCAATATTTAATTTACCAGCTATAGGCCTACATCTCTTGGAACTTAGTCTTTGTATCCATTCACTCAATATAAATTATCCCCCCAAAACACACAAAACATTGGGGAATCTGGAATGTTAATGAATGGGGCCCTCTCCCCTTCTCCACCACGGCCAACTTTTGAATAGATTCGTGATTATGGGAAAGCTGGCTTAAGTGGGGAGAGAGATGGGCACATAAATCATTATACATGCATGCCTGCGTGCTTGGACGTTGATTAAAATTCGAGGGCGTCTTCCCGTCTGGATATACCAAAGAGATCTTGAGTTTGCCACATCAATAGTCCAAAATGCATACCGTGGTCAAAGATTCATAAAGTATGCAAGATATAAAAAAACTGACGCGTATTGAAAAATAATGGCAGATGATTTAACAAAAGAAAATCTGTCCTTGGTTATGATTTCATCCACAATCATCATACTAGCACCCTGTTATGCATAATTCATGACTATTCGAGGTTGAAAAAAGGTTAAAAACATTTATATTGTTGATGCAAGCCTAGCCATTTACTCTCTTGTGGAAATTACTATGAAAGACTAGCACTATTCTATGATATTGTACTACTTATTGGCTTTATCAGGTTTATTTTATTATGTCTCTTTGTCTCTTTCATTCCTCTCGCTCTCTCTCTCCCTCTCTCTTCCCCCTCTCTTTCTCCTTATCCTATTCATTCCCTCTCTCTTTCACTCTTTTGTCCTCGTGTTACTTTACTAGAATGCAAACATTATATAAGAAATTGTTTAAGTAATGCTCGTGATTCTACCTTCAAACGACGTATTTAGAGTTTGTATGTTTAATGAACAAACAATGATTACACCGAAACGTAAGAAAATCTTTCACTTTATCTATTGTTTGGGTGGACTGATCACACATTTTAGTGAAGTGGAATAATATTGATCCAATCATGAAATTTCCTTGCAAAACAAAACACGCCTTTCCCAATCCAATCATGATGTACTCATCACACAGTGTTCGTCTGAAATTGATGCCTTTTAAAGGGGTACTCCGGCCTGAAAATAATATTAATTGAATGAATAGAGTAAAATTAAACAAGCAAAACACTGAAAATTTCAAAAACCTGATGACATGTTTGAAAGTGAAAATCAGAGGGCTGGATAATTTGGTAACAATTTTGTTATATACTTTTCAGCTCCTCTGCAAATATCAACTTCTATACCTGTATTTTTATAGAGTATCATATGAAAGTTATGATATGTCAAAGTTGAAGGGGTCACAGATCTTCTAAATTTTCTAATTTTGAATACACTGTCTTAAATGAAACGTATGTATTTTCGAGAAAACGCATGTTTGGTGTTGATTTTAAAGATAGTGTACACCGATAAACGTTTCGTTTCATGGGGCATTCACTCATTATGAATATCCCATGCACGGGCGAAAGTTTCAAACTTATATAATTTTTTAAAAAGTCACAGACAAGCTTTTTATAAATCTGAATAATGTTTTTATATTCTAAAAAGGGGGAACCCCAAGTTGTTTTTTTCGAAATCTAACTTTAAGAAATTCATTACAGATTTGGTCTCACACCATATCGAAGCACCCCAAAAACAACAACATCAAACGAACAAACAAGTAAACAAAGAAACAAATAAATACGACAAAAAAAATCATGAATAACCTGATGACCTCAAAATAACGAAAGTTTAATACCATACACTTTCATTTTTTACAAGTGCAACCACTTACACTTTCAGTTTTGATAAGTGTCGCCACTTACAGGTGATGAAGTTGTTGCTGCATGCCGTCAAATACAGCACTACAGGTGTGTAAAATGTCAATCTTTCAATGGTCGGATATTGTACTGTCATGCTTTATGATGGGTGAAATCGTACTAGGAATCTAATCAAGCCTGAAACCTTCTGAGATTTGTCTGTTGATAGGCGCTCAAGGGAAAACAACCGACGTCATAGCATGGATGGAATGACGGATGCTGATTGGTCAATATTTACGGATTAAATTCTTTGGTTGTGAGGACAGGTGGACCCATTGACCGCACTGATGGAGAGAAGATTTTCAGCTTCTTCAGGGGAGCGTTTCATCAAGCGTTTTGTCAGTGATTTTGACCGACAAATTTGCTCTCAGCCATTCAGATGCAAGGATTTCAGTAGCTTATAACAGTTGTCGGTAAAAATCACTGACAAAACGCTTGATGAAACGCTCCCCAGTATTTCCAAGGAGCTTCAAACACAAGCTCCTTAGTATTCCAGCAAGAGATCTATAGGCCTCTGTGGAAAAAAATAAATCAAGAATTAAAAAGATTTTAAAAAAACAGCAACAGTAATAAACAAAGAACTCTAGCACTATAGAAATTATTATGTGCTTGTTGATGAATTTAAATATTTCTTTGAAAAATAGAACTAATTGAATTCAAAACTTGTAGAAAATTTCTCTTCTTGTCATAGGTGTTAAGAAATTGAATTCTACAAATTACAAAAAAATATTTCACCTGGAGTTATTTCATTCTGGTCCACATCCTTGCTAACAGTAGAGAACAATTTGTCAAGACTCAAGTTAATTTTCAAAATATATAATTGATATAACTATTATTTGCCCCCAAAGAGTCCCTAATTAATAGAAAGTCGCAAAATTTCTAATGACATGGTCAAGATATTGCTCTCCCTCTTCTGCAACATCCTTGGCTATTCCTTCACCTATTTCCTACGCAAACAAGCTAAGTCTGTTCCCATCCCCCTTCTCATCTTCCTCCCCTCCTCCTCCCTCCTAGTCCTCCCCTTGTCTTTCCTCCCCTCCTCCGTCTTCCCCTCTTTCTTCTCCCGGTTCTTTCACTTCCCCTCCCCCTACTCCTCCTCCTCGAGACCTATATCCCTCCTCCGTCTTCCTCTTCCTCAACCCTCCTTCTTCTCCTATTTCCTACGTAAACACACTCTAAAAAAGGATTGGTCAAAATAACCAATGGGTTGGTGAATATGCGTCCGACCTTAAAATTGGTCAAAATCAACCAAAATTTTGGTACATTCTAACCAATAATTTGGTAACATTGACTATCATATTGGTCAATCTTCACCAATATTTTTGGTCGGACACATGCACCAACACATTGGTTATTTTGACCAATCCTTGTTTAGAGTGCAAGGTCTGGTAATTTCCCATCCCCCTTCTCATCTTCCTCTTCATTCTTCTTTTTCTCCTCCTCCGTCCCCCTCCTCCTCGACCCCCTCCACCCCCTTCTTTCTCAGGGGCCGCGGAGCGTTTTTGAGAGTGGGGGCTGATTTGATTTCTCTCATTGATGACAATTTTTGAAAATTTTCCCCGAGATTTTATGAAAAGTGTCTAATTAAAAAAAAGCGCGTGGGGAGGGGGGCTGTAGCCCCCACCCCCGGTTCCGCAGCCCATGTTTCTCCTCCCCTTCCTCCTCCTCCTCATCGTCGCCGCTCCTCTTCCTCGCCATCACGTCTATTCCTCTTCCTTCTCCTCCTTTTCGAGTCCTAATGCACCCTTCTTCCTTTTCCTCACCCCTCCTCCTCCTCCTCCTTTTGTTCTTCTTCTTGTTCTTCTTGTTCTTCTTGTTCTTGTTCTTCCTTTTCTTCGTCTTGTTCTTGCTGTTCGTGATTTTTTTTCCTTTCCTTGTTCTTCTACTTCTTCTTTTCCTTTTGATGTTGTTGTTGGGAGATGCTATATCCAACGGTGCATCTGCCGCGGTTATGTGCTGTAGACATTCGTTCTTGCCCTTTTCTGCTCTCAACAATAATAGTTAAAGGCAGATGTTGACAAAATGACGGAGATCCAGGGGAAAGGCCAAGGTGTAAAATCCATTACCGGCAACCAGGCTTGAAAGCTTTGAAATTAGCCCGACACATTATTATCGCTGTTTAACATGATAACGTGAATCCGTGGCCTTGGAATGAGTTAAAAGGATGCATGGTGTAAATACGGAGGTAGACTTCTCGAACAGGTATGAGGAATTATTTAAACAGATAAGATGATAAAATTTTATTATGATTGGACAAAATAATATATGAAACAATATTTTAAACATAACGCAGCAAAAAATTCAATGACGAAAGTAGATGAATAGTTGTGGTGTTGTGGATCAGTGGATAAGTCCCTGTACTGTGAACCACGTGGTCCGGGGTTCGAATCCCACCGCAGCACTGGCGTCCTTTGGCAAGACGTTAATCTACATTTGCCACTCTCCACCCAGGTGTTAAATGGGTACCCGGTAGGATGGCGAAAGTTAATGTCCTTTGCTTAGCATGTGTGCGCTTAACAGGCGAACTGACTGGAATGCTCCCCAGGGAGTGGAGAATGTGCATACACTGTGTGCGGGCATGCCAGAATCCAATGACCGGGGTAATAATATGATTGTTTATATTCTGCGCCTTGAGCACTCTAAGAGTGGATATGTGCGCTATATAAGTCTCCATTATTATTATTAGTAGTAGTAACTATGTATATAGTTAACGAGTTGGTTCCTTTTTTTTAAAGGTATCACTTTATATTTTGACATCAGGACAATGTCATCTGCTTTAAAACAAGCATTATTATTCTGGATTTTGTTTAACATTGCTTTTTGTACCAGTTTGTCAAGGTAGTTGCCATTACAATATAAAGAATTAGATCTATACACTGTTTCTATAATTGCTTGTCAGCCTTGCGGCCTACAAATAAGCGTGGTTGAATATCGGAGTCGGAGCAAGAAAATGATAGAGAGAAGAGAAAAGGAGGACGGAATGGATAGAGCGGGAGATGAGGAAGGGGTTGGAAGAGAGAGAGAGAGAGGGGGAGATTGGAGACCATAGCAAAAAAGGGCATTTTGGATCTTTAAGGGTTATTGTTCAGTGTGTGTCTCTCTCTCTCTCTCCTCCTCCTCCTCCTCCTCATCCCCCCTTTCTTTCTCCATCTAAGATGATGATCAAGGTATTTGCCAAAATAACCTTTCTAATTTTTATTTGGGTTTCAGTAAAAGAGAAGGTTATAGGTGGGCTGACAGTGGAAGAAAGAATCAAGGTATATCATCACAATTGCATCTGGAAACAAAGAAAGTGACTTGTGAGTGCTGTTTCAACAGGACCTATCTTTCAGCAACCATGCAGCTGACGCTGCCAAGAGAGCCAACATCAAATTAGCAATAATAAAGAGATCATTTTCTCAGCCTCTGCAAAACAATCATACGACCAACATTAGAATATTGCAACTCTGTATGGTGCACAGTGCTGACACTATGAACATCACGAACAAAGAAGCGGACAATTTATGCTGCTCATCATTGTACCCTTCACAATTGCACTGGTTAACAAATGGACATCCATTCATTGCTATCCTGGAAAAATATGTAGAACAGGTGTCACATAATAGCAGTGAAGGGATGTCCTTTTGTTTACTAGAGCTATTGTGGAGGGTACAATGAGGAGCTGCATAAAATGTCCGCTCTCTTTGTCACCGTGTTCATAGTGTGAAGAGAGATGCAGACATAAATTACTAGAAAAAGTTCAGCAGAGGGCGACCTAACTTCTTCCTGAGCTGAAACGGAAGTCATACTCAGACAGCCTTACAGATCTACTACCTACAGAACTACCTACTCTGGCTTACAGAAGACAGAGAGCTGACCTGATACAATTATTCAAAATCCTGAAAGGTTATGACAGAGTAAATCCTTCGCCGAAATTCTTCCAGTTAGCCACAGGTTCCACGACGACAAAATTGTCAAACAACGTGTCCATACTTAAGATTGAGGCAGTATGCTTTCTCAATAAGAAGTGTAAACAATTGGAATGCGCCCTACCTAGTAATTGCTACCATCATAAACCAATTCAAGTCACAATCCAATCAAGTTTGAACCTACCTGAGACGGTAGAGGGACATTTAAGCTCAGCTTCCAGTCTCTATACCCAAGTATATTCCCGATTATACCCAAGTAAGTAAGTGTTTATTGTGAGCTATATGATCGATCGCAGGTCCTCTAATCAATCGCAAACCTCCCAGGTCGAAAATCTCACAGGGACCCATAGAAAACGAATAGGAAATTACTAATGGTTTCTGATGGTTTTGTTGGTTTCTATTGGTTTCCTATAGGAACCCATAGAAGTTCCATATGAAGCACAGCTGTTCAAAATATATGCACCATAAAAGTACCCCATAAAACCCGTAGAAAATCCAGTAAAGCCCATTCGATAATATTGAAGGGTGCCATGCAGCTATCCTGTTGGTCTAATTGGTTTCTATACCAGACTCTATAGACAGTCCTATTAGGTTTTTGTTGTTTTTAGTTGGTTTCTATTGGTCCTATTGGGTACTGGATGTTTTTATTGGTTTCTATTGGTTTCTATTGGTTTCTTTAGGTCCTAATCGATCATGAATATTCATGAATGACAATAATCTAAAATTTGAAAACTAGTGGAAATAGAACTCTGACCCATATGGGATTAGCATGGGCATGTAATTCTGGGTAGGATATGTTCAAGCCCATGTGAGACCCATATGGTAAAAATATCCGGGACGCTGGTTTCTATTGGTTTCTTTAGGTCGTAATCAATCATGAATATACATGAATAAAGTAATCTAAATATGAAAACTAGTGGTAATAGATAAATACATTTAGATTTGGGATTAATCTTTGAACTGTGATAGAAATTGTACTTACATTAACTATTGTAATGTTGTACACAATTTCAAAAGGCATTTTCATATTAATTTTTTTTTTATTAATAAAAGTATAATCTAGTTTTAATAATAAAAGTGTAATTATAGTAACCCTCTTTTAAAGCACTAAAACTATGCCCTTCTATATAATGAATGTGATACAATTTCTTTGAAGATAGGTATGGGATATAGGATGTATAGGATTGTAGGATAGCAGGGATTAATTAATGTCACGTGATTGTTCCTGTAGATACCCACAACATTCCTTCTTAATTAATCTTATTATTGATTTTTTTATTGGTCCCATAGACACCGTTAGGATTTTCTATAGGTTCTATTATTTTCTTTTTGGCTGAAAAGAGGTCTATGATGATGATGTCATCCTCAAATGGGATGTAATATACCAAGCAAGAAATAAAATTGCCGTTAATGGTATAAAAATCGGTGTAACCTCGCTAGTCATAAGGACCCCTATTCAGAGATAGACAGGTTTCCCTATTTAGGGTATCAAAATCCGGGTCCACTCGCTATTCATAAGGACTGCTATTCATAGAAAACCGCTATCCATTTAACATACGTTATGAATAGCGGTCCTTATGACTAGCGAGGTTACCCCTCAAAATCTGCCCCTACTGCAATCTGCTTATTAATTCAGCAAGTGATTTACGCGGATGATGTACAGGTCTCAATGAGACATCCCCGGGGGCGGTCGTCGCGATCGATTCGGATCGATTCAGGTGCCCGTAAACTTTTCTGCCTTTTATTTGAGAAAATTCGGCTCCTTTGGAAGTTTGATTTATGTAAGCATTCCATTACTTTATAAATTGAACTTTCAACGGTTTTTGTTTTTGTTTTGTTTTGTTTTGTTTTTTTTTTTTTTTTTGGGGGGGGGGGGGGGGCTGTGTCTTACTTGAACTTAATTATTTCTGTGCTACAATTGTTTTTGTTATTTGTGGGGTTGATTTTCGATGAGACAGGGTGAAGGGGAGGAACATGTAACTGTTAAAAAGGGGGGAGGGGATTTCGGCCACTTCATATTTAAGGACTCTTTATTTAAATTTAATCTATTTCTACTTTTTACTCATATTATAAAAGCATTAAAGGCATTGAGTAACTTTGTGGAGGCTTGATTTAATAAATTGTTGAATATTGATATCTGTCTTGTATAATGATGTTCAGAATGATAAATAAATAGCCAGGCATAGAAAGGTTTTCAAATATATAATGCTATTATTAAGATATCTGCGACTGAATACTCCCATTTACGAAAGCGTATGGCCATACGCTTTAGTCTAACACTGAGTCAATGGGGAAAATGAGTCTGGCATTTTCCGGTCACTTGCATATGTTTACTTTTGTGAAGCACATGATGATTTTGAAGTGCTTTTTTCCACATGGGCTTCATTTTTACACCATATTACATACACTGATAACATGTAAGGCCAGAAAGCTCAGATTTTATCAATCCTCCACAAAGTTACTCAATCACTTTAACTATGGTAAACTTCCTTTTGCGACAGCCACCCAAATTTAAAACATTATATAGGGTTAGGGTTGGTGTTAGGCTTCAAAGTTTAGGGTTTAGGGTTAAGGTTAGGGTTAGTGTTTACGGTTTACCTATAACCGCACATTTGGGTGGCTGTCGCATAAGTCATTCCTATTATCAACAAAATATAAATTGAGATGAATGGGGAAAATGGCCCTCATAAGTACCGTTAGAAACATGTTATTGTATATCGCCTCAAATATATAATTCATTCCCAGGCCTTAAGACAGACTAAACCGATCTGCAGACATCATTCGGGTGAGGGGTGTAGGAGATCACGTCACTTACGAATATCGGTTGCCACGGTGTAAAGAAGGACCCCCCCCCCCCCCCAAAAAAAAAAAAAAAAATAAATAAATAAATAAATTTTTAAAAAAATAAAAAATATAAATAAATAAATAAATAAATAAAAAAATAAATAAAAAATTTAAAAAAAAAAATAAATAAATAAAAAAAATAAATAAATAAATAAAATAAAAAATTAAATTGTACCAACCCCCTAGGGGTTTGTACAATACCAGCACCCCAAGGGGTTCAAAATTGCACCCCAATATAGGGTGCATTTTTGCACCCTCTGGGTTCATAACTGCACCCTAATGGGTGCAACGTCGATGACCTAGAACACAGGCAGTACGATACACGCCATGAGGGGACCTCGGTGAAATCTATCAGGCCACGCCCGGGGGCTTCTACAGTCTCACATTTAGGATTACTTATTCAACTTTTAAGTTGCAGTGTATAGTCTACTATCTATTCCTTTAACAAATCAGTGTAACTGTTAGTAACTGTTAGTAAAACTAGCACTTTCCCTTAAAATGATATAATCCCGACTGAATTATCAAATGTAAACACGTATTCTTATTTCAATAACTTTTTTTAAAAAGAAACTATCAAAATGAGCCGTGATAAAAGCCCCATATAATTTAAAAATGCGAATTATGCAAATTTTCCTGCCTTAATCCCTACGAGTAGCAATACGTTGCAAGGTATCGCTACTCGTAGGGATTAAGGCAGGAAAATTTGCATAATTCGCATTTTTAAATTATATGGGGATTTTATCACGGCTCATTTTGATAGTTTCTTGGTAAAAAAAGTTATTTATCACGTGACCACAGTGATAAAGCAGAACTAACGAAAACCTATATAGGCTTGAGATGAGTCGAGAAATTCAGCAAGGCGACTTGAAGTTGAGATTTCTTTCAAAAGTTGAACCTTTGCAAATGCTGTTTTATACTTTATCCTATATTGGGAGCGCAATATTTAGCAGGAGTCATATATATGAAACTTACATGATAAAGCGAGCAAAGCAATTACATCTTTATTTTTTCAAACTTATTGAACCCGCTATTTAAGAACTATATACTGGGGGAGCGAAATTACGAGATCCTGAAAGGGAATAATTATGCGAGGGCGCAAAGCGCCCGAGCTTTGGAAAATTTTCACATTTCAACCTTCAAAAACTAAATTTTTAGTGCATTTACCCTGCGGATTTGGGCGCGCGTGATCCGTAAAATTATGATTTTTCTTCATTTCCCCCTATTTTCTTTCTCTCCTTTGCGTTTTTGCGCCCCCTCCAAGTGCTGCCCGGGGCACGTGCCCCCTGCCCCCTATACACCACTGAGCGAAGAGACCGATCGGGAGTGGGAGGGGGTATCTCCTCCTACATTAGGGAATTTTCAATCTGTCTATAAAACTTGCATTTTAGAGCATCCCAAACATGCCAAAATTGTTTTTAATGAAAAGAAGGAATGCACGGATCTACGCCAATGAACGGACAATGCGAGCGAACGAATTTTCTTCATATTTTCGCATTGAAATTGTGGCATTTCTTATTTCCTTACTTCTAATAATTAAATATTACCATGCACATGTAACTTATATATATGGGACTACCCAGGCAAGGTAAGATTTCTTCGGTTTTGGACATGATTTTGACTTTGGATTTTGCTGGAAATATCAAAAGTTCTTCCTAACGGCCATTTGAGGTAGGAGTGAGATTTTTAATGGCTGAATTGTAAAGCAAGTATAGATACACCACTGAGCGAAGAGACTTGCATTTTAGAGCATCCCAAAATGCTTTTTTAATGAAAAGAAGGAATGCAGGGATCTACGCCAATGAACGGAACCCCTTAATTGAGAATAACAATGCGAGCGAACGAATTTTCTTCATATTTTCGCATTGAAAATTATGGCATTTCTTATTTCCTTACTTCTAATCATTAAAGATTGTCATGGTATTTCAATATCACACATCATGAGTTTGGATAATTATTTATGTATCATAATTCTTATTTATTTTATCCAAAAATGTTGGGGGTGATAATACAGGCCATCCCCCCCCCACCTCAAATTTGTTTTGGGATATATATACCCTCATCCCCCGGGATCGGCACCCATGGTAACAGGGGTTGGTGGCAGGGAGAGGAGAGTTATTCCCCCCTTCGCGCACGAAGCGCGAAAACTTTGACGTTTTAGCAAATTTTGAGAGCCAGATAACGGCTTGTAGCGGCTGCCTTTTATGCCCTTTTCTCTCACTTCCCCCGCTTTTTCGCTCTCGAATCCGTCGGTCCCCCAAGACCCATATAATGCATGGGGTCATAATCCCCCTGAAAAGAAAATGACAATAAATTCATTTTTCCTCATATTTGCAGTTTACAAGGGACGTACCACTGCACTAATTATGCATGTTATAATGTTTTCAATGGCCTTAATTTCTCTGAGTATTAAACCACAGAAACATGGCAAGATCAAATCGCTCCCTCTATCTCTAGCTCATAGATGCATATGGATATACTACTCGAACATAATTGTGTGTGTGTGTGTGTGTGTGTGTGTGTGTGTGTAATTGGGTTTTTACAGACGTGTATCAATCAGATATGATTATTTACGTCTGGGGACCGACCTTTAACGTCACCATTCGAAAGACGTGACGTGACGTGACATCCATATCATTTAGTCAAGCTTCATCAAGATAAAAATGTATTTTCTTCAAAATGTATTTTCTTCAGGACTCATGCAAGATTTGGATAAATAATATACTCACATGTTGTAAATACTTCTTGGTAAAAAAATAATACTTTACCCGACCGTTTTTTTTAATTCACTTGATTATTGTGACAAATATACGGTATAGATCTACGTGATTAATCATAAACACAGCTAGCGCCCGTAGATGTCCACGGGCTGCTTCTGCTAGTGTAACAATAATCAACACCCAGGTAGCAAGCCCATATCGGGCCCACATGGGTCACATATGGGCAAACCATCTGGGGCCCTAAGGCATCTGCACCCAAGAAGCTTATGGGACCCACATGGGTAAACCCATAAGACAGATGGGACCCAGATGGGACCCATATCCCTGAATCCTAACTGGGCCCAACAAGGGCTTTTGGGCAATATATATGGGGCCCATGTTAATCCCATATGGGTCCCATATTTGCTTGAACATATCGTACCCAGAATGGCATGCCCATGTTAATTCCATGTGGGTCCCATATGGGTTTTTACGTACCTTAACTCTGAATGGCATGCCCATGCTAATCCCATATGGGTCCCATGTGGGCAGGCCAGCATATATCCAGGTCCAAAATCCTATAGACAGAATTTCTATAGGTCCCATAGGTCTCTATAGGTCTCTATAGGTTTCTACAAAATATTAGCCAAATACCTAGTCAAACAGCTAGTCAAATACCTAGTCAAAGTACTCAAGGAAAACACCCCCAACAAACTGAAGTCGATATGGCATCTGATCAAAATACAGAACCTACCACTTCAAGTCTCCCAGATCTTCCAGAGGCGACTAATATCCCAACCCAACCAATCAGAAACAAAGCAGTAACAAACAAGAGACCCAAATTTCATTTCCTTTCTTTAGCTAATGACGAACAAATTTTGGAATTTATATTTGAACTTATCCAGTCATGCAGGGAAAACCCCGGAAGCAACCAAGGTCATCGTTATGCCAGCTTTTGAGCGATTTCAACAAAAATGTAGAATAATACAGGAAGATGGCCTCTAAGCTTACCATAATGGCCCTTTTTTCCATACTCCAATGGAACGCCCAGGGGCTATTAGGGCACGGCCAAGAGCTTTCTTATCACCTGAATCAAATTGAAAAATATGATTTACTATGTATCCAGGAAACTTGGTTTCATGACCATAGTTCTTTTATCATTCCCGAATATAGTATAGGTTTCTATATGGAAATGGTATATGGGGCACCCATAGAATTCCTATGGGTGTCTATGGGACTGATAATCCTGTAGGCTTCTATAGGACCAATAAAGAAATCCTGTAGGTTTCCTATAGGACCCGTATAGAAAATCCTAAAGGTGTCTTATAGGACCAATAAGAAATTAATTAACTATAAAATTAATATAAGCGGGTGTCTACAGGAACAATCACATGACATTATTAATTAATCCTAATTATCAATCCTATCCTACTCCTATAAATCCTACATCCTATAACCTACATCCTATACCTATACCTAGCTACTAAGCAATTGTATCACATTCATTATATATAGGGACATAGTTTGTAGTGCTATAAAATTTTATTATTAGAACTAATTTACACTTTTATTAATGAAATATGAAAGTGCCTTTTGAAATTGTGTACAACATTACAATAGTTAATGTAAGTAGAATTTCTATCGCAGTTCGAAGCTTAATCCCAAATCTAAATGTATTTATCTATTTCCACTAGTTTTCATATTTTACATTACTTTATTCATGAATATTCATGATTGATTAGGACCTGTAGAAACCAATAGAAACCAGCGTCCCGGATATTTTTACCGTATGGGTCCCACATGGGCATGAACATATATCCTACCCAGAATTACATGCCCATGCTAATCCCATATGGGTCCCATATACGCTTGAACATATCCTACCCAGAATGGCATGCCCATGTAAATTAACCCCATATGGGTCCCATATACGCTTGATCATATCCTACCCAGAATTACATGCCCATGTTAATCCCATATGGGTCCCACATGGGCTTGCTACCTGGGCAACAACAACATCGATAGATAGAGACCCATGTAATATGCCTATGGGTCTCTATGGGACCTATGGGATTTTCGACCTCAGCTGGGATCAATCCCAACTCATTTAGAAATTAGAGAGAAGATTTCTAGAATTATAGGCCTCATCCACCTATTGGGTACATTCTCGCTATTGCGTTCTTATCTTCTGGCTCTTGAACAGCCAGCTCATCAGCTCAGACGATTTAAAAATCACACAAAGAGATTCGATCATACACCTGTCTAAAGCTCTTTGTCCAGGCCATATTCCCCATATTAGCTTTGTTTTCATTTATTGCATTCCATCGTTCATCATTCGCGTTCTCCACTTTCGCTACACTAGCCAGCGATCGGAGGCCAGTTTGTGCTGTTTTTCTAATCACTAAATAAATAAGAAATTCCATGGATCAGCAGCGAGTGGAAGAGATTATTCTTGAATATGCAGCAAAGAAAGGCATGACGGGGATCCTGCAAGGTACAATACTCAATAAATAATAGATGAGATAATTGTTTTGAGGTGACTTACGCCGTACGGTATCGTACTTGTGTATCATAAGTTTAGCCACCGGTACCGTATAGCCAGCGTTAGCTCGCGTGAGCCTCTGCTTAGGAGCTCTCCTCAGGAGGCTGCGGCGGGGGCGCGGACAGGAGATGTGGCCCTTTTCCGTGTGCATTGCTTGGACGAGTGGCTTTATCCACTCTGAGCACTCGCACATACTTGTCTTGTCTTGTCTTTCCGTTGACGCCCACATTCCACAATCAATGAGTTGATTATTATTATGGCATTTTAGGTGTAGATCTAGACCAAACTTGTCCTGTCCTGCATTGTCCCATCCGGTAATGACTATTTTTTTAGCATATTTTTTGTTCTTTATGCAAGGTTATTTATAATAACCATATATATTGCTAACTTTGCTAGGTTATTATCAGGGATGCCACTTAGTAACTTAGAATTGATAAAAAAGTAGGAAAAATCATCTCGAATGGGCCCTTGTGAGTTATGTACATAAAAAGTGGTTTTCTAATGAATTATGAGTATGACTGTCACTAAGTATGACTAAACTGTCAGTGTCACATATGTTGAAAAAGTAGGAATTCCTACTTTTGTCTGAGAAGTGGCGTCCCTGTAGATAACCTCGCACTCCATACCATCATGACATGACCACAGAGTATTGCCTCCCATACAATAGCTAGCTGTACCAGTCGTGGCTCTACACTGCAATTAACTGCCCAAAAGCTTTCGCTCCTTCCTGCCTAATTTGCATAAAATAAGCAATTTGTTTACGTAAAACCGCTACCGAAGAGTCTCGGCTAAATTGTGAAATCTCGCCCTAGAAGCAACCAAATGAAATGAACTAAACGTCAAATTCCAGAATAAGACTTGCTCTAACCCATTATTGGTATCACTCATATCATAGTCAAATCATTTTTTAATTTGTGAAAACTTGGAGAAATGAGGATCGAGCAATATATTTTTTTTTAAAGTCTGAAAATGTAGCATTATTTTGCTGTCATTGCGCAAGGTCAAAACTGTCACATATGAAAAATTAAAGTATATTGAGGGGATCCTCGAAATATCTTTTCATAATCATCCGTCGAACGGTTATATCGGGGAAAAAATCGAAGGCAATGCATTCATGAACCCTCTAATCGCTCTATCGTTCTTCGCGTGTAGTCCCACGTATAGCGGTGCATGCAGGATGGTTTCAACTCGAGTGTACGCTAATCAGGGGGCGTGTCTTGTCGGTGATTGTTACCGACAAATTTGCTCTCAGCCAATCAGATTGCAAGGATTTCAGTATTTTTCACGTTAAGTCTTCGATTTTTGATGGCAGTTTTACACAAAACTACCAACTGCGCAAACTTGAATCTACCCACTCATAGGTACACGCCATTGCCAACTGTGTAGGAATGCAGCCAACACACATCCCATACCTAAACTGCATCACTGTGCATTTTTGGCTATATTTAAGTGAAACTCATATATTGCAGTTTACTTAAATCTAAATACTTATGTTCAATAATAGATGATTAAAACTTACCAGGTTGTTTTGTGACCTTTGAAGAGGGTTTCCTGAAATTTTGGGTACTTTTTGACGATAACTCCTATCGAGACTGTCCCATCAGCATCCAGTTTGTATTTTTCACGATTATGATGAAGGGAGCCCTCAGCGCTCGTAGTGGTACCGGCGCGATCGGTTCGTCGATCTCCTACGAAGACCTGGAAGGGCCAAACTGACGACGTAAAAAAAAAAAAAATATTACGTACGTACGTAATATTTTTTTTTTTTTTACGACGTCAGTTTGGCCCTTCCAGGTCTTCGTAGAATAGCTTGTGTGCGTAACATTCTGCGTACGTATCTATGGTGCGTAACCATGTAGAGCGGCCTCACTAGTGCGCAACATATTGAGAGCAGTCGTCATCCGTATGGAGGTGTGGGTAACAAGTACGAAAAACAAGGCTGTAAATGTAAGTTTTTATAACTTTCTACATTTTGTATCTTAACGAACTTATAACGTAAAATCTAAAGAGTGATATTTAAGTATCAGTTTGCCCACAAAAACCTCCATTTCAAACAAAATTACATCTGTATCCCCAATACCCAGTATACACACATGTATATGATCCTAATGGTCAATATGACCATTGCTTGCTGATGTGAAACTGCCCAGGGAGTGAGTTTGGAGTTTAAAGTTTAGCAATATGTTATCTGTTTGCATATTCATTTCGTCCCAGACTTGTGTCGGGGGGAAAAAAACAAAACCTTTTTTCTCGGCCCTCTGAAACAGAAAAATACTCTTATCTCAAAAAATACTCAACTGTTTTCAGTGAAAATTAATATGAAGCATAATATCATCATTTCCCATCTACTCTAATTTTCATGATATTTAAGGCCCGAATGAGGGAGATGAGAATGTGAATTTTCGAGGATTTCTGCTCCTCACTCAGTGGAGGGCTTCGATAGCTGTTAGGAATTCAAAAGCTTTGACGACTTTACAAAGAAGTTAATTGGGGTGTAGAGCCATGCCTGGTACGAGCTCCTTGGCTAATAATCAATCTGGTAGTGGTACTGGCCTACAGAGCTGTATGGTCGGGGGTCCTAAAGCTACGCGGGTCCTAAAGCTACGCACCATACAAATCACATACACGCGCAATGCGACGCGTTCAAATCAGGCTAAAACACACACGCGATACACACAGTCAATTTCAATATCAATTTGCATTCATTGATTGCATGTGCGTAGCATTAGGACCCCTTCATTTTTAAGAACAAAATTTGACATCGGCATTGATATCGACCTGAAAACGTGCATTATTGACATTCACCCATCGTAATTTTCTCCACAAATCAACTTTAGAATATCCAGAATCAGGATATGGAATGAAATTGGTGACAAGCCAGTGATTTCTGTGACCTTTTAGCTGCTGAAAACAAAGTGCGTAGCTTTAGGTCCCCCCATCATACATGGGATCCATATGGAGGCAGATATAGATAAAAAAACTAGATGTAAATATCTCCATTTCTCACATACTGTGACCCAAGCAAACCACCCTCGGAGTTTGCTAATGCCAACCCCGATTATTTTTCAATGAGTGAAAATATATTTTATCTCTATTTCCCCCCTATTTTCTTTCTATTTTCTTGAAAACATTTTTTTACTATTTGTCCTGATAAAATAGGGGGAAAATAGAATATTTTTACTCTATTTTTTCTTGAAAGCTATTTTTCCCCTATTTCCTACAAACAAGTAAAACCCTTGGAATATTTTTCTGCTATTTTTTACACACTTGTAAATCAGAAGACTATTTTCCTTCTATTTTTTTTCAACTTGTTCTTTTCGCCATATTCGAAGCTGAAGAAGATATAAAAATAGAGAAAAAATAGAAGAAAATTAGTGAAAAAATGAATTTTCACGCAATTTGTGTAGTCTCGGAAACTATACCGAATTCAAGCTTGGGAATTTTTTTAATTTAATCATCCTCCTGTGAAAATGATAGAATAAGTAATTTTAATGACCTAGATCTGTTTATTTCTTACTGAATCAACCTGTCTAACCTCACACTAGAATAATATCCATATGTGAAAAACATTAATGGGATAGCAAAGTCTGAAGCTGGACTAATTCATACATGAGCCAATCAGGTTGCAGGGCTGAATATTTCAAATTCATTTGGAGGCTGTGTAGAGATAGTGTACATGCTGTTGACAGCTATGGACATTTTACTCTAAATTTCTTACAATTAGTATAAGTGTGCAGACATCACTTTCTTTCATGTTCTCTATATTCATCTTCCTTTAGTGTGAAGCATGTGAAAGTGAAAAGAATGTGTGAAAATGTGGCATTTCTTAATATGCAAAATGAGAGCATAATTATGGTTGTGTCCCATGTACTAGTTCTTGTGTGTGGTACGTATTCTGGACCCCATGTGCATAACCTACAGTCTAGCTCCCATCATTCTTTGAAAATAGCATTCAAATCTTATTCAAAGCCAATTTATCTTTTGGGAAAAGTATTTTTGTTTCTTCTCAGGTGTTTATTAAATGTATTTTAAAAAAAAATATGTAAATTAGTGACAGAGCATACATGTATGATAAAAATAGTCAAAAAATATATTTTAAGAAATATGTCATTTTTCTTGGTCTATTTTTCATCTCTATTTTTTGTCTATTTTTATGTATTTTTATCCTTATGTTAATTTGTTAAAAATATTTGTTTTTGCTATTTTTCACCAATTTTTAGTATATTTCTGGACTATTTTGTCCCTGCCCGTTTTCCTGCTAACAGAAATATATTTTTGCCCTATTTTTCCCCTATTTTTTTAGACTGCAAATTACTTAACTATTTTCATGCTATTTTTTGTACTTCTAATATTGCAAATTACAGTACTATCTTTAAGCTATCTTTTGTACTTCTAATACTTTTTAGACTGCAAATTACTTAACTATTTTAAAGCTATTTTTTGTACTTCTAATATTGCAAATTACATTTTCTTTTCTTTTTGATAGAAAGAATAGTAAAAGAATAGAAACTAATAGATTCTATAAACAGTACTATTGGGTTTGGGTTGTTTCTATTGGTTTCTATTGGTTTTTGGATGTTTCTATTGGTTTCTATTGGTCCTATTGGTTTTTGGATGTTTCTATTGGTTTCTATTGGTTTCTATAGGTCCTAATCAATCATGAATATTCATCAATAACAATCTAAAATATGAAAACTAGTGGAAATAGATAAATACATTTAGATTTGGGATTAAGATTTGAACTGTGATAGAGATTTTACTTACATTAAACTATTGTAATGTACACAATTTCAAAAGGCATTTTCATATTTCATTAATAAAAGTGTAAATTAATTTTAATAATAAAAGTGTAATCTAGTCAGTAACCATTTTTTTATAGCACTACAACTATGTCCCTACATATAATGAATGTGATACAATTGCTTAGTGGCTAGGTATAGGACATAGGATGTAGGTTATAGGAGTAGGAGAGGATATGATAGGATATGATTACAAGATAGGATTAATAAAATTAGTATTAATAATTAATAATTAATTAATGTCATGTGATTTTGGTTCCAATAATATATGAAAAAAAAATATTTTTCCACGCTATTTTTCCATTGAAAAAATAGTCAAAAAATACATTTTTTAACTATAGATTTCGGTTCCAATAATATATGAAAAAAAAATATTTTTTTACTATTTTTCCACGCTATTTTTCCATTAAAAAAATATATTTTTTAACTATAGATTTCGGTTCCAATAATATATGGAAAAAAAATATTTTTTTACTATTTTTCCACGCTATTTTTCCTCTATTTTTCCATTGAAAAAATAGTCAAAAAATATATTTTCCCTATCTATTTTTTCACTATTTTCCCCATATTTTTAGGCTATTTTATTTCGGGCAGGGGCAGGGTATTGTGGACAAGAGAATAATTTTTCTTGGTCTATTTTTCAACTATTTTTCATCTCTATTTTTTGTCTATTGTTTGTTCCAAAACATATAGCGTAAAAATATATTTTAAACCTATTTTTATCACTATTTCCATTATATTCCTGAAATATTTTCTCACTATTTTTTAAAGCAAAGAAATAGTAAGAAAATATATTTTCTGGGTCTATTTTCTTTCTATTTTCCATCTAATTTTAAACTATTTTATTTCGACTGGGGAAGGGGGGTTACCTAATTCCAGGATCAACTAAACTAAGATTGTAAAAATTGAATGACTAAAAAAAAAAAAAAACACAAATTTGCAGTTGTGATCAGTTTTTTTTTACCATGCACATGCAACTTGTATATACGGGACTACCCATGCAAGGTAAAAGTTGTAATCACTATACATATATATGGGACTTTCAAATTGGCCGAATAGGTAATGTCACTTTGATATAGCTCCAACACACAAAATGACTAAAATGTCACCTTTTTCAAAATGTATTACTCAGTAGGATCTTTTTCTTTCATGAGGACCTATAACAATACATATGCTATCTCCAATATATTTTGAGCACTGCCCGAGGGTAAAAACGCCTTGAAAAAAAACGCAAATTAATGATATTTTTGTGTACCACAAACGGGAGAGTCCACAAAAATGTCACAATCAACTTGCCAAATTGCCAGTTTGAGATTTGCATATATAGTAGTGATCTCATTTTTCAAACATCCATAACTTTCTTAGTCCTTGTCTATTTTTCCACTTTCACACAAATCATGTTATTACCAAGGTTGGATTGCCCTTTAAAGATGAGTTAAGTTCCACACCAAGAGTTCTGACCCATTCAGAAGGTTCAACTATAGCATCACCAACTAACAAATTAGCATGATCGGGTAAATAATGTCGAAGTCCAGGAGAAATAATCAAAGGAGACTCTGTTTTTTGTTCATTCATGAGTAAGAAGATACGTCACGGTTTTAAACTGGTGGGTATGATATGTACACTACTACTACTGCCCTAATTTATGTCTATGAACTACAGGATGTGATCTTTTCTATTGATTTTCAGAAATTTTGGAGAGGAGAGGAATGGAATCCTTTCAAGTGCTCTTTCTTGCCCCTCTGCGACTCTTCTTGGCTGTTGTCTTGGTGATTGTTGAGAAGGATGATGTTGTCGTATTCAGGAGGGTGATTAACATTCTTAAGATGGTCAACAAGAAAGTCAATACAGGCCCAGGAAAGCATCTCCCACTGTCACGATTCACCAAGCTAATCACAGAGTTAAAGAGACGGGTGAGTTAGTTTTTAAAAAAAAAGGCCCCGTTATCAAGTCTAAAGTCTTCTTAAAATAATGTATGTTTTCACCTCTAAAGGCAATGTTGCTAAAATTCTAATGCTAATCACTTTTACATCCTCCAGAGCTAGGAGAATGAATGAAAATTATGCTCACTTGCAGTAGTAGGGCAAATGACCATCAATTCTAAATGACTCTGATAAATTATTCCATTAAGAGATATATTTTTAAAATTATCCCTATTGCAACTAAGTGTGAAGCCATGGTATGTGCATTTATTGGATGGCTCTGAATGGGATACCAGAGAATATTGCACAAGTTACACTGTAGGGCCAATATTGCACGAATCAAAGATTAGTGCAATATTGGCCCTTAGGAGTGTAATATTTTCTGGTATTCCATGAAATAAAGCCATACTGTTAGATATTGAGTGAAGACTAGACAGTGCAGCTGGATGACGTCATAATGTGACGAGAGTGCCAAAGATGGAGTATTAAAAGCAGACACTGAACTTCACACATCTCTGTGCTAAATGCTAATTATTATGTTGTCCTGATAAAGAACCCATTATGATAGAACATAACAATTTGGCGACGAGAATGGGATCAAACTGATGCAAGTTTGGAATCGACGAAATGTGTGAAATGCACTCTACGGGACAACTTTGCTTTGGACATTGGTCGCGGATCGTAGCCCTCAGCCGATGAGAGTTGCCATGGTAGCTGAGCGTACCATGATACGGCAAACGTATCACCCGCACAGTGAATAATGCAACGCTGTGTGTAAAGGTAAATAAATGAACGCTTTGCGGCATTGCCGATTTTTTAAATGAAGTGCCATCGATCGTCCTATGATATGAATGAGAAGATGTAAAGTATGAGAGGCTTGTTACTTATATGAACGCTAAGCAGTAGCCTCCTACTGCTTCAGTCATTGGAATCGATTGTCGTTAGTCTAGATAAAGCCAAAGTTTAGCCTGCAAGTCCAATGGCCTCTGCGCGGTTAGCCAGGTGGCATATGATCCTTTCAGCATACGACTATGACATCATATGGGAGGCAAGCATCACCAGAATGCAGACGCTATGTCACGCCTACCCTTGCCAGATGATGAAATAGAGTGGTCACACCATAACCTTGCCGAACTAGAGGAAGCACCAGAAGCACGCATCAATATGCTGACCGACCTAGACACACGCCCTGTTGAAGCACAAGAGGTGAAAAGGGACACCACGAAGGATAAGGTTCTATCCAAGGTGAAAAGCTACATCATGGAAGGTTGGCCTCCAACAAGGAATCTTCAAGAAGAAGTAAAGCCCTTTGCCAACAAGAAAGAAGAATTGACATTGGAGGATGATGTTATCTTCTGGGGATCAAGAGTAGTTATTCCTGATAATATAGATATGAAGGAGAGGATTCTCAGAGAACTTCATAGTACACACCCAGGCATCGTTAAGATGAAAGCCTTAGCCAGGTCATACATGTACATGTACGTCTGGTGGCCAGGTATAGACAAGCAGTTAGAGGAACAAGTTAGGACTTGTCCAACTTGTCAGCAGAGCCAGAATAACCCTATAGCTTCACCAATACATTCATGAGAGTTTCCTGAGAAACCATGGAGTAGAATTCTTTGTGACTACGCTATGATGATGAGAACATCCTAATTGTGGTAGATGCCCATAGCAAATGGGTTGAAGCCATTTGTGTGACACGAGCAACAGCCATGAACACAGTGATTGCCCTGAGACGGTCGTTTGCAACTCATGGAATTCCGGAAACCGTAGTAACGGACAATGGTGCTCAATTTGTATCTGAAGAGTTTACCATGTTGATGAGCAAGAATGGTATCTGCCATATCCAGACTCACCCAAGCACCCATCCAGTAATCTTGCTGAAAGAGGTGTACAGACAGTAAAAGCCGGAATGAAGAAAGGAAATGGAAATGACTTTGAGCGGAAGCTACAAAGATTCTTGCTGACCTATTGAGTCACACCGCAGGAGACAACAGGGAAGACACCCAGTGAACTAATGTTCAAGAGGAAGGTCTGAACTACATTGGATAATTTGTGTCCTGATCTAAGCAAAAATCTGTCAGACGAAAGAAGCACATGATCGAGGAAGCAAAGAAAGAGTCTTTGGTGTTGATAATCATGTAATGGTGAAGAATTACTATGCAGGACCTACTTGGTTTTATGGGAAAGTGTCTGAAGTCATCAACTCAGTTATGTATAATGTACTACTGAATGATGGAAGAAATGTTTGTCGTCATGTTGACCACATGAGAAGGTATTCGCCAAGAAATGAGCATCATCATGAACCAAGAAGAGATGTACTCCAACCAACTGAAGATCCACCAGTTGTGTTGCCAATGCCAAACATCAATCTAGAAAACTGAGGATGCTTGTGAGAGTAAAACACCATCCATTACAAATGAGGAGAAAACACAAACAAAACAGAAAGAGCAAGAAAACATGACACATACAACACAAACAGAAAGAAGAATGTCCAGTAGGCGTTCAAAGACACCAAAAAGATTTGATGACAATTACTGTTGTATAAGTAGTGAATATTAATTTACATAAGCAATCTGTGTCAGTATCTACATGTACATACATGTAGTTATGTCTGTTTAAGTTAATATGTCAGTATTTATCGTTAGGCATTTAAAGTTGAAATGTGAGCAAGTGTTCAATAGTGTGTTCACTGGTCTGCAAAAGTTTGCAACATAGAGGTTATTTTGTTGACATTTGATTTGTTTAAAGCTGTAAAGTTTTCTTTCAGATTGATTTAAGCACAAGTTGCAAGTGAATTATTATCAGATGATGAGTCATCTGTTGGTTTAGAAAATTTGAAAATTTACTCTTTTAAGCAATAATATAATGCAGTTGAAATAACAGTTAAATTTATAGAGGATGAATAAATAAGAATATAGTCATGCAGGTGAATATAGATGAAGGACGACACATTCACACAAAGTGGTAGTTTTCAGAATGTTTATTAGAGAAAATATCAACCCCAGTACTGAACACTAGTCTGCAGTTTGGCCATACTTCAAACAAGGTATATTGCAGAGCCACATTACAAATTGTAAATATTATTTTATTTGACAAATGCATGATACATGTACAGATTGAGGAAAATACATCAATGTCACTCATTTTGCTTTAATATGAAGTAAGAAAAAAACATTGAAGATTTAATGTTTTATAGTAGTACCCAGTAAGGATCAAATTGATAATCAAGGCTATATGAGCAAATAGCAAGGTCTATGATTGAAACTTGTACTACATGTACATGTAGTTGATAGATTTATTAGAGGAAAACATTTTGAAGAAAGTCCATATACTATGGCTAAAGAAGGTGAAACTTATTGCTACATTTTAAAGTTGAGATGTGTTGATATAGTGTTTTAAACAAATAACACAGGAATTAGTAAATGAAGAAGCTTAATGGGAGGAATTTAATTTGTAAACAAATTTTTTAGGCATACTCCCAGTGTTAAAGATCGTATGCTCGATCTGTAATGAAAATCACAAGTCAGAAAAAATTGGAACCAGCGGGATTCGAACCTGTCATCTACTGCTTGCCGGGCAGCGACTTAACCACCAGGCTATTCTGGTTCATGGCCAAGTCACGATGAACTGGAATCACTTCCAGTTCATAATCGCTGGTTCCAATTTTTTCTGACTTGTGATTTTCATTACAGATCGAGCATACATGTACCATCTTTAACACTGGGAATATGCCTAAAAAATTTGTTTACAAACACAGGAATTGTTATGACGAGTTTTACCGCCCAGTTTTGCCTAATGGCTAAAAGTGTTATTGTTATCGGGTTACAATATGGTGCATTGTTACTATGTTTTAAAAGAAGTCACCAGTAGTGTGAAAGTATCCTATATATCTCAGGGTATGCTCCCAATTAAAGGGGGAGGAGTGTTACATGTAGGTATTGAGTGAAGACTAGACAGTACAGCCGTCATAATGTGATGATAGTGCCAAATATGGAGTATTAAAAGCAGGCACTGAACTTCACACATCTCTGTGCTAAATGCTAATTGTATCCCCCGGCAGTATGCCGGAGGATACTTTGGATTCAGCAGCGTTTCGCCGCCGCCACCGCCGCCGCGTCACATTCTTGTGTGCGCTCTAGCGGTCACATTTCTCGACGAATTTTTTTCAAACTTCCTGTGGACGTGTATCTTGGTAAAATCTGGACCCCTATAGTTTCTGGTGATGCTGCCCCCAGTGTTCCGTCTTTTATAGGGTAAAAGGCCATATTTTTGGGGATAGTTTGTGTGCGCTCTAGCGGTCACATTTCTCAACGGATTTTGTTCAAATTTTGTATGAAGGTGTCTCTTGGTAAAATCTGGAACCCTATAGATTTTGGTGATGCTGCCCCCAGTGTTCCGTCTTTTATAGGGTCAAAGGTCATATTTTGATAGATGTCTTGTGTGTACTCTTGTGTGCGCTCTGGCGGTCACATTTCTCAACGGATTTCGTTCAAATTTTGCATGAAGGTGTCTCTTGGTGTAATTTAAAAACCTATAGTATTTGGTGATGCTGCCACCAGTGTTCCGTCTTTTATAGGGTCAAAGGTCATACTTCAGGGCATGGCGTGAGTGCACTCTGCAGGCCACATTTCTCAACGGATTTTGTTCAAATTTTGTATGGAGATGTATCTTGGTATAATCTACACATGTTTAATTTTTGGTGATGCTGCCCTCATTGTTCCGTCCTTTATAGGGTCAAAGGTCATTTTTCCATTTCTTGCACTCTTACTTCTGCATTTCTTGACGGATTTCGTTCAAATTTCGCATGAAGGTGTTTCTTGGTGTAATCTAAAAACCTATAGTTTTTGGTGATGCTGCCACCAGTGTTCCGTCTTTTATAGGGTCAAAGGTCATACTTCAGGGAATGGCGTGAGTGCACTCTGCAGGCCACATTTCTTGATGGATTAATTTTTTTTTTTGTATGGAGATGTATCTTGGTATATATATCTCTCAACACATTTCTTTCAAATTTTATATGAAGATGTGTCTTAGTGAAACCTACACATCTAATTTCTACACCATCCTTTTGTTTGAGGGAGGGGATGGGGGAGGGTCTTTGTCCCTCCTTCAAATCGCTGCCAGTGCCGGGGGATACATTTAGCATTGCGCGGCCCCAGCAATGCACATTTCTAGTTATTATGTTGTCCTGATAAAGAACCCATTATGTTAGAACATAAACACATACTATATAATTCTTATCTATACCCAACAGGAAATGATTTAGAACTTGATGAAAAAACATTTAACCAACCACATTCAGTTAATAGAGCCCCTCATCATACTTCATTGTGATCACACAAGTTTGACTTAACCTCTTTATGATGTCATGTGCGTATGTGTGTATGCGCTGCATTATTTGCACGCATGCAAACAGACCAGACAAAATATGGCATAATATTGCACGGCAAGTTTAGTGCTGTAGCCCAAGGGGAATTCAGCATTCCGTGCAATACCCTCTCATATTGCACGCGCAAATCAAGCGGACAAAAATATGCGTTTTTAATGCGCCGCTAAAATGCCTTATAGTCTAGGATACCTTCTTAACACTTGTCATGCTGTTTGCGGGTATTTCCTGCCTGGGCGTTATCTTTGCAGCTGGATATGGATGGCATTTTCTGCCAAAATCAATTTATGTCTGAAAAAGAAAGTTTTCTTTAATCATATATTTAGGGTGGAAAAATGAATTACAGTTGATGAATTTATTGGAATGGTATACATTTCAATGAGAAAAAGTGTAGGATACCAGTAGAGGGGAAAGTAAGATAAAAATGGGCTGAAACTAGTTTATGGATGGCCAGCCAAGAGGGAAAGTTACAGAATAGGTGGCGTGTTCGGGGCTAATGGTGCATAGGCACAGCTAGGTAATATATTTTATTGGTTTATGAAACTTTTCACAGATTGTGTTGGATAAGATGAGGCGAAAAGAGACAGCAGAAGATGCCTATGCTTTAATTGATAAATACTTTCCTCATTTGAAGGTAAGCAACAATTACTTCTACATACCACATTCCACAATACTAAATTGTAAATACAGCATCTTGTCTATAGATAAATAATTGTTTCTTTTACACACAGGTATTTACTTGTAATAGATATTTCACACACATGTATTGGGTAGTCAAAGACACCAATAAGTTCACATTGCTTTGGTTTTATTGATAAGAATAACAAGATCTAAGTCAGAAAACTAATATCTTGTTAAATCTAGATACCATCTGATGGCAGATATGTCACCCCTCATTAAAAGGTCAAAATTGTCAAGAAATTATCAAGTTTCTACTTGCATTATGTAAAGTGTATAGATCTTTAAATCGAAGGAAGTATGTACTTTCTTTTGCTTTTCTTTTGTATGCCTCTGCCACCAAATTGAGCACAGAGGGGTTAATGTACTTGGATTATGAATGAGGAAGGATCTTTTTATTCAATGTATGGCTCTGGAAAATTGCAGTAATCTCAAAAACATGTTATCCTAGTAAAAAGTGGATGTCATATTTTTCTCTTTATTTCAATAGTTGGATAGCATAGTCGCACACAATGACAAAAATACCAGACGAGGTAGAATCCGCTTCAGAGAAGTAAGACAGCAGCTTCTTGAAGTTGTTGACAAGAATAAATTTATACACCATGTAGTGCCTGCTACAGAGAAGAAGGACCTTGTGAAGCAAGTGAAGCATTACATCAGAGAAGTCAATGATGACCTTCCTCCAACAAAGATTGAACAGGTGATGCAAGAGCTGTTAGTCAGTCCTGGGAAATTATTTGGAAAGGATCCTTCTTAAAGGCCAAATCCACCTCAATATCAAGTTGATCTGAATAAACAAAGTAAAATTAAACAAGCATAACAGTAAAAATTTCACTGAAATCAGATGTAAAATAAGAAAGTTATGGCATTTTGAAGTTTTGCATTATTTCATGAAACAGTGATATGCATAGCATGGGTGGTACGCAAATGAGTGAACCGATGATCACTCACTTTTCCTTATTTTTTTTATTATATGAAATTTCAAATATTTCAATTTTTATAGATGTAAACAGACGATTGGTACTACAAAACTTAAAGATAACATTTAGCAAATTCATAGTGACAAAGCTTTTCGTCCTGCACTCATCGGGTCACAACGCCAGAATGAGAGAATAAAGAAAATAGGAAAGTTAAGGAAGGGAGTGTACAGCGACCCGGATATGATCCGGGCACGCTAAAATAATCGAAGAGCCTGTACAAACTCCTTTTGTCGGCACAATAGCGGATCTCTTGACTGAATGAACAACGCCTCTAAGAAGCGAAGATGCTGAGAGCTGCGTGCTCGGGCAACAATAGTGAACTGAGCAGGGTTATACGCCTTGGAACAAGCCGCACTATTCAGCAAGTGCTGACCAATAGCAGAGTCGCAGTGATTGCGGCATTGAACATTAGCGACGCTAGCAGGGGTTTTGCAATTACGCTTCGGCTGTGCTCGGCTACCAGCTGATGTCTGTCGTACCACGGAGGGTACGTGCTGTTTAATGTGGTCCGCTAGACGCTGAGATGTACGGCCAACATAGACGGCTTCACACCAACAATGATACTTATAAACGACATTGCTCATTTTGGGGGGAAGGCAGTACATACTTGCGAACTGCGGGTAGCATTCTATTAGAGAACACAACGCGCGTAGCCACGGCAAAGTAACCCGATGAGTGCAGGTCGAAAAGCTTCATCACTATGAATTTGCTAAATGTTATTTTTAAGTTTTGTAGTACCAGTCGTATATTTTAAGCAACGGTACACCAAGGAGCAGTTGCAAGAAATCAACAATGTCATCCGATTAAAGGGTAAAGTCAGAAGTGGTAAGTTCACCGTACAATTTCTGCGTGAATGTCTACGTTCTAAGGTTGCGCCTAAGTGTATCTCTACGCGTATAGAGAGGGCGAAAGTTACGCCTAGTCCTTCGATGGAACGCGCGTTCATACTCGATGAAATTACAAAGACTGAGGACCACAATGAATGCTAGGAAACTGAAGAATTTGTGCTTGAGCACGGGTTCAATTTTGGCATACCCAAACCTCACATTAGCCGCGAAGAGGTGTTTGCGAAATTTGAACTCCTCTATTCACAGCTAATGCGGCACAATCCTACTTGCAAGGATGACGCAGCTTCAGCCAAGGCACGTTTGACTGATCTCGTGCACTCGTATTGTGGCATACCTAACGACGTGTCCGATTTCCATATGACGCGTGAATGTATGACAGCTGTGCGTGGTCTTAGGTCTCTTAAAGACAAAGGCACCGGTGTTGTTCTTTTGAATAAGCGTGATTATGTTGGTAAGATGATGGATGTTCTTGATGATGATTCCAAATTTCAGTGCATTGGTCCTGCATGTAATCACGATCGGACCAGTTGCGTCGAGGGTAGGTTACAGTGCTACCTGCTAGATTTGCGTAAGAATGATCAGCTAGCACATAATATTTATGATAGGAATCCGCCCGCATGGCTCTCAGCGCCCCAGTATGTATGGCTTACCGAAGACGCATAAAGCCAATACTCCGCTCCGCCCGATTCTTTCCATGACTGGTTCAGCGCAGCATGAACTGGCTAGGTGGTCGAGTGAGCTCCTGCCACCTGTGCTTGAGCGATACTCAACCTATGCAATTAAGGACTCTTTTACATTTGCTCGATCGGTTCGTCAGATGGTAATTAGTGAATCTGTCTCTTTATGTTCATTTGATGTCTGTAGTTTGTTCACCAACGTGCCACTTAAGGAGACCATTGATATCTGTGTCTCCGCCCTCTACCATGGTGAATTGGATGAACCTCCTATCTCCGAATCTGTGTTTGTTGAACTAATGAAACATGCTACAAGTGCTGTTGAGTTTAGCTTTAATGATATCATGTATTCGCAGATCGATGGTGTTGCTATAGGTTCCCCGTTGGGCCCCGTGCTTGCTAATATAATAAAAAGCCGCCTTCATGAAAACATCACTGATCCTAGCCTTACCCCGCTCGCCTACTTTCGTTACGTTGATGATACCTTTGCTATGTTTGATTCAAGCGCTGCGTGCAAGGACTTTCTTGCAAAACTCAACTCACTTCATCCGGCGCTTCGGTTTACATGTGAGATGGAGCAGTCTAACGCGCTTCAATTTTTGGATGTACTGGCTGAGAAGAGTGACGACAAACTTCTCACGTCCGTATATCGTAAACCCACGTTTATGGGCCAGTACACGCGATGGGATTCGTACAGTGCTACATCGTATAAAACAGTTTTGATTAATAACTTAGTGTGTCGCGCCTTGCAAATTTGTTCTCCGTGTAAGCTCAACCCCGAGCTTCTTCGCATCAAGCAAATCTTGCGAGACAATGGCTATCCGGAGCTTGTCATTGTGCAGTGTACCATTGATTCGCGGACTCGCCCTGTGTATGGGCCTAATAAATGCCCAGTCTACCTGAAATTACCTTGTCGAGGTAAAGTGTCTGATAAGTATGCGCGTGATATTAAGCATGTCGCGCTGTTACTTTGCCGTGGCTACGTGTGTCGTGTTCTGTACTAATAGAATGCTACCCGCAGTTCGCAAGGATGTACTGCCTTCCCCCCAAATGAGCAATGTCGTTTATAAGTATCATTGTCGGTGTGAAGCCGTCTACGTTGGCCGTACATCTCAGCGTCTAGCGGACCGCATTAAACAGCACGTACCCTCCGTGGTACGACAGACATCAGCTGGTAGCCGAGCACAGCCGAAGCGCTAATGTTCAATGCCGTAATCACTGCGACTCTGCTATTGGTCAGCACTTGCTGAATAGTCCGGCTTGTTCCAAGGTGTATAACCCTGCTCAGTTCACTATTGTTGCACGAGCATGCAGCTCTCAGCATCTTCGCTTCTTAGAGGCGTTGTTCATTCAGTCGAGAGATCCGCTGTTGTGCCGACAAAAGGAGTTTGTACAGGCTCTTCAATTTTAGCGTTCCCGGATCATATCCGGGTCGCTGTACACTCCCTTCCTTAACTTTCCTATTTTCTTTATTCTCTCATTCCTGCGTTGTGACCGATGAGTGCAGGTCGAAAAGCTTTGTCACTATGAATTTGCTAAATTTTATCTTTAAGTTTTATAGATGTGTTAATAAAGAATCCCTTCCTTGTATGAAAATAAGTTACAATAATGATGATTTTACATGTTCCATATGGAGTCAAACCATGTTTTACATTATTGAAGCAAAAAAATGAAATATATGATATTTCATATAATAAAAAAAATAAGGAAAAGTGAGTGCATGACATCATCGGTTCACTCATTTGCATACCGCCCATGTTATGCATATCACTGTTTCATGAAATAATGCAAAACTTCAAAATGCCATAACTTTCTTATTTTACATCCGATTTCAGTGAAATTTTTACTGTTATGCTTGTTTAATTTTACTCTGTTTATTCAAATCAACTTGATATTGAGGTGGACTTGGCCTTTAACTCGAATCTGCCCCCAGGTACCAAACCCAGTACCACAGTGCTAATCCCTATTGTGCCAACCACTAATCCCCTTACGCTTGGTTTAGTTTTGGGGAGCTTAAGTACTAACAATCAACTTGATTAAACATGTTCTTGGTAGCCCTGAGGAGTCTACTATGTACAAGGTTGTGGTATGGAAGACAGGGCTAGAAGTGCACATGTACAAGGCACTGCTTCGCAGATCAGTACGGTTCGGTCAGTAAGGTTCTGACATCGTATGGGTTTTACAGTTTAATCATTGCAATGACCAGTTCAAGAAGCTCCTGATGGCCCTTTGATTTACATTTGATAAGGTAAAACTCTCATTCATTTTTCATTGTGTTATGTTGAAAATGTTAATTGAAATTCCATATGAATTGATATTTTTTTATGCAGAATGCTTGGGGGAATCTAACTTGTCTGGAAACATATGGGTAAAGTGACAGTGTTTATCATGTTTATGTATCATGTGCCATGTTAATCATGTTTGTTTTTACCAAACAGTTGTCCTCACCCAATGGTTCTCATTATGAGCTGCATAATTCACTTAACACTGGACTACCAGGGAGTAACAGGATATACAGAAGATTGGTCCTACTGTGTATGGATGGCCACCCCAGTGAGAAGGACCTTCGACATCTTCTGAGGGACGTTTGGGATGATGAGAGTCCGAAGGAGAAGAAAAGAAGAAGGAATAGAGAAAGAGGGGATGATTTAGAAGAAAGGAAAAGTGTGGCAGAAAAGATGAAAAACCATGAACAAGAAGCTTTGCTCGATCAATCAGTCGGTCAACAATCCAATGATTTAGCATCAGATGTGGCAATTGAAGAAAGAGAAATTGAGAATAGTAGACAGGAGGCAGATACGTTGTATTTAAAGATCGTGCGAGAGGTTATGGAGTCAGATGATGAATTTGAGAATAATCAGGCTGACTGTAGCAGATATCTTAAACAAACCTGGAGAGAGTCAACTGACAACAGCAGAGATCGTAATCAGTCCAGAAGACAGTCACCTGATGTTAGCAGAGATCGGTCCAGGAGACAGTCTCATGATGTTAGCAGAGATCAGTCCAGGAGACCGTCACCTGATGTTAGCAGAGATCAATTCAGGAGACAGTCACCTGATGTTAGCAGAGATCAGTCCGGGAGACAGTCACCTGATGTTAGCAGAGATCAGTCCAGGAGACGGTCACCTGATGTTAGCAGAGATCAGTCCAGGAGACAGTCACCTTATGTTAGCAGAGATCAGTCCAGGAGACAGTCACCTGATGTTAGCAGAGATCAATCAACAAGACAGTCACCTGATGTTTGCAGAGATCAGTCCAGGAGACAGTCACCTGATATTAACAGAGATCAGTCCAGGAGACAGTCACCTGATGTTAGCAGAGATCAGTCCAGTAGACAGTCACCTGATGTTAGCAGAGATCAGTCCAGGAGACAGTCACCTGATGTTAGCAGAGATCAGTCCAGGAGACAGTCACCTGATGTTAGCAGAGATCAGTCCAGTAGACAGTCACCTGATGTTAGCAGAGATCAGTCCAGGAGACAGTCCCCCGATGTTAGCAGAGATCAGTTCAGGAGACAGTCACCTGATGTTAGCAGAGATCAGTCCAGGATACAATTACATGATGTTAGCAGAGATTGGTCCAGTAGACAGTCGCCTGATGTTAGCAGAGATCAGTCCAGGATACAATCACATGATGTTAGCAAAGATCGGTCCAGTAGACAGTCATCTGATGTTAGCAGAGATCAATCTAGAAGACAGTCACCTGATGTTAGCAAACATCCTAATCAATCTAAGAGACAGTCACCTGATGTTAGCAGAGATCAGTCCAGGAGACAGTCACCTGATGTTAGCAGAGATCAGTCCAGGAGACAGTCACCTGATATTAGCAGAGATCAGTCCAGGAGACAATCACCTGATGTTAGCAGAGATGAGCCCAGGAGACAGTCACTTGGTGTTAGCAGAGATCATTCTCGAAGACAGTCACATGATGTTAGCAAACATCCTAATCAATCTAAGAGAAAGTCACCTGATGTTAGCAGAGATCAGTCCAGGAGACAGTCACCTGATGTTAGCAGAGATCAGTCCAGGAGACAGTCACCTGATATTAGCAGAGATCAGTCCAGGAGACAGTCACCTTATATTAGCAGAGATCAGTCCAGGATACAATCACATGATGTTAGCAGAGATCAGTCCAGTAGACAGTCACCTGATGTTAGCAGAGATCAGTCCAGAAGACAGTCACCTGATGTTAGCAGAGATCAGTCCAGGAGACAGTCACCTGATATTAGCAGAGATCAGTCCAGGAGACAGTCACTTGGTGTTAGCAGAGATCAGTCCAGTAGACAGTCACCTGATGTTAGCAGAGATCGGTCCAGTAGACAGTCACCTGATGTTAGCAGAGATCGGTCCAGTAGACAGTCACCTGATGTTAGCAGAGATCGGTCCAGTAGACAGTCACCTGATATTAGCAGAGATCAGTCCAGGAGACAGTCACCTGATGTTAGCAGAGATCAGTCCAGGAGACAGTCACCTGATGTTAGCAGAGATCAGTCCAGGAGACAGTCACCTGATATTAGCAGAGATCAGTCCAGGAGACAATCACCTGATGTTAGCAGAGATCAGCCCAGGAGACAGTCACTTGGTGTTAGCAGAGATCATTCTCGAAGACAATCACCTGATGTTAGCAGACATCCTAATGAATCTAAGAGACAGTCACCTGATGTTAGCAGAGATCAGTCCAGGAGGCAGTCACCTGATATTTGCAGAGATCAGTCTAGGAGACATTCACCTGATGTTAGTAGAAATCAGTCCAGGAAGCAGTCACCTGGTGTTAGCAGAGATCATTCCAGGAGACAGTCACCAAATGTTAGCAGAGATCTTAATCGAAATAAAGAGTTTGATGGAGACCATGAGGTGCCAATGGATACTGAACCTGATGGCAGTGATTTTGTACTGGTGAGTTCACTATTTCATACCTGTAATGTATAATTTTACCGACTCTGTCAACAAAGAAAATAGGTGTTTAGATTTATCATGTCTTTAGAAAAGATGTTGGTGCCATACCAGATATTTTTAGTCAGTCTAGATGATCTTTAATCCAGTGATATATTCACTAAACCACATTGCCTCTGTATGAGGGACACATGTAAAAGTCTCCCCAGATTGCCTCACTTAATCTTTTTTTAATATGGTTTGATTTTGTTAGCAAGGCAGCATTTCTCAAAAACCAAGATCTCTCTTCAATCAGCTTCAACCATGTAAAATTTTGTTTCCGTGCAAGTTTTTTTAAAAGTCCTTAAAGTAGATATTCAAAGAAAATCACAAATATGGCAATTAATGTATCACTAGAAACTGGGAAGCTTACAGATGGCAATCGTATAAGTTTTATGTCAACTGCGTATCTGGTGATTATAAAAACAACACAAATAAAAGCTCTTCTCAGCATCTGGAATATCCGAGGATTCGCCAGAAATATAGCGATGTTTTGATGTCGTCACACTCGGGATCGATCCTGCTTAAGCAGACGACGTCCTATAATGAATGAACGTAATTGCAATGCAATTATTTATCAAATTATAAAGAGTTTGGTGTATTTAAACATGACCTTTTTTCACACCATTATAAAGGGAAAGTGAAACTGATTCTGATAGCTAAAACCGTTTGATTGTAAATACATAGGAGAAGGGTCAATGATCAATGAAATAAACCCCACTTTCAAATTGAAAAGCCCTCCGAATAATAGCAGGATGGTATTCCTTCCCTCTTGAAACGCCGAACATGCCCCGGTGCAAGCAGCTGAAAATACAATGGCGTCTTATTTTGTTTACAAGTGATTGATTCCTTTATTTCTTTAACGCTGCATTTTTCATCAAAATAATACCATACACGAAGTTAAGAGTTAGGCAACAGACTAACATTAAGACTGACGCTAGTGAAGGAAGAGAAATAAGTGAAGAGGAGATGACAAAATAGGCTCTGAAAAATGTGTAAGATGTTATGGGACATCGTCTGCTTAGACAGGACTGGTCCAGGGTGTGTCGTCACATATCTCAGCAGCGTTCGAGGAGCTCTTCAGCTGCTATATCGGGGGCTGTATTTTACCGTTTTATAATTGATAATAATCATTACTTCAAATGTTTCCAAGCGTTGAATTTGGATAACCTTGTTTAATTTATGCCATCTATGCAATAATAAGTATTAAGCCAATATTGAAAATCATTAACGTTCTACTTTAAATGAAGTTAAGGCTTCTTTATATTTTTATATTTTATTTGACTAATTATTGCCTATTTGTCCTTGATTTACCAGACACGGGATGTAGACATGACCAATGAGCAGATAGAAACATCTTCACCTTTGACAGAGTCTACATTACCATCAAGAGTGTTCCCTATATCCAAATGTTCTGTGTTCCTAAAGGACCTCTACAACAAGCACAATGAGGTATGATCACAAAAAACTCTGACACAACAAGTATCATTCTGTCCATCCATGAATCTCAGTGCTCACTGTGCTGTGGTTATGGAGATGTTTATGTCTCCGTAAACAAATGGAGAGAGAGAGAGCATAATTTAGTTAAACACACTCGGCTTGTGCCTCGTGCGTATAGTACACCACGATAAAAACCTTTGTGTTGCCAGATCGCACCAACGCACTCCCAACCATGTATTAAATAGTTTTATAAAACAGGTCGGCAATATGATTATGAAGTCTATAAAAATGGTTACGAACCCCATAGAAACGCCAAGAGTCGCGCAGTCGTGGAGGCTGCCATTTGCTTTCCTGGATGACATCACAAAAGCGCAGCCAACAGAAGTCATGCGCGTTTCAGTACGCGCATGTAATCCCTGCGCTAAAATGACAATTAAACTACGCGATTTCATTGCGTTTTAAGTTTGCACGCACCAGAGGTACGCGTACGCGCAGCTCAGCCGTGCTTTGGAGCCTTTTTGCTGTGCGTTATCACTTTTTTTTTGCACGGTCACATGGTGTTATTTGACCAACCAGGATGGCTACATTCTTGAACCCATTTTATAATGATACATAGTGAATGCTAGTGATTCTAGGAAGCATGGGTATAAGTTGTGCAATGTTAACATTAACACAATGTTATTTCTTTTTAACCCACTGAATGTTCAAAGTAGAATCTTTACTACTGAGAACTACAAGACTGATTTTCCCTGCACTCTTAAACCTAACTACATTTTGTTGATTTGCAAGCCTGCTTCACTTCAGTCTGTCATAAGCTATCGTGTTTGCTTAATTTGATCCGGGTTTTTTAAAATTGAAATCACTGCCATATAGATTATTGCAAATACAGAAAACTTTTTTTTTTATAGCTGAAAATATTATGGACTGCTTTTAATCTTTTTGCTTTGTTCTGTTATTTTCTTCCTTCTTTCTTTTCCCAGATACAAAGTGAACAATCCTACAAATTCAGAAGATCTTTACCGATGCATAGCACCCGCTCTTCAAAGAGATTGCTTTACATGCCAAGAGGTTCTTCTGACCATAAGAAAGCTGAAAAGAGGATTGAAGAGGTATGTGGCTGTTGTGTAGTATAGAGGAGGGGGATACAATGGGATAACCTATAAAGGCAGCAGACCTCATTTTAACCCACTGAATGTTCAAAGTAGAATAATTACTACTCAGAACTACAAGCCTGGTTTTCCCTGCATTCTTAAACCTAACTTCATTCTGTCCTCCATCTGGCATTAAATCGCAAGCTTCCTTCATTTTACTCTGTTGTATCGCATTTGCTTAAGCTCATCTGTTTTTTTATCATAATAATAATAATAAACCGTTCTTGTATAGCGCATATCACATTATGATATAACGTCCCTATGCGCTTCCAAGGATTTGGATATTATTACCCTGGCTTTAGCTCCGGCAGCCGTAGAGCGCACAGTGCATTTCAAGGAATAAATCCTGCCAGGTACCCATTTAACACCTGGGTGGAGAGTGGCACCTGTGAATTAATATCTTGCCAAAAGACACTAGTGCCGGGCTGTCGTCTGGATTATTGCTAATACAGAAAAGATATTTTTTTATAGCTGAAGACATTATGAACTGCCTATAATCCTTTCACGCTGTTCTATTATTTTTTTCCTTCTTTCTTTCCCAGATACAAAGTGTACAGTCATCCTACAAATTCAGAAGATCTTTACCGATGCATAGCACCCGCTCTTCAAAGAGATTGCTTTACATTCCAAGTGGTTTTTCTGACCATAAGAAAGCTGGAAAGAGATGTGAAGAGGTATTTGCCATGTTAAACCTAAACCTAAACCTAACCATAACCCCAATCCTAATCCTAACCAATCATGACCTTGACCGTAACCTTTGACCTTGCAAGATATGTGGTGTCACCGTGTAGTAATATAGAGGAGGGGCATACAAGATGGTAACCTAAGGCAGCAAATCTAGCAGATGCTGTAAATTCAGCTATAGTTCAAACTTGGTTCAATCTGGTATGGTTTATTTATTTTTCATTTCGGACAAGTTATTACTATGTCCTAAATCTCTGCCCAGCAGGTCAACATAATGAATTAAAGCAATGTTTCAACAATGTAGTACTTTCTCTTTGCAGTTGACAGTCTTTTTTAATACCTAATTCTTTTTTCCCATTTTTTTTCTTCAATAAACCAGGCACGAAAAAAAGGTGCAGCTCTGGGAAGAGAGCGAAGATCCTCATCAAACACCTCTGCTACAGAAAAAAGAAATGTCCCACTGCCTGAAGGTTCTCCTGTGCTCAAGAAATCCAAATCAAATCGCAAGAGAAAATCCTCTTCATCCAGCTCTGGATTATCCAAGAGAGCACTCCACTTATCCAAGTCTTCTTTTCGTATAAAGCCCAAACCAAAGCGAAAGGTATGAAGCAACGATTCATGCATGTACATGAAAATTGTTAGATGGGTTATGTTTAGAGATATCACCAAGAGTAGATCACAGATCAAATGATTATCAGGTAATATCTTGCATCAGCAGGATGCAAGTAGTTGTCCAATTCATATTTTTTGTTTAAGTAATCCTAGAAATGATGATTGTTTTATATTCTGTTCTATTATTTAGAACACCCGTCCCTCCATTATAGAGGGTTCCCACAAGTACCATGATGAAGTACAGAACAATAGCAAACGCGTGCACTAGACCATGGCGACAATGACTTTTCATAAATCTGATGCACAGGTTTTTATTGTTATGCCCTCCAGCATGGCTGCTTGTGGGAACACTCAATATTTTAACTTAGACCCCGTTTACACAGAGACTGAACTCGACTTTAGTCGAATTTGAACTCGAGTTCATTTGTGTGTAAACAGGGTAGTCGCAATTAGAACTCGAGTTCAAAACTCGAATTCGAATGACGACCCAGAGCAACTTTTATCGAATTCAAACTCGACTATTATCGAATTTAAATTTGCTATTTGCAGTGTGAACGGACACGTAATTGAAAGTCGACTAGCAAATATCCAGCCAGTGACCCCGTCATATGTCACTTCCGGTATTGCTAAGCAACACTAAGCGTCGCGTCAGTAAAACAAGCGTCATTCAACAAGTGAACCACAACAAACGACGACACATTCACCGAACTGGCTTGATTCAATCCACCACGCGCTCATCATATCTGCAAATATTCGTTCATAATTTTGTAATTCCGACGTAAAATCATACAAAACCAGATCAAAATGGCTGCGCTTACAATACTCGCTACCGCCATTTTGAACTCACTCGCGGGGTTTTCACAAATTTAACCCCGAAGTTGATTATCACGATATTCCCACCAAGCGAGGGCGTAATCAAGTCGAATTCACTTTCCTTCTGAATTCGAGTTCGTCCAACGCTTGGTGTAAACAGCCCACCGAAAAATAATGTATGCTAATCCAAGGTCGCAATTGAATTCGCTGTCGAATTTGAACTCGAGTTTACTCTGTGTAAACGCGGTCTTAGTTAAGTATTATCCCCATACTTTGCAACTCTTCATGGACTCCAAGGCAATTGATCAAATAGTTCCTTGTCTTTGATCTTTAATGCCATAAGCGATTTTAGTTATTTTGGCAATGTACATATTCTGTAAATATTTGGTATTGATATATAAATATATAAACCTTTGTCATGCACGGTTATGCTGCCATCTTCATATGTTTTAAATTTGATTATAAGCATTATGTTTTCACTTATTTAGAATTATAGCACTAATCATCTTCATAGTACAGAGTGAGAGATTCATAGCTTGTGGTTGTTAAGACTTTTTACACCCCCCCCCCCATCATTATGTAGCACTGGTCAAGACGGAGGAGACGTCTTGTCATCTCAAGTAATGGAGGATCTCCGTCAGTCTCCAGGAGAAAGATTCCCTCTAGAGTAAGTTAATCTTTTTCTTGTTTAGAAATACATGTAGTCCAACAATAACGGTTGTAGTTCGGAGATGTGATAAAGGAATTTCAAATCCATCTTTTCATCAGGAGAAATGATCATGTTACAACTTCTTGTTCTACACTCTTTTGTCAGATAGCCTAGTCATGTTGAACTATGATTATTGAAAGCAAAGTAGAAAAGCTGCTGAATTATCTCCTGGTTATATGCATTGACGTCATATAAAGAGTGATGGTGGATGTGAAGTCAGTCCTCCAATCAGTTGCAAACTTACAATCTCCTCTCTTTTGTATAGAGTTGTTACCGGTCTCTGTCAAAGTTCTGATCGATTCAAATCAATAGCGACTCTCTATAAGGTGTAGGCCCTTGTTTTATAACACTGAAGAAAAAGGCATGCCAATATCTACTGAATCTGACTATCAAAATTTCTTGGTCTTTTGTAATGGTTTGAATGTAGAGATTTTGAAAGGTCTATGCACAACTATGCACCGTCTGCATTATTTGCTACATATATTGCATGATGGGATGTATTTTTTTTTTTCAACACAGGAACAAGAAGCATTGCCTAAGGAAAGACCAACATGTACACCATCCCCATTCCCAGGGGATAATGCTGAAGAAAGAGAAGTCAGCTTCCCTAGATTCATAGCTGTACTGGGGTTGACCCCAAAGAAAAGCACCGAGGTAAGAAGTAACAACTTTTTGCTAGACATTCAGTAATTTTCTAGTAATGAAAGTTCAACTATGAAATGTGTGGTTAGGCTACGTAATGTAGTTATAACAATAGTAATTATGGATATATTGCAAGTATTCTCGACTGCTCGTTACAATGGACATGATTAGTAACACTGGCCCTTGATGAGCTGCTTCGGTATTCAAGCTTAAAGGAATTTCTTGCTACCATGTACCCATTTACAGTTTGAATTAAATTGAATATTGTATGGAGTATGGCAAATTTAGAGAAATGTCTTGCTTAACCCCTTCCATGCCACCAGACTTTTGAGCAATAGGCTATTTTCGTAATGCATTCAAATTTAATGCTTACCTGTTGTCAAACTCCTAGTAACGAACTATTACATCCACCTGTTACAAGTCATTGTATTTCAATAGTTGGGCAAGCCAAATTGTTTGTCCAACCTAACAACGCCTAATACAATGTTGCAATTCACATTCTGACTATTGAATAGATTTTTACGGTGAAATAGTTTGTCACTAGTTAGGCAAACATGTAAAATTTGAATACATTACGAAAATGGCCTACTTTCAACAATCAACTTTCAAGAGTTAAATATTAACTTTCATGGAGTTTTTTTCTTGAGCAAACTGGGCAAAGATATATTTCATAGGAATAAAAATTATATTGAAGGCACAGGTTTCTGTGTGAGGAAGGATTCTCAAGCCATTCTAAGCCTAAACAAAATATTCAACACTCAAATTTTTAGGCAGAATTTGCCGCCCACGGCATGGTAGGGGTTAAGCACAAGGGCATGCATATGAGCTCTGAATAGACCGCTTCTGTAATGTATACAAATTTATGCACATATATACACTGAGCACCTAGTGACGAGCTATTCCATTAACCTGCTTTTATAAATGAGCCTCAGTGCTTGGAGTCCAGTTTGCATACATTATTTGTTGCTATGTCCGGCAAGCTTTCAGGTTGTCAAGAACAACCTCTGTTTGAAAGATATGTATAAAATTTGTTTACATTACCGAAGCAGTCTATTCCTTCATGGACTTGCTTTATCCTTCATATAACCAGGCACTAAGTGAACAGAAACAAAGATCTGAAGCATTGACCGAGAATAACTTGGCTCAGAGAAAGGTCCATCTCCCAACGTGTTTTATTAACCTGAAGAAGTGTGATGAGGTAGGAAGTGACAACTGAAATATGCATGAGACATAATTCAAACTAGTGATTCTGAGCGATTCTGAGCGATTCTGAGTTTTAATTAAATTGAAGACTGTATGAAATGTATTAATTCTATTTATCAACAATTCAAATGTAATTTCGACTAAAATGTAATGATATCATTTACAATTATTACTGTGGAGAGTTTTCCCATTTAACATTTTTCTTATAAAGTACTTAAACCAATAATCATTACCCCAGTCACATGTAATGTATCTTTACTCCAAAGAATACATTCTGAGTCCATGCACACCTTGATGAATGGTACTGATAAAGTCCTTCCCATAGGCTTTGATGGACTGCGGTGAAACCTGTCTGTAAAAGACCACTCAAGGGAGACAAAAAAGCGGTCTTTATGAACATGTTCTTTTAACACACGTTTCAGTGAGAAACACTTTTCGAGGGAAGCAAAACTTGTGGTCTTTATAGACAGGTGGTCTGTCTATACAGGTGGTCTGTTTATACAGGTGGTCTCAGGTTGGACTATATTAATTCTCTGTTTCTCTTGTGTATATGGAATGGCAATGTAGGTTAGTGTCTTGCCATAGGATCAAAGATATGTTAAAAATGCTAGTGCAAAATTCTTATAACTTGTACATGTATGTGTCCAGTTTTTCTCAGTTGTTCAATAATGTGGGTATTTTTCAGTATTTTCTACTTTCACTCAAAAGGGACTACTATGAAAGCAATGTTTGTTTGATTTGAATATTTACTGCAATAAATCATATATACCTACCTATTATGCTAGTCACTTGACTACGCGAACCCGTTCGAGAACTTAACACAAATGAGTCACAATATTGTGCGCACCCCCCGTAATCCTATTGTTCTCCCCTTCGCCACTCACGCGCGGCAACACGCAACGGCCATCTTCCTCTTTCTTGCTCGCCCCCGTCGAGTTAAGATGTCAAGTCACTGCGCTCCTGAAATCAGGTCTTTTTGTATCTTTTCAGCACGCTTTTTCGCATCTTAAAAGCACTTTTCTGTACTTATATTCGTCTAAGATTATAGTACTCTTGTGTTTTATATGTCACTCTTGCCGATTGCAAGGGATTTTCGATTCCTTTCTTGGCAATTATTTTTCTCTTTCACGGTCAGCCCCACGTAGTTATATCTGTGTGTTTGCGGGTGTTTCCGTTTGCCACCGAGCCTTTAAGGTTCGGTGTTTGTTTTTACGGTTCTTTGCTGTGAAAATTTATTGTGTGTATCTCCAAATTTTAGGTTTTATTATTAACTGCACTCATTTAAAGTATTTCATATTTTGGTATACTTTATTGTCTGTTTTATTGCAGTGTTATGAGTTCGGAAGAAGAAGCAGCTAGGTCGCGGAGACCTGCTTCTTCCGAAGAGTCGTCTAGCAAGACGACTCGGCCTTCCAGAACTCTCCCGAGTACTTTCGTACATGGGGAGGGAGGAGGGCTGCAGGTAAGTTGCCCAGTGGTGTTTCCCTGCAGGGTTTGCCAGCCTCGGAGCATGCGGCTTCGGGGCGGGTGGCGTTAGTTGAGCTTGGGACGCGGCATCGGGGTGGGTGGCGTCAGGTTCTAGTGGTTTGGATATCACGAATCCAATCCCCCGGTCGCTCAGACCAGAAGCGGGGACGTCGGTTTCCCGCACGGTAGCGATGACTCGCTTAAATCCGTTAGGGGAGACGCGTGCCACTACTGCAGGGCAGCTCACGGGCACCGCCCATGTTGGTCTGGGTTCTCAAACCCTAGCCCCCGGCCGATGCCAAATGGGGGAACGAGTACTGCCCGGGCTGTCTACATTGCCAGCTGATGGGGAGGCTCGAGCCAACAATTATGGGCGCTCTACAGAGCAACAGGTGTGGTCAACTGAGTGCGCAACTACTAGTGCTCACCTATTGCCGCTCACGAGCCGAACAATAGCGAGTTCACATGCTTTTGGTAGTCGGTGGGCGAATACTGGGACCTCCTCCCGGTCCGCCCTCGCACTGGGTGCCTTGAGCGCCCTGCCCATGGCTGTTGCATCTTCTTGCTCAGCCAGTATGGGTAATTTGTGAGCGACTATGGGTACATATCCTCAGCGCACTTCTCCCGTAGAGGGAGGTGAGTGTCCCTCCGTGGAGGGTTCGGTTCGTGTTTCCGAAGCGGCTTCGGGGATCCGAACGAAACCGAATAGACGCTCTAAAAAGCAGGTCTCGGCTCGGCTCCTGTTGAGCCAGCCAAAAAGAAGCCTAAGAAAGGGGCTAAAAGAGGCAAGGTTTGCCTGCCTCTTGCCCGTCTGGCCCAGCTAACCCGCCTGAGTCCTCTCAAGCTGAGATGCTCAGCATGATGCGCCTCCTATTCCCGCAGCCCTCGGGGCTCCGCCGGGCGAGGAGACTTATGGGAGGGTCCAACTGTTTCGTCTTTTGTTTGCGGTCCTTTGTCCCAATCAATTCAGGCGGAACCAGATTTGGAGGCGGCTCCTCAAGCTTCGGTTTCCGAATCGTTTGGGCAGGCAGAGCCCCAGTCGCTCTCCCTTTGTGGGGTAGAAGCGATTGCTTTGTTGTCCTAATATCTCCCTGAATTTCAGTCAGCCCACGCGCAGGGTTCGAAATCCCGTTGGTTCAGGCAGCGGGATTCCTCCGAGGGTATTTCTCTTGCGGAGGATTTCAAGCTGGAGTATGACCGCATTGAATCAGCGCTTCTTGTTAAACGCCCTGTTGCGGTTAAGGGTAAGGCCTTTGCCTTTGATTCACAAGATCAAGACAGCCTTTTCAAAGCTAAGTCTCTCTCTCCGGAGATTCTAGCGGTGGGTCGTCGCTTGCGGGCGATCAATCCGCTTACCTCTGTCGCTTTTAGGTCCGAGGATAGGCGTTGGAGCAGTGTTGAAAGCCAGGTCAGAGCAGGTATGCGTTTGGCTGCTTTTCTCCGACCTCAGGTCCAGGGCGGAGGAGTTGAATGTCACTGATGGTGACAAGCTGGTTATTGATGACCTGCTGCACACTCTTTTTAGTTTGCAGTGGTCACAGCTTTCCAGTGCAGCTGCCTCGGTCACGTACCGTCGCAGGGTCTTGGCTCTTTCGGCCCTTGGGGTTAAGGAGTCGGACATCGCGCCGCTTCTCTGGTATGTTCCGTCTCGGGGTCCCTCGCTTTTTGGTGGTCAATTCGCTACGGTTTTTCAAAGAGAAATCGATGCACGGAAGCAGGTCTCTGACATGACTACGCAGTTTCGCGCATCCTTTAAGCCGACGCGGGCCCCTGTCCGTCGGAGGCCTGTTGGTCCCGCTTCGGGGCAACACAGTCGTGTTTCTGGGGTCCCGCCTGCGGAGGCTCTGCCTCAGCAAGCTCATTCTGGCCAGAAAGGTCAAGGCCAGACAGTGGCTTCAGTTCTTGTGATATCTAGCCAGTCTAGTCGATGTTCTAGAGGATTGCCGGCTCCTTATGAGACCTTTTCAGAGGCATCTCCTCAGGTTTTACAAACCAGGCAAGGATTCTCTGTTGGTCTGGATTCCAGTACCAATAGGAATCAAGTCTCTTCTCTCCCGTTGGACAAACGAGTTTCTTGCGCGAGGCAAGTCCTTCCGTACCCCCCTTTCCGTCGATCTCGGTTTCGACGGACGCCTCTCGGTTGGGGTGGGGCGGACATTGCAATGGCAGCACGGTCGCGGGGGATTGGTCTCATCTTGGGACTCTTCCCCATATCAATGTCCTGGAGTTTATGGCAGTTCTTTTAACCCTGCTCCACTTCAGAAGTCGACTTCCTAGTCGTTCAGTTCTGATCCTCATGGACAATGTCACTGTGGCGGCTTATATCAATCGGCAGGGAGGCACTCGTTCTGCCACCCTGAATGCCCTAGCAGCACAGCTGTGGAGGTGGTGTCGTCGCATGGCGATCACGCCCGTTGCCTCTTTCATCCCCGGTCAGGAAAACCTCATTGCGGATTTTCTATCCCGGGGCAGGTGTCTTCCATCAGAATGGAAGCTCCATCCAGAGGTCTTTTGCCGCATTCGCAGTTGCCTGGGCCCACTGGAAATGGATCTATTTGCGTCAGTCCTGAACCACCAACTTCCGAAATACTGCTCCCGTGTTCGCGATCAGGGAGCTTGGGCTTTGGATGCTTTCTCTCTCAGTTGGGAGAATCTTCGAGGGTTCGCCTTCCCTCCCTTCCAGCTGATTCCGCGAGTCTTGCGGAAGATCAGGGAAGATCGGGCTCGGGTGCTTGTGATAGCTCCTTTTTGGCCCAGGAGGAGTTGGTTTCCGGAGCTAATGAGCCTTCTGGTGGCTCAACCGTTCCTTCTTCCGTTAAGAGCAGATCTAGTGTTGCAACCCCTCTCGGGGATTCTTCACCACAGTCCGGAGTCCTTCATTTGACTGCTTGGCCCCTGTCGGGGAATCTGCAAGGCAGTCGGGTCTCTCTGATAGAGCCGCGGACTTTTTAATGTCCAGTCGTAGAGTTTCTACTAGGGAAATTTATAATTCCCGTCTTTCGGTCTTTTTCCTTTGGTGTAAAGAGCGGAATCAAACCCCGCCTAAGGCTCCTATTGGTTCAATTGCGGATTTTCTAATCTCGCTATTTGACAAAGGGAGATCCATCTCTACTATCCGTGGCCACCGATCGGCGATTGGGGCCATTCATTCGGGGTTCTCAGATGTTGAGTGGTTTGATTCGGTCTTTCTTTCAGAAACGTCCTCCTCGTTCTAAGTTAGTCCCGTCTTGGAGTCTGCCTAAGGTCTTAGAAGCCCTGGCAAAGCCTCCTTTTGAGCGGTTAGGTGAAGCTTTGCTTCACCATCTTACGGTTAAGACGCTCTTCTTGGTAGCCATTGCCTCTGGGCAGAGGCGCAGTACCCTTCATGCTCTCTGTCTTACTCCTGGTCATGTTCGCTGGGAGAGAAAAGGCGTTAGATTGATTCCTAAGGCTTCTTTCATTGCCAAGAATTAAACGGCTTCCTCTGGCCCTGTTGAGATTTTTCTTTGTCCGCTTTCTGAATTTTTGTCAGTGCGCGAGGACAAGGTTTGGTGTCCTGTTAGAGCTCTCAAATGGTATGTTGATAAGACTAAGTCTTATCGTAAGGATGATCAGTTGTTCCTGATCACTCGAGAGCCTTTTTCTCCTGCTTCTCTTGATTCCATTTCTAGGTGGATTGTCGAGGCTATTAGGGCTGCTGGCACAGAGGTTCTTTTGTCAGACACAGAGGTTCTTTTGTCAGACAGTAAGCCTCATGCTCATGACACTCGTAGTGTCAGCACTTCTTGGGCTCTGTTTCAAGGTGTGGCGCTAAATGATATTTTGAAGGCTGCTTATTGGCTTTCGTCCAATTCCTTCATTTCTTGCTACCTTAGGAATGTCCCTGCAGGTGAGGCTATTTTTGCGTCAGCTACCTTGAAAGCCGCTGTGTCTTCTTTGTAATCCTGTTCCCTTCTTCTCTTGAAACATGCCTCCCGGTCTTTGAATGGGCGCTGGTCTAGCATAATAGGTAGGTATATATGATTTATTGCAGTAAATTTGTAAAATCAGCACTGATTTTCTTATTTACTATATAAATCTATATACCTACCTATGACCCTCCCTCCTTCCCCTCACCTTGCTAGCAACATGTTTCTACTTGGGTTTGCTCGCAAAAGAGGAAGATGGCCGTTGCGTGTTGCCGCGCGTGAGTGGCGAAGGGGAGAACAATAGGATTACGGGGGGTGCGCACAATATTGTGACTCATTTGTGTTAAGTTCTCGAACGGGTTCGCGTAGTCAAGTGACTAGCATAATAGGTAGTAAATAAGAAAATCAGTGCTGATTTTACAAGTTAAGTATTATCCCCAACTCTTCATGGACTCCAAGGCAATTGATCTAATAGTTCCTTGTCTTTGATCTTTAATGTCATCAGTGATTTTAGTTATTTTGGCAATGTACATATTCTGTAAATATTTGGTATTGATATATGAATAAAGTCTTCATCATCTTTTCTAACAGTGTCAAACGGTTTGTCCAAGCACAATTTTCTGTAGTTGTAATAATTCAGTTACCGGTAAGCTCTATTGACATACATGTATATGTATTATATATAAACCTTTGTCATGCACGGTTATGCTGCCATCTTCATATGTTTTAAATTTGATTATAAGCATTATGTACAGAGTGAGAGATTCATAGCTTGTGGTTGTTAAGACTTTTTACACCCCCCCCCATCATTATGTAGCACTGGTCAAGACGGAGGAGACGTCTTGTCATCTCAAGTAATGGAGGATCTCCGTCAGTCTCCAGGAGAAAGATTCCCTCTAGAGTAAGTTAATCTTTTTCTTGTTTAGAAATACATGTAGTCCAACAATAACGGTTGTAGTTAGGCATTATTTTGGAGATGTGATAAAGGAATTTCAAATCCATCTTTTCATCAGGAGAAATGATCATGTTACAACGTCTTGTTCTACACTCTTTTGTCAGATAGCCTAGTCATGTTGAACTATGATTATTGAAAGCAAAGTAGAAAAGCTGCTGAATTATCTCCTGGTTATATGCATTGACGTCATATAAAGAGTGATGGTGGATGTGAAGTCAGTCCTCCAATCAGTTGCAAACTTACAATCTCCTCTCTTTTGTATAGAGTTGTTACCGGTCTCTGTCAAAGTTCTGATCGATTCAAATCAATAGCGACTCTCTATAAGGTGTAGGCCCTTGTTTTATAACACTGAAGAAAAAGGCATGCCAATATCTACTGAATCTGACTATCAAAATTTCTTGGTCTTTTGTAATGGTTTGAATGTAGAGATTTTGAAAGGTCTATGCACAACTATGCACCGTCTGCATTATTTGCTACATATATTGCATGATGGGATGTATTTTTTTTTTTCAACACAGGAACAAGAAGCATTGCCTAAGGAAAGACCAACATGTACACCATCCCCATTCCCAGGGGATAATGCTGAAGAAAGAGAAGTCAGCTTCCCTAGATTCATAGCTGTACTGGGGTTGACCCCAAAGAAAAGCACCGAGGTAAGAAGTAACAACTTTTTGCTAGACATTCAGTAATTTTCTAGTAATGAAAGTTCAACTATGAAATGTGTGGTTAGGCTACGTAATGTAGTTATAACAATAGTAATTATGGATATATTGCAAGTATTCTTGACTGCTCGTTACAATGGACATGATTAGTAACACTGGCCCTTGATGAGGTGCTTCGGTATTCAAGCTTAAAGGAATTTCTTGCTACCATGTACCCATTTACAGTTTGAATTAAATTGAATATTGTATGGAGTACGGCAAATTTAGAGAAATGTCTTGCTTAACCCCTTCCATGCCACCAGACTTTTGAGCAATAGGCTATTTTCGTAATGCATTCAAATTTAATGCTTACCTGTTGTCAAACTCCTAGTAACGAACTATTACATCCACCTGTTACAAGTCATTGTATTTCAATAGTTGGGCAAGCCAAATTGTTTGTCCAACCTAACAACGCCTAATACAATGTTGCAATTCACATTCTGACTATTGAATAGATTTTTATGGTGAAATTAATAAGTTTGTCACTAGTTACGCAAACATGTAAAATTTGAATACATTACGAAAATGGCCTATTTTCAACAATCAACTTTCATGGAGTTTTTTTCTTGAGCAAACTGGGCAAAGATATATTTCATAGGAATAAAAATTATATTGAAGGCACAGGTTTCTGTGTGAGGAAGGATTCTCAAGCCATTCTAAGCCTAAACAAAATATTCAACACTCAAATTTTTAGGCAGAATTTGCCGCCCACGGCATGGTAGGGGTTAAGCACAAGGGCATGCATATGAGCTCTGAATAGACCGCTTCTGTAATGTATACAAATTTATGCACATATATACACTGAGCACCTAGTGACGAGCTATTCCATTAACCTGCTTTTATAAATGAGCCTCAGTGCTTGGAGTCCAGTTTGCATACATTATTTGTTGCTATGTCCGGCAAGCTTTCAGGTTGTCAAGAACAACCTCTGTTTGAAAGATATGTATAAAATTTGTTTACATTACCGAAGCAGTCTATTCCTTCATGGACTTGCTTTATCCTTCATATAACCAGGCACTAAGTGAACAGAAACAAAGATCTGAAGCATTGACCGAGAATAACTTGGCTCAGAGAAAGGTCCATCTCCCAACGTGTTTTATTAACCTGAAGAAGTGTGATGAGGTAGGAAGTGACAACTGAAATATGCATGAGACATAATTCAAACTAGGGCAGATCAGAGCGATTCTGAGTTTTAATTAAATTGAAGACTGTATGAAATGTATTAATTCTATTTATCACAGAAACAATTCAAATGTATAATTTCGACTAAAATGTAATGATATCATTTACAATTATTACTGTGGAGAGTTTTCCCATTTAACATTTTTCTTATAAAGTACTTAAACCAATAATCATTACCCCAGTCACATGTAATGTATCTTTACTCCAAAGAATACATTCTGAGTCCATGCACACCTTGATGAATGGTACTGATAAAGTCCTTCCCATAGGCTTTGATGGACTGCGGTGAAACCTGTCTGTAAAAGACCACTCAAGGGAGACAAAAAAGCGGTCTTTATGAACATGTTCTTTTAACACACATTTCAGTGAGAAACAATTTTCGAGGGAAGCAAAACTTGTGGTCTTTATAGACAGGTGGTCTGTCTATACAGGTGGTCTCTAAAGCAGGTTGGACTATATTAATTCTCTGTTTCTCTTGTGTATATGGAGTGGCAATGTAGGTTAGTTAGTGTCTTGCCATAGGATCAAAGATATGTTAAAAATGCTAGTGCAAAATTCTTATGACATGTACATGTATGTGTCCAGTTTTTCTCAGTTGTTCAATAATGTGGGTATTTTTCAGTATTTTCTACTTTCACTCAAAGGGGACTACTATGAAAGCAATGTTTGTTTGGAGAAAAGTACAATGATGGCAAATTCTTTCATTGATTTGAATGTTTGTTGCTTTTTGTGTCGCCTGCGTAAGCAAAAATCGAGATATAGGTGTCGCTTTTCCGACGGCAACGGCGTCAACAATTTGGAATTGCTCTCGTTTCAAACGTATATGTTCAATTTCCATGGAACTTGCACACAAGGGTTGTAGAGTATCACAAATAAGGTGGAACAAATTTCAGGTCAAAAGTCAAGGTCAAAGGACAGTTAAGGTCAATTGAGTTAAATTGTGTTTCATAAACTTAACCTGAGGTTAAGTTTTTGAATTTTTACTTTATTTCAAAAGTATTTGTTCATATTCTTAGAAACTTGGAATCATTCTTGGTTGGAATTGTCTTTGGCCCCCCAAGAGCCTGTGACACCAAATTGACATTTTCCTTTTTTTTTGTAAAACTTATTGCTACCTGTAGAATGTAACCAAACTAGGTAGGAATCATTCTTAGGGGAAGGAGACTCAAAATTGTTCAAGTATAGTAGATCATTATCTTCAAGGGGTCTGATGGAGGGGCAGCAGCCCAAAAGTCTCCCAATGTCAATTATTTCATGTACACATATTCTGCTTACTATAAAACACACAGCTTGATTTTAAGTGAACTTCACCATCGAATAAATCTGCCAGGGGCAGCACCCTTTAAATACCCCCAGCCTTTGATTTTTCACCAAAAGTTTGCCCCGATAATTGCGCAATTAATGCAGGTGAGACTGCCTGGGCATTTACCTTGTTTCCCATACTTCTCAAACCAGACAGTAAAACAAGGAGCTGTTGCCAAACAAGATCCTGCCCCATCAACTGGAGCCAATTCGGACCATGAGATGGTAGACCAGAGTTCTCCTCTCCTCTTTGAGGACAGTGAAGTATGATATATATATATATATATATATTAGTATCATTATTCTGTCAGTATGCCTATACAGGCTTCTTGGCAGAAAAAAGTTTACGTATGGTTCAAACTGACAGAAATGTGGGTTTACTAAATCCCCTAGGGTTGCACTGAGAGGACCAAAGCCATTTTGCAGGTTGAAAGTATGCATTGACACATTTATTGGTCCATATTTAGTGAAATAAGGCTATATGAGATCCAAGGGAGGTGGTGAGGTAGGACCAAAACTACTTTGGAGATTGAAAGTAGGCATTGACTGATTTGTTACCCTTATCGGTACCCTTGTTGGGGGAATCTACACATGGTTTTTATTTTCAGAAATTCCTCACCCTTGGTATCAACACCAAGGATGTTATGTACTGGCTAGAAAACTAGGCCTATACTGTTAAGGAAATATAGATTGATATCTTACACAGAACTAGACGATGCCTAGATGATCTAAAGTGCCTCAACTTGTAGAGAAGAAGAATGGTTTAGAACGTGAGCTCCATGGTATATTGGTGAAAACTCTTTGTTCTCATATGATAGGTCCTTGGTTTGATCCTTGCTCAGTGCTTGCATCCTTGGACAAGGTGTTTTACCTACGTTTGTCCCTCTCCACCCAGGTGTTTTAAATGGGTAACGGGTACCTTGAAATGCTGGGGAAATCATGTTTGTATGACCCTCTGGAAGAGCAGTATTTATACTAATGAGTCTACCCTGCTTCACTATGACCATGTTAATGTTATTATGAAGTAATTACTTGAGGTCATGAAAATAGTGTCTAACTGTATATCTAAGCCGACATGATCCGATGATATAATTGTTACATGTATATGTAAATACCCTTTGCTCCTTCAAACCAGACACCTTATGAACAAGCAGTGACAGAACTCAAAAGAAGATCTTTGCCATTGAGCAGGAGGAACTTAGCACAAAGAGAGGTTTACCTGCCTAGGTGTTCTGTTCATCTTAGAAAGTACAAAGAGGTATGGAGTCACATCTGTTTCATGGCAAAGTTAGAACTGACTAATCATGAAATGATTTCTTTGTGGGGGTTTTTTCCTATTTTTTTAAAGTTATGCTTATGGTACATCATTTTGATGGGAACTGTCTAAAATTAATTCGTAATCACTTATGCAACTTATCACTTTTTGCTAACAACTACTTAGTTGGAACATCTGAAGATGCGAGCAAAAGGTTAAAAATGGCATTTGCTATTCCTTTACTAGATATTATAGATACTGGCAAATGTGTAAGATAAAGGGGGAAAAAAGACTTACTTCTTCCTGTTTAGGTATTCAGTAGGGTTTGGGTTTACACATTGTGTGACGATTTTACTTTTCATCTTCACCACGACTTGCGACTATGTTTACTAGTATGTGTATGAGAGGAGATGTTTTCAGTGTTTTCCAAAGTCCAAAGTCGATCACACTGCAGCTTGATTGATTCATATCAGATGAAAATTGATTACTTTTGCCTTTTACCTTCAGCCAACTGTAACACATTCAAGAAGGCTAGTTGTTAGGAGTACTGGAGGACCATCCATGTTCAAAAGAAAGCAATTTGTGAGGAGGGTAAGTCCTTCTTTCTTTACATTCATACTTTGGCTTTCACTACCAGAGTCCTTGTGTTTTGATAATGTGTATCCAAGATCAGTCTATATGTTATTACATGTATGTCAGGTTACGTGGAGAAGGTTTACGGTTCACCATGTGGTTAGTCCTGAAAAGGACTATTGAGTAAGAAGAAGAAAGTGGAGAAAAGTTGCGAGGAGAAAAGTTGCGAGGAGAAGAAAAGGAAAGGCGAGATATTAATTCAGAGTGTAGAAGTAATCTTTCTTGAAAGTGTGAAGTCCTAAAAAGGACTGTAAACCAGATGAGAAAGCTGAGAGTGGAGAAGACTCGACGTTTCGGACAGGTTGACTGTCAGTCTGATGATCCCTGAAAATATACTTATAAAGGACGGACAGTCAACCGTCCGAAACGTCGAGTCTTCTCCACTCTCAGCCTTCTCATCTGGTTTACAGTCCTTTTCAGGACTGCACACTTTCAAGAAAGATTACTTCTACACTCTCTGAGTTTCTATCTTGCCTTTCCTTTTTCTTCTCCTCTCAACTTTTCTCCATTTTCTTCTTCTTACTCAATAGTCCTTTTCAGGACTAACTACATGGTGAACCGTAAACCTCCTCCACATTAACGGTACCACCATGCAAAGCTCTACGTTCAAATATGTCAGGTAATCTGCCATTTCGTTTGTTGGGATATCGTATCAAGTTTCCCCAAATATTTTGTGCTAGAATTGTGAAGTACATGAACTATTGACTTCAAATTTTATGTTTAAATTTTTTTTTTACCTGAACTCTTTTGCACTTTCTGTGAGATAAAGAGTCCCAGACAGATCAATTTCAAGAGATTTATTTCAAAACAGTAATTTGAGCTAAACCACGGTTCAAATGGAGTTGTATGGAGAGACAAAAAGTGCAGTAGATACATGTATGTTTAAAGAAAAGGGGGAATATATTGAGTTTTACAGAACCCCAAATTATTTACAAATATGTGAATCTATATGATCAGCCATCCTGATTCCCCTGTTCTATACACTTTTATATTAGTATTCTTGAAGAAATAAAATGTATTCACACAATTTTAGGAATTTTATTTATTTGCATTTTTTTTCTTCAGAGCATCCATATACCAGGCTGTGGGAGAGTAAGACTGAGGCAAAGTTTGCCAGCCATTGGCATTTACATGTGATGACTGAGCTTCAGTGTGTTTCAATGAGTTATCCATGAGCTATGACCTATAACTCTTTGGAGAAACCCACCCCAGATATTAACCCTTTTAGGACAGGAATTATTTAAGGGCTAAATTGATCATGTTTTGTTCTTCAAATTGGCAAAAATAATATTTTTTCTTTTAGTGCTACATGGTTTTAATAAGATGTAATGTCTTTGAAACAATATATAAATGGTTAGGAACTTTGTTGCCAATTTCGATCCCCAAAAAAATGATTTTGAACCTCTCAGTATGTTGCCAATTTAAGGATTTTAAAGCTTATTTTCCTTTTTAAAATTCTGGCGTCAAACGCAATATGGTCATTCAACAAAAATGGACACAATGTGTGTACAAATTTTTGCTCTTTCTACTCATGCATGTGGTATACTTTTTAGAGCTCTGATCAAAAGTTATTGTGCCACACCACAAAATGTGGTAAATTGTCTCGAAAGGGTTAAAGTGATTAATCAACTCAGTCACTGTTTGAAAGAAAGCACATCATAATTAGTTCATGGTGCAAATGACCCCAATTTGTACGTGCATGCGCATCTGTTTTGATGGACGCGCTATTTGTTGAACGTGTAAAATCATAGCGTTGGGTATCATGGTGTGTACAATATGACAGCCTAGAGAGGTCAATTCTGCTCAATACATTGTACCTTTATCTGCACATGCGCAAAGCATAATGACGAACTGGATTATTACACCACACAAAGTGGTGTATGAAGAGTCCAGGGATGCCACTTTTCAGACAAAAGTAGGAATTCCTACTTTTTCAACTTTTTATGGACACAAAGGCCCATTCTAGATGATTTTTCCTACTTTTTTATCAATTCTAAGTGGCATCCCTGACTTAGAGTGTAAGCAGATGAATGATAAAATCTGTCTTGTATCAGTCAACTTTTGGTACTTCAACTCATCAATCTAAAGCTTTGATATTTGCTGAAATACAGTAGAAATAACGAGTATATTTAGTTGTATCTATTGTAATTATTCAATACATGTATGTGTATCGGCAATCCAAGTCGTCAAAAGGATAAATCAGTATTATTTATGTGGATTAGGGTGATGAATGATGATTGAGTTTATAGATGTAGATGTACATCATGTATGGTAAAACAGAGTAAATAGGAACATCAGGGTGTATGGGAAGGAAAATTGGAAACACATTATGACAAATTTTGCCCCAAGAATCAGACCATCTTCCTCTTTGTTAAATTATGATGAATAAGAGGGACGGGTTCACTTTGTTCCTCAAGAAAAAAATGACAAAATCACTTCCTGTTCTATTGTAATCGTTCATTGATACTTATTATGAGAAGTATTCTGCAATAGGCACTAGGTACCTATCATCATTAATTGAATATTAAAAATAAAATTATTGTGTGTAATTGGTTTCGAGCAAATAGTGTTTCGCACTCTGTACTTTTTATTGTGTTGCAATATAAACTTACCAGTGCTTGAATTGCAAGTACTTCTATTGCCTTGTTAGATTACGGATTAATTTTTTTAATGTTTCTTCTGCTCATATTGTATTTCATAGTATTGAGCATTGTATTCCATTGTTAGGAAATTAACTAAGTAACAACTAGCCACTACTTTTTATGTCTTCAAAGTAATTTGATAACATTCTATACTTGCAGATGAATTTTTGAATGTTTCAATGGCACTTCTTTTGAATTCTCGCATTTAGTGATGTATTCAGTTGTTTAAAAAAAATGAACTAAGTAACAACTGGCAGCTACTGTCGTACTTTTTACATGTGTGTCTTTAAAGGAATATGATAACATTAAATTGCAGATGAATTTCATATTGAGAAATGTATTCCATTGTTTTAAAACATGACATCTGTAATCTTTAAAGGAATTTGATTGGAGATGAATTTGTTGATTTTTTTCAATTGAACTTATTTTGAATATCATATTAACTTATACTGTGCTAAGGGGTTTAGCTCTATTCAAAATTTTACCAAAATGTGATCAATGCTTACTTTTCAAATGTCTGCACTTCATTAACCATCTACTATTTGATAAAATATTGTGTACAAAACTTGTAGGAAATTTATTACCATTTATGATAACAAACATCATTACTTTGCCCAACTTTATGCATAAGAATTTATTGAAATTACAGTTGGGTTTCTTTATTGTCCAGTCATGATTTTTGGTTTCTCATTTGTTTACTATTGTTTAGTGTTGAAATAAGGTAATATCTATTTAAAAATCTGCAATTTTCTGGTAGCATATAGTTATAAACATATATTTAGAATGCTTGATTTATGCTCAAAATTTTGACATACATTGACCACCATATTCCTGTGGTCGAGCAAATTGGTGAATGAAAATGACAAGTCTATCTGTTGCATATACGTGACATCAGCAATGAAAGAGTTAAGTGGTTTTTTCCATTGTTAAGAAATGAACTTGGTCACCACTGGCAACTTCTTTGAAATGAAGGAATTTGAAAACATTTAATTGCAGATGAATTTATACTTATTTTGAACTTTGTATATCGAGATGTATTCCATTGTTGAAAAATGACATAAGTACCGGTAATCTTTAACCCTTTCAGGACAGGAATTATTTGAAAGCTAAATTGATCACATTTTGTTCTTCAAATTGGCAACAACAATATTTTCCTTTTAGTGCTACATGTACATGGTTTTAATAAGGTGTAATGTCTTTGGAAACGATATACATAGAAATTTTGTCAAAGTTTTAAAAATTTTCAGTTTGGATAAAAAACAATGATTTTTTAGAATTCCTGGCATCAAATGCAATATGCTTTTGCAACGAAAATGGACATAGTATATGCAGAAATTTTTGCTCTTTCCACTCATGCATCTGGTATATTTTTTAGAGCTCTGAATCAAAAGTTATTGAGCCAAACCACAAAATGTGGTCAATTGTCTTGAAAGGGTTAAAGGAATTTGATGACATATAATTGCTGATGAGCTTTTGAATGTTTGAGTTGTACTTATTTTGAATTTCTTATGTAACAGTGTATTCCATTATGAAGAACCTCTGTATCCTTTCGATGGCATTATCACTACCAACTGCCAAATAAACCTACCTACATTGTTGAACTCTGCTGAATTCTTTTGTAAAATTATACTTTTTAATGCTACAGTGGAAACTCGCTATAAAGAGCCCGGGGGGGGGGGGGGGGGTGTTTCATAAAGCTGTTCGTAAAGTTTAGTCCGACAAATGAATTTTCATGGTCCCAAGGACCTTGTTTCCACTGTATGAATTTAGTTTGTCATTTCAAGGTATGCGAGGTGCATACTGTATAATAATAATAATATGTCTATTTATATAGCACAGCTACTATACAAATATACTCTACTGCGCTTTAGATGTAGATCGATAGAGGCTGGACATACTTTACATGTACCAAAGGCCAAAGGTATTATTTTTGGTGCTATTTAAAATGCACCTTGTACTGCAGTATTATATCATGGAAAATTTATTTGTAGATTATTATGCAATGTAATTGAAAGGACTGAATTGCGTGTGCTGTAGACTTAGATAGAAGCTGACAATTCATTATACATGTACCAAAGTACAAAGTAAACTGGTGTGCTATTTAGGGTGGTAAAATGCATTTTGCAATACAGTATTAGATCACGTAACATTTCATTTGAAGGGCATTGCAGGTTTCTGTGTTGGATTTGTGTTTAATCTCCACAGTCTAAAGCTTAGATTAAAGGTGCTAGACAAGCAAAGTGAAAGACTTGGGACATGTCTTCCTTTTTATGATCCTTATAGAGGGTTCTCACGGCAGCCATGGTGGAGGACATAACAATAAAAACCTGCGCATCAGACTTTGAAAAGCAATTGCACAGGTTTTATTGTCCTCCAGCATGGCTGCTTCTGGGAACCCTCTATTGTTGGAGTTTATGACATTCATTGTATGCGAAGCCTGAATTAGATAACAGGAGTATTAATATCTGTGAAGTGCTTACAGACTTTATAGATATATTGTGTGCTATATAAATCCAGAATGCCATTAGTGTTATTATTATTATTAAGCCCAGTGTTATGTTTTACTTGTTAGCCATAGATTTTTGAATTCAGGTATGTTAAAAGCATTCCCTATTTTTACCCCGAGTACTATACATGTAAAGTCGGGATAACCTCACTAGTCATAAGGACCGCTATTCATAAGGACCACTTATTCTTAATGACCGCTATCCATAACGTGTGACTAAATGAATAGCGGTTCTGTATGAATAGCAGTCCTTCTAAATAGCTAGCAAACCATATACATATTACCTTGCTATTCATTAGGACCTCAATTCATAAGGACCACTATTCATAACGCATGTTAAATGAATGGCGGTCCTTATGAATAGCTAGCAAACCATATACAAATCACCTCGCTATTCATTAGGACCTCAATTCATAAGGACCACTATTCATAACGCATGTTAAATGAATGGCGGTCCTTATGAATAGCTAGCAAACCATATACAAATCACCTCGCTATTCATTAGGACCTCAATTCATAAGGACCTCTATTCATAACGCATGTTAAATGAATGGCGGTCCTTATGAATAGCTAGCAAACCATATACATATTACCTCGCTATTCATTAGGACCTCAATTCATAAGGACCTCTATTCATAACGCATGTTAAATGAATGGCGGTCCTTATGAATAGCTAGCAAACCATATACATATTACCTCGCTATTCATTAGGACCTCAATTCATAAGGACCTCTATTCATAACGCATGTTAAATGAATGGCGGTCCTTATGAATAGCTAGCAAACCATATACATATTACCTCGCTATTCATTAGGACCTCAATTCATAAGGACCACTATTCATAACGCATGTTAAATGAATGGCGGTCCTTATGAATAGCTAGCAAACCATATACAAATCACCTCGCTATTCATTAGGACCTCAATTCATAAGGACCACTATTCATAACGCATGTTAAATGAATGGCGGTCCTTATGAATAGCTAGCAAACCATATACATATTACCTCGCTATTCATTAGGACCTCAATTCATAAGGACCACTATTCATAACGCATGTTAAATGAATGGTGGTCCTTATGAATAGCTAGCAAACCGTATACATATTACCTCACTATTCATTAGGACCTCAATTCATAAGGACCTCTATTCATAACGCATGTTAAATGAATGGCGGTCCTTATGAATAGCTAGCAAACCATATACATATTACCTCGCTATTCATTAGGACCTCAATTCATAAGGACCTCTATTCATAACGCATGTTAAATGAATGGCGGTCCTTATGAATAGCTAGCAAACCATATACAAATCACCTCGCTATTCATTAGGACCTCAATTCATAAGGACCACTATTCATAACGCATGTTAAATGAATGGCGGTCCTTATGAATAGCTAGCAAACCATATACATATTACCTCGCTATTCATTAGGACCTCAATTCATAAGGACCACTATTCATAATGCATGTTAAATGAATGGCGGTCCTTATGAATAGCGAGCGGACCCGGTAAATAGAGCTTGGTCAAATTAGTATTGTTAAGCTTTACTTGGTACAGGTAAATCTTGTTTTAAGAAAGTCCATGGGCAACACAAAATACAGTGAGATACAACAGGTCTTAAATAAATATTGAATACCGGTATTACATTACATGAGACAGTGGGCAAAATATATAAGATTGTCAAGTTCTGTTCGTTGGCTTTTACTTGCATCCCAACATGGCTTCTGAAGATACAAGCAAATATGTAGAAAAGGCAATTGCAAGGCATTAATAGTTTTATTAGGCCCAATATCTTCACTTAATGTGGGACTTATTAGTGTGATATTCTTGTACATGTACCGGTATATATACAGATCATGGCTTTGTTATATTTATACATTTTAAACACGAGATACCTCCATTAGAGATGTGTTTTGTTTATCTATAGTACCAGGGGCGTATCCGGGGGGGCGCAACAGGCGCGCGCGCCCCCCCTATTGACCGTCGTAAAAAAAAAAATCCTCATACCAATTGAAAATATTGTTCATTAAATAGGCTTCAAAATTGGTCACATATAGCACTATTTTGCATCTCGGCCCTTCTTCAGAAGCAAAAATTTTCCAAAGACCCCTCCCCCATGACGGCGATCAATAATTCCTGGCGCCCCCCCCCCCCCCCTATTGGGAAATCCTGGATATGCCACTGAGTACACATGAAGTGAAATACATGTATTTGTTCATTACCAGATATTGTCTCTGTAGTTTAAAGCCGTTATCAATAACCTCATTTTTTCCATTTTAGATATATGTGTACTTATTTATCAATGTATTGTTGTCGTCGTGTAGAAGCAAGTAGTACTCTTGTACTAGATATGATCTAGATATTTATTAAAAACCATGTGCTGTAGAAATTTGTTATAAGGAGCTCCATTATAACAAGATTCCTCATATAACGGTAATTATGTGAACATTTTTTTTGAAAAGACAATTTTGCAAAACGTAAAAACTATGTTGCCCGCGTGCTCCATCATCGTCATTGTCATCATCAGCACCATCATCGTCATTGTCATCAGCACCATCCTGTTATAGTGAACTCCTATTTCTTTTTATATTTTTCTTCAACTTCTGTTCAGACCCATCCATCATGGCTGATTGACTGTATCTCGGAATTGTATTTCGGAATTGTATTTTTTGAACTTATAATATACTTAAAGTCGGTGTTTTTAACCAAAAAAAAATTTATTTAGCATTTCTTTATAAATTTTAGACTGAATTCAGCAAAATGTGACTAGAAGCGTAGGGGTATTAATGCTCCTCCTTTCCAAGATAGTCATTCTGATAAGCAGATTAAGCAATCTATATGTTTACTTCATGTCCCAATAGACCGCTTCTGTAATGTATATATAAATTTATGCACATAATTCTCTGAGCACCTAGTGATGAGCTATTCCATTAACCTGCTGTTTATAAACGAGCCTTAATGCTTGGAATCCGGTTTGCATACATTATCTGTTGCTATGTCTGGCAAGCTTTCAGGTTGTCAAGAACAACCTACGTTTGAAAGGTATGTATAAAATTTGCATACATTACTGAAGCGGTCTATTATGTTTTGTCATTTGGAATAAATGCTTTTTCACATAAAATATACAAATGTATGTCCTTGTGTTTTAAAAAAAGACTTGTGCAACTTTTTCTGTACCTCCTCTGTATCTTCTCCTGTTATAGTACTTTTATATGCAGGAGGATTAACTTTCCTTGCTCTTTTGTGAGCTATTATTTTTATCAAAACCATCCACAAATTTTCTTCAGGGAAAACTTTATAACAATATTTGTACCTGCTTCTGTTCAAGAAAAAACTTTTTCGTAATACCCAATTCTACTAGAACAATGGTGTTGCTTCATACAAAAAAAGAAAGGCAAGAGCTGGTGAATAAAGAGCAGTAATCATGATATGCTAATGAGAAAACTTTAATTTCTGCTCAAAAATGCCAAAATATGGAATCATTTCCACTGATTATTCAAGAAATTACAAGTTCTCTAATTGCACAATTTATCAAACGTATGTACAAATATTCAATATATTTCATTTGATTTTTCCAATATGTATGACACAGAAAAACAAAATTCTTACGTGTATTACAATAACAAGGAAAAAGAAAGTACATGTACCAAAATTACAACATCAAAAAATAGGCATCATATATCCCCCTTTCCCCCTCATGTTTTAAAATGAATTATATAAATCACCACTTTAGTTGATCAGCAAATATTTGTAAATTATGCTCATTACAGCTGCAATTTTATACAGGATGGTAAAAATTTGGGATACACTGCTTTCACTGTCAAGGTTGCTACCAAGTACAAACATATTAAGAGTAAAAAGAATACATTTTATTGCAGATTTCAAAACTGAAAACTAGGTGAATCTGATTTGTCTCAAAATCTTGGTAAGGACCATTTCAACTTTTATCTAAATTTCTGACAGCATTTCAAATTATTTTCAATCACATAAAGAATACATTACTTTGCAAAACATAGCTTCGACATTCATCACATGTATACTGAGTATAATAAAACGGGTTCAAGAATGTAGCCATTCTGATTGGTCAAATAACACCACGTGACCATGCCAAAAAAAAGCACTAACGCACGGCAAAAATGCTCTGGTGCGTGCAAACTTAAAACGCAATGAAATCGCGTAGTTTGTCATTTTAGCGCAGGGATTACATACGCGCACTGAAACGCGTATGACTTTTGTTGGCTGCGCTTATGTGATGTCATCCAGGAAAGCAAATGGCAGCCTCCATGACTCTGCGACTCTTGACATTTCTATGGGGTTTGTAACCATTTTTATAGACTTCATAATCGTATTGCCGACTCGTTTTATAAAACTATTAATACATGGTTGTGAGTTCGTGCATTAGTGCGATCTGGCAACACGCAGGTTTTTATCATGGTGTCAAACACACTCGGCTTGCGCCTCGTGCGTATAGTACACCACGATAAAAACCTTTGTGTTGCCAGATCGCACCAATAGTATACTGTCCAATTATACATCCTGAGGGAATTTTTTTCCTATGGTTCTTGAAGGGAATGATATCTGGGTACTACAATCATAGTCATTTTAAAAGGTAAAGGAGCAGAATCTGAATATGTCAGGTGTCATACTTGTGTACACCATAATGAAATGCAAAAGAAAGAGGACTACATCTACATGTATCTACTTGTATGCACACACTGTAAAATAAATGCAGACAGAACACAATATATACACAACATATACATGTACAAACAACGCATACCATTCTTTGACAATGTGTCTCTACATATAGTACTGAGAAATATAGAGAATAACAGCATGACTAGAAGCAATATACACAGAGTTGGTTATTTGTTTACAATGGGTAGTAATATGGTGTATTATCTTTCCTGTGTGCTTGCCCGACATAGCACCACTTTCCTACCCACTGAAGGAAAGCTGGCCAACTCTGCGTCCAAGTCTGTGTATAGAGGGCTTAATCCGACTATAAAAACCTACATCCAAAATTAGGTATGGACATGTAAAATTTGAAATACTCCATTCGTGGAATTTTTAGGACAAGTACAACATATCTTGCAGAATGCACATAGCCACAATCACCTATAAAGGCACTGAATATATATCTACATACATGTAATACACACCCTCTCATTTTACATCTTCAAGAAAACTACTTTCTCACTTTTCTTTATTGCCTGCCAAATTGTTAAATGCCAATGTGCAAATATTTTCTATTACACTGAAATCCAAATTCAATTAACATGTAACATTTCTCTTAAAAAGCAGAATACAAGCATGACAAAGAGGGATGTTTACAAGAATGAAACTACAAAAACTATAAAAACAGAACACTAGAAGAGCTGAGCAACAATTTGGAGGATATTTCTGACGAAATCATCAAAAAATCTGCACCACTTAAAAGGGCACATTCATGAGAAAAAAAAGTTGCTTTAAACAAAAGCACAAAAATAAGAGAAATAGATCAGAGAAAGTTTGAGAAAAATCCGACAAAGAATAAGAGAGTGATGAATTTTAAAAATTCTATGGAAATCTCAAATTGGCAACTCTGGGTCATGTGACTGTGATATCCTCTGATGTTATGGATTCACTACGCTACATTTGTTTTTGTACACAAAAATGACCCCAAATATCCTTTTTTATTGAAACAGTAAAGGAATAGAGTTAGTTTAAACAAGAGGACATGCCAAAACATTCCACCCTTAATAATGCCTCAAGCATAGGAATAATGAAGATATTATACACAAAAAAATAAAAATTAATAACACTTAATAATTAAATATACAAATATTGTTTGTTTATTTTTATTTTTTTTTTTTTTTGGGGGGGGGGTCAATTTAATGAAAGATTATGCCTATTTTTTACAAGATGATATACAACAACATGCTACCCTGACTATACTTGAAGCACAGGAATAAACATGTTTTTTGAAGAAAAATCATTATGGCATTTCATGTACAAAAGCAGATTGGAAAGTAGTGAATTCATGACATCAAAGGCTATCACAGTCACATGACCCGAAGTTGCCAATTTGAGATTTCCATAGAATTTTAAAAATTCATAACTCTCTTATTCTTTGTCGGATTTTTCTCAAATTTTCACCGATCTATTTTTCTCATGAATGTGTCCCTTGAATTCACCCTTTCAGGACAGAAGGGCTAACTTTATCACATTTTGTTCTTTAAATTGGCAACAATATTTTTCTTTTAGTGCTACATGGGTTCTTAATAAGGTGTAATGTCTTTGAAAACAATAAACATGGTTACAAATTTTGTTGAAAAGTTGAAAAAAATTGCCAATTTGATAAATAATGATTTTGAACCTCTCAATTCATTGCCAATTTAAGGATTTTAAAGCTTATTCTCATTTTTTAAATTCCTGGCATCAAATGCAATATGGTCATGGAACAAAAATGGACATGTAGGATGTGCAGAAATTTTCGCTCTTTCCACTCGTGCATCTGGTATATTTTTTAGAGCTCTGAATCAAATGCTATTGAGCCAAATCACAAAATGTGGTCAATTGTCTCGAAAGGGTTAACCAATATTATTACAAGGAAAATGTAATTTCATTTCATTTTATGCCATTTCAGATTCACTCGTGATCAACTTCACTTAAATGAAGAAATGCTTTCAATGTATAATAACAATAGAGGAATGAAAGATATTACACTGTTCACATGATTTTAGAGCTGCATTCTTTTCAGTCATTTCTATTTCATGGAATAATCTATATAATTAATGGCAGTCTTTTACCAACGAAATAAATCATTCAGGATATCTTATACTGTCAAGGTACTAGATAGTTTACTAATCCATGAAATGTAATCCTTGAAAAAAATAACGGTGTACATGAACAATACATTAGAATTTTAGAAACTCTAATTACAGGCTAGAATGGTCTATCATGCACAAAGTTATTGATGAGTTGAGCAGTGGCTATTGGCTTGTCAGCTGCTGTCATATGCCCAGCTCCCTGTAAGACAAAGTATAGTGAGACATAGAAGACAATTACATCATTGAGGGTCACAAAGAAAAAGTTACAAATCTACAACCATTTTTCTGATCTAAAATCTCTTAATCATATCATTGCAAAATACCTTTAAGTATTGTATAATAGGCAAGTTTGTTTGTTTGTTTGATTGAATTTTATTTATGATTTCAATGACTGGATACAAAATCTAATAATACAGAAAAATAAACACATTTTTAGACATTAACCATTTAAAGTATAGATATGGAAAATTGAAATTTTACAATAAAACAGAATTGGGAAGGCAGGAGACCGTTATCATGAGCGAGTTGCTTGATGTCGATGGCAGCCTCAAAGTAAAAAAAGTGACATAGAACTAACAAATTTGAAGAGAAGTCAGGGGCCAGCTGGTAATTGGCCCTTGTCACAAATGACCCCAAATATCTGGGTACTACTCAGTGCATTTTAGGATAATCACCTGCAACAGAACGGAAGTGCTCCACAAATAGCTTATGTCTTCTTTAAAAAAAAATATATATTTCCATCATTCTGTGTGGCATGAAAATGGCTTTATCTCGAATCCTATGGGGTGATTTGAGACAATCATAGCAATTTTGCAGGTTGAAAGTATGCATTGACACATTTATTTGTCCCTATTTATTGAAATAAGCCTATATGACATCCAAGGGAGGTGGTTTGGGAGACCAAAACTAAACTACGTTGGAGATTGAAAGTACACATTGACTGATTTATTACCCAAGTCGGCACCCTTGTTTGAGGAATCTCCACAATCATGGTTTTATTTCTTGAAATTCCTCACCCTTGGTATCAACACGACGGGTGTTATGTATTGGCAAGAATACTGGTTCCACAAGGTCCATAAAATCCGTTCAAAAAGACTTTGTTCCAAACTTACTTTGACAGTAGCGAAGGCAATGCGGTCATACTCCTTGACGAAACCTGCGATCTGTAGGGAACCATCACTGTAGAGCCATGTTCTCCACTGTACCTCTTCTTCCAGGCCTAAGGCATCTACAAACCACTCATCTCCAATGCAGTTACTCATGGCATCTAAATCACCGTTGTAGACAAGGATGTGATATTTCTGTGGAAGAAGAGGAAGAATTTGCACATATTTCATGAAATTTTGATATACATTTGCGTGGTTTAATCAGAAGAAACAGGCTTATTATGAAAAACTAGCACATCAGTGATGTGGCGCTCATCCGGCATCCAGCAAAGAAATTCAAGCAATTTGTACTTTGAACAGAGTAGACACTGTAATGAATACATGAAATGTACATGTATTGGTTACATGCATGTACAGATGATGAAGTGCCTATTGCAAATCTGGCTAAATGTGGTTTTGGAAGGAGACAGTGACATATAGATATGAATGAAAGTCTGGAAATTGAAAACTCAAGTTGCACGACTTCAGTTAAAAGATTTTGGTGAATGTAAATTTAATAGTTTTACTGTGTGACAGAGTAAAATTATTGGCGTGGCATCGGCGCCGTAAACAGCACAAAACAACATGAATGTTGAAAAATATGTCCAAATATAAAGGTTACTTTTCAAAATAACACATAATGGACTTCTTTCAACAATTTTCCTACATCAGTAACAGTGTTTCACCTTGAAAACTAGGGCCGAAATCAGCAGCCCAGTAAGGCAGTTTCTGCTAAATTTCCACCCTAGAACTCTGGGGACAAGTGCTATGAGGAAAGGCCTCTAGTAGCTGCAGCAGTTGGTAAAATTATTGCCGTGGCATCGCCATCGGCGCCGTGCACAGCACAAAACAACATGAAATGTTGAAAAAAAAAAGTCAAAATATAGAGGTTACTTTACAAAATACACATAATGGACTTCTTTCAACAATTTTCTTACATCAGTAACAGCATTTCACCTTGAAAAAAAACTAGGGCCGAAAGGGTGAACTAGTTCTCTATTGCAGCCTGTAGAACTCAGGAGTAGTACCACGTCCACACACACCGATGGGTGCTATGCCAAAACTCATTATTGTGTAATACAATAAAGAGTGCATAAGCCATTTTTGTGATCTTTTTAATAAATTTCGCATAAATTATCATAAATAATTTTCTAGACAAAATTTCGAAATTCCGAGTAGAAGTTCAATGAACCTCATGAAAGTCTTTCAGATGGAAAAAAAAAATCGAAATCGGTCAATAAATGAAGGAGAAGCAATTTTTGTGATTTTTGAGAAATGCGCATAAATTAGGATATTTAATGAGTTTCAAAATTCTGTGTAGAAGTTTCGAATCCCCCACCTAGTGCTATCATATAAAGCAAACGGAATTAAAATCGGGTAAGAAATGGCGAAGAAGAAGCATTTTGAAATTGTGGACGGACAACAGACGAAGGACGGACGGCGTGACGACGGACGACTCGCCACAGCATATTCATCTGGCCCATTCGGGCCGGATGAGCTAAAAACCATGCTTAAAATAAGTAAAGAAAATGTTAGCAAACAAAGCATATTAAGTTGGGGGAAAAATCATTACTAATGAATGTCTGTACATTTAAAAGTACTCAGTTTGTCATAATAGGTAACGGACACAATTTGCATGGTATTCTTACCTTTTCTGGTCCATTTCATCCTAGTCTCTTTATATCTTAAAGGGAGCGACAAGTCGTAATCTATGGGCGGTTTTACAGTTGGCTGCTCCTTTCTCTGGATCAAAGTTCAAAGCGACTTCAATTTATCGCACGCAGCAAATAAAAGTTCGCACATTGACCCAAATTTGAGTAAACAAGATCGCGCGTTCTTTATTCCAGTATTTGAATCTCATTGGTCGGTTAGGTATGTAGGGAATCAAGTTAACGATCACGTGAGGAATTCGGCAATAACATTCCTTCGGTAGCACACGATTGGACCTGATTGTATCCCGAGTCAGGCCAACTGGTCAGGCCCATGGATTACGACTTGCCACTCCCTTTAACAACATAAAAGCCTTGATGTATGCATGTATAAACTATATGATGGTGATGCACACTCATTACAGACTTTCACCATAAAATGATACAAGTTATACAAATATGCAAAAAAGGGGACAAAGCTCATCTTATAAAAGGATAACATTGACTTGAATCAGAAGAAATGATACTTACATAAGTCTGCTGGAGTGCTATATAGGTAGATGTCAGATCTGGGTATAACTTGGTGTAACTTTGAGCAACCTCAGCACTTCAAAATCAAATATGTACATGTAATTTGTTTTATCAGCAGTCTAAATGTCATAAAAAGCATATCAACAAATTTCTTATAGAATATTATATTGTATGTAATCGTCTAAGTGAATGGTATCAATATTTTCAAAAACAAACATTGAAAACATTACTGTAATACTAAAATACATAGAAGATAAAAATAAAATAGTTTGGAGACAAAAGAAAGGCAATCATTATAATTGCAATTATTTTTATAATTCCATCTGCTTACCATTTCCTATTATAAAATGAATCTTAAACAACTTCTCCTCACAATCATGAGGCATAACTGTTACAGAAAATGAATAGTAAATACATCTATGATAAGAAATATTTGATATCTCTTAGTATCAGATACATCCTTAAGCCAGGAACAATTATACATATAAATTAAGAAGTAACATTCACAAGAGATCATTGGTACTTGACCCTTGTTTTTGATCCTTGTGTCTTTGAATAAAATCACTTACCAATATATCTTACACTCTAAATTGTTACTATTCTATTATGTTGTAACTGTTTGAGGCAACACTGTAACCACTAATAATTATTTCCATTTGTAAAGTCATTACCAGTAAAAAAATAAATTTCCAAATGAAGAAAAAAAATAATGTCAATTTCATTTTTGAAGAATTCTAATAAGCTGCATGTGGTGCTACATTTTACAAATGTCTTACTTACTTGCAAACTTGCCAAGCTGGTCTGGTTACACTGATATGAAGGGCTTCTCTTACATAGGGGCTACTCAAGTAACCAGTCACTAGACTTGTATTAACACATTGCATATCCTGCTTCATCTTATGACTGGGTCTCTTATGAAGGAGCTGGGTATAGCCACATGAAAAAGATTGGACAGAGGAGAAAGGATTGGTCATCAATGTTGCTTATAACTCTTTACTGGCTTTGGTCATCCAATGGAACAAACTGGGGAATGCCATAGTTGACCTTTGACACACATACAGTGTATTATGTGCAAGGAACAAACAGGGGACTGCCATAGTTGACCTTTGACACACATACAGTGTATTATGTACAAGGAACAAACAGGGGACTGCCATAGTTGACCTTTGACACACATACAGTGTATTATGTACAAGGAACAAACAGGGGACTGCCATAGTTGACCTTTGACACACATACAGTGTATTATGTACAAGGAACAAACAGGGGACTGCCATAGTTGACCTTTGACACACATACAGTGTATTATGTACAAGGAACAAACAGGGGACTGCCATAGTTGACCTTTGACACACATACAGTGTATTATGTACAAGGAACAAACAGGGGACTGCCATAGTTGACCTTTGACACACATACAGTGTATTATGTACAAGGAACAAACAGGGGACTGCCATAGTTGACCTTTGACACACATACAGTGTATTACATACAAGGAACAAACAGGGGACTGCCATGACCTTTGGCACACATACAGTGTATTATGTACAAGGAACAAACAGGGCACTGCCATAGTTGACCTTTGGCACACATACAGTGTATTATGTGCAAGGAACAGGGGACTGCCATAGTTGACCTTTGGCACACATACAGTGTATTATGTGCAAGGAACAGGGGACTGCCATAGTTGACCTTTGGCACACATACAGTGTATTATGTGCAAGGAACAGGGGAATGTCATAGTCATAATTAGAAGAGGAGAAATTAGAAACTAGAACATAAAAGCATAAATAATTTAGTTGAATTATGCATCGGACTGATCCACAAATATTATGTACCTCCTGCGTGTATTATAAATCCTTGGATCTCAGAATTAAAATAAATATATATTTAGCTTGAGAATAACCCTAACTCTGACAGTGAGGAGATATCTGCACCTCAGCTTTGGAAATCTGACTCAATATTTTTTACCAGCAGCAATAACAACTAGAAAGGCCGTCAAAGGCGGCAGACCCACGCCTTAACCCAATAGGTTTTGTTTTGTTGCGATTATTTTTGTAAGCAGTAGCCATTCAAAGGGGATAACAAGAGGCACATCTCCCCCCCCCCCCAATAAATTTTGCCATATCCAGGTCATAGCTTTGTGTGTCCCCACCCTTGAAAAAATTCTTCTGAAAAAGATATTTTATTATTGAAACATCCCTCCCCTAAAAGTAATTGATTAGACATGTCAGAGAGCGTGGCGTGGTGAGAAAAAAAATGTTAGCAATTTGTATTCAGTGTTCAGTCCAAGGCCGTACGCAGAATTTTTTTCCTGGGGGGGGGGCAAGATGATCGCTTTCAAAGGAACCCATAACTTGAAGTCTAAAACCCGATTAAAAAAAATATGATTTTGAAATTTCTGGGGGGGGGGGCAGGGGGGGGGGCAACTGAATAAACAGAAATGCACAGAAGATAAGAAATAGGAGAAACTAGAAAGGCCGTCAAAGGCGGCAGACCCACATAACTGCAGATATATTTTTACTGGTTGGTTCCCCTGTCGTGTATAAAAAAGTAAACCGAATATAGGTTTTGTTTTGTTGCGATTATTTTTGTAAGCAGTAGCCATTCAAAGGGGATAACAAGAGGCACATCTACCCCCCCCCCCCAATAAATTTTGCCATATCCAGGTCATAGCTTTGTGTGTCCCCACCCTTGAAAAAATTCTTCTGAAAAAGATATTTTATTATTGAAACATCCCTCCCCTAAAAGTAATTGATTAGACATGTCAGAGAGCGTGGCGTGGTGAGAAAAAAAATGTTAGCAATTTGTATTCAGTGTTCAGTCCAAGGCCGTACGCAGAATTTTTTTCCTGGGGGGGGGCAAGATGATCGCTTTCAAAGGAACCCATAACTTGAAGTCTAAAACCCGATTAAAAAAAATATGATTTTGAAATTTCTGGGGGGGGGGGGGGCAGGGGGGGGGGGCAACTGAATAAACAGAAATGCACAGAAGATAAGAAATAGGAGAAACTAGAAAGGCCGTCAAAGGCGGCAGACCCACATAACTGCAGATATATTTTTACTGGTTGGTTCCCCTGTCGTGTATAAAAAAGTAAACCGAATATAGGTTTTGTTTTGTTGCGATTATTTTTGTAAGCAGTAGCCATTCAAAGGGGATAACAAGAGGCACATCTACCCCCCCCCCCCCAATAAATTTTGCCATATCCAGGTCATAGCTTTGTGTGTCCCCACCCTTGAAAAAATTCTTCTGAAAAAGATATTTTATTATTGAAACATCTCTCCCCTAAATGTTAGCAATTTGTATTCAGTGTTCAGTCATGTGTTAGTAAATGTATTCATGTTCTATCTTTAAATTACATTGCAATTGGGGTTGTTGTTTTTTTTTCATCGGGCTTGGATAAAATAAATATGACGACAAAATAAGTTGGATCTCGACTTCAAAATGCATGCGAGGCACAGAGCTTACTCACTCAGCTCAGTCACCACCCATCAACAAAGTCAAAGTGGATACTGGCGTGCATGTATTCGGCGAACCTCGATCAGCCACCAAATTTTGCAAATCCACACAAATTTAAAAAAAATACAGTGTTTGTATATATTTTACAACTACGAAATCCACTCAAACAGACATAAATGAGTTATAAACTAACTCAAATCTCAAATGACAGGACCGTTATAACCCAAAGAAAAAAGTTCAATCCTACTACAGTCAGTAAGGCACAGCCAGGCACTGTACTCCCTGGGGTTATGTACTCCCTAGCCCGACCAGATCGCCGTCACTTCGCGACAGCGCTGTGTATAGTTATGTACGTACAGCTAGCTACACAGCCCACTCACTCAGATCAACACACGCGAACGCTCGCGAGTGCGATAGACTCACTCACGTTGAACAAACTCACCAGATTTTCACCGAAAACAATTAAAATCACGTACTACACGTCCACCAGGATAAAATAAATCACAAAAACTTCCACAACAAAGTGGAAAGAACCGGGGAAAATAAACAGAAATGCACAGAAGATAAGAAATAGAGGAGAAACCGTAGGGGTAGGGTAGCCTGAATCTAAATGAATTTGTAGTTAAAAAAGGTATCGCGCGCAATCCCTTGTTGCTGGGATACGTTGGCTTTGAATATTCATTGCAGGCTCGTACGGATTTGAAGTGAAATGGCAAATAATGGGTCTAAAAGTCTTCTAAAATTCATAAACCTGAAATAGATTTTTGGTGAGACGAAGTAATGAGTGTTTTGATTGACCAAAATATTTCTGCATCGGCAGGCGAAGTTTGGGGTCATCAAACTTTCTAGTTTCTATCCTGTCACTCTCTGAACTGAAGTTCCTATACTTTACTACAGGGTCAAAAGTTCAAGGTCACACAGAATTTACAGGGGTCAACCAATCATCACCAAAATCTAATCGATTCTTTCCTGTCACTTTCTGAACATTCCCTGAAAATTTGGTGCAAATCCGTTCACCCGTTCTCTTGTTATCTTGTACACAAACAAACAAACAAACAAACAAACAAACATACAAACAAACAAACAAACAAAAAAAAAAAAAAACAAACATACGGAGCCCTTTACATAACCCTGCCGATTTCATCGGCGTGGGTAATAATGAATCCAACCTACCATTTGCCTTAACCGTGCATATTTGCTATATCTGAAGATCTCTGAGGGACTACTCCCATAGTGTACATAGCCGTCTTTATGAAGAGCGCCCCCTGGTGGTGAGGCTTCTGTATCACAGTCTGCAAGTATATTGTAAGGATTCAAGCCAATCGTGTCAACATTCAGTAGTGCCTTGTCCACCTGTTTATTAAACAAAGAAAGAAAATGATAATTTTGAATTGTGAAAAATGATATATTATGCAATAAAGTTTAAAAACGAACATATAGAAAGAGCAAGATTAATCATTGAACACTGTACAGACAGCATGGTGCTAAAAAAATTCAAGAAGTGCCTTACATTCTTGGTGTCCCACATACATTAGGAACACACAGGTTCTTGCGGCTCTGAGTGTAAGATGCCAATCGTGGAGTAAGACTGCAAAGTGATTTTGAACATAACACATTGCATCTTCACTGTTAGAATAGTACTCAATCTTACTCCACTATTTGATTCTACCCAGAGCCAAAAAAGAAAACCCCAGTGTGTTCCCTATGTAAGTGGGACACCAAGAATGTCACAAACTGGGACCCCTATTTATGGAAATACCCATATAACATTCTCATAATCTATGGATATAATGGTTGGGTTTGATGGTTTATATTACAAGACAGCTAAGAAAGCAAATGTATGCTTTCATGAAAACAACAAGGGGACATACAGCTTTAAGTCCTATCTGACGGACTGAGAAATGAGGATTAATGCCTTACCAAAGGGCAGTAGCAAATCGAATTGGTTTCGAATCCAGGACCTCCCGGATATGAGACCACTTCTCTACCACTGAGCATTATACACCCTCTCACAACTTGTGGTAAAAATTGTGGTAAAACTTGTGGTAAACTTGTAAACAAAATCTTGCAAAAAAACTTGTGGTAAAAGCAGTAATAATGGAGTAAACAATTTCATGAAATACATTTCTTTTTGTTTAACATTGAAATGTAACTATTAACTTACAGCATCACTGCAATCTTGTACTGAGGAATTGTAGAAATTACACTTTCCACTTGAACAACAAGTCAGTTGTAGGGTGGTCCATAATCTGTAACAATGTGGGGGAAAAGAAATTGAACATTATCAAATTTCAAAATATCACAATTCTGTGACCTGTAAAGTAGTAATTATCTTTGAAGTAGTATGAAATATGTTTTATGTTTTGCTTGTGCAGCGCATAGAGAAACTCATGTTTACTATAATGCCTTTTCTTGAAATGAAGTCAGACACAATTTCTTCAATACATACATTGTATATCTGGAATAAAAAAAGCAAGGAAAAGGATATTGTTCTCAAGCAATTGTAATGGTTAACTTCCCAAACCCTGAACAGTCTTTTTGATCTTTTAGTACTTTTTATGGCATTTCACGATGGCACAGGTTCTGCATAATGAAAAATGCAAAGTGAAACTGATGGAAATGATATTTCTTTAGACTAAAAATGATAAAAGTAACTTACTGGTCTCCAATGATGGCTCTGTAATATGCAAAGTAGATCAGGGAATTGGCCAATTGCTCTTCACTGGTCATTCCATTACCAACAGCAAAACCCTGCAAAATAATAATAATAATAATAATAATATTCTGGATTTATATAGCGCCTAATACCTCTAGGATGTCTCTAAGTAAGCGCTCTACGGACATATTATTAACCTGGTCATCAGATTCATGGCTTGACTGCACACAATGTATGCACCTTCTCCACTCCCTGGGGAGCATTCCCCTTTCACAGACACTCACAGTGCTAATCAAACCACAATGACTTTCGCATCCTACCGGGTAACCACTTTAAACCTGGGTGGAGAGAAGCAATGTAGATAAAATGTCTAGCTCAAGGACATAACTGCTTCTCTCCACCCAGTTGTAGAGTTGGGAAAGTCATTGTGGTCAAGTGCTTAGGATGTTTCTTTAAACAACTTTAATACAACTTTCCTGTGATTAAGCACATAAATGTAGGTTACCTTTAGGGTAGTAATGTTCGTTGTCTGTTGTATCTTGAGAGCCAGGAGGGGGGCATAAACACCCCCATACCCCTCCCCCATGATGTACATGGGAAGAGGAAGCACTTCAGGGAACTCAGAGATAAAGAATTGCAGAGCGGCTACATGATCACTGGTTACCTGAGGACAAGAAGAAAATTTGGAATATCGTCGGTGTCCTTATCTATCACTAACACTACCTATTATTTTAACCATCTTTTCTTTCCCCTCCCCCTCTCTCCTCTCCCTTTCTCCCTATCCCTCTACTTCTCCGTCTCTTTCTCTCTCTCTCTCTCTCTCTCTCTCTCTCTTTCCCCCTTTTACAGTTTCTATCCTCACTGTTTCACCAATCCCCTCTATGTCCTAATTTCATATTTCCCCACCCTTTTCCTATCCCTATCTCCCTATCTCTTTCTCTTTTCATCTATGCGATACATGACAAATAATTCCCCAGGAGTTATTGCATCACTAATATTGAGTTAAATCTCTGGAGCAAGTTTCTCAAAAGATTTCGCACTCCTCTTCAAACCGAAGACCGCTATTTTAAACTCACCTGGTTATCATCAGACTGGATTAGTCCATCAGTAGAATAGGAAAATCCTACACCTGGGGGTGACTCTATGTACAACACATTGGCAAACTGAAGAAACACAAAGAAGAATGAATTTGGTAATCACAAATTTATTGTACATCATTTTGTAATACATTTTCATTGCCAATTTCTAGGAATATTAATTACTAGATGAATTTATCTTGGGCAAGATTGATCATCCCTCTTTTATCACACTATTAACCCCTTGACTACTGAATTCTCTTTTTCCCATAGGCTTAATTAATATAGGAACCATCCGGCTCCTGTATGCAATGGATTAACACAATTCATGATACTATTATAAGGGCACTCTATCCATGACAAGTATTAAAGTTGAGTGGAAACAGAAAAAATCTATGAACAGATTTTGCAAATTTGAAAAGAGAAGGCATCAATACGAAAGCGTAGCAATTAGCAATTTCTAAAGAGAATAATGCTCTCAAGTTAATGCTGTAACCATGAAATGATGAAATCTAGCACCTCTATCTTCCTTTTGTCAGTGAATAGGAGGTAGAGGGTTGAAGTGATTACCTTATTCCAGCTGTTGTCATTGTATTCCAGATCATAGCCATTCTCTTTGACAAGGTACGGACCGTTCCCTCCTAAGATGGAATAGAGGGAGCTACATCCTGGGCCATCTCCTAACCATACAATCAGGGGATCTTTGGTTGGTGCATTTTCAGACTCCACATACCTGATCATGATAAGAGAATTAGTGAATTTATAATCATATTTACAGTACCCTGTTTCATAAAACTTGTTATCAATGATAATTTACAATAACTGTTATAAGCTACTGAAATTGTGGCCTTTGATTGGCTGTCATAAAATTTGTCATAGAAATGTGACACTTGTTATCCATAAAAACTTTTATGAAACGAGACCCAGATCATTTTTAAAATATACAACCTCAAACATCAGATTTGAGTCAGATAAATTATCTAAATACTAATAAATAATCTAATTTCTTACTACAATAGAATCTTAATCATTCAACCATTTTATTATTGTGTTCTTAAGTTTATACCATTTATTATATACTTCAGAAGAAGAAACATACTCTAGATCTCTGCCAACCCTGCAAATTTGGTTACTCCTGTTACATTTTTAAAAAAATAATGAAACGTGAGCTACCAAACATTTGCAGGGTTGGCAGAGAGTATGTTTCTTCTTCTGAAGTTTTGAAACTGTATTTACAAACATGTAGGTACTAGGTATTATATGTGTGCATTGTTGTAACTAAAACTCATTTACCTAACACCTGTAATAAGAGAACAGGAGCTTACGATATAACTCAAAACCTCTCCAAATGTAACGTGAGTAACTGTGGAATTGCCCTTTTCAAGTTAATTCTGCTATATTCTGACAATGATCCCACAACTATTTTTAAATGTATTACAGTACAACCTACCAGTAGTGTAGCATGTGATTAGTAGTGCCATTGAGGTATCCAGAATATTGGTTGAAACTAGGCTGCTTGGCTAGACCAGGAAGATTAGTGATCAAGTCAGCTTTCTGGGCACCCAGAACAGTAGACCACAAAGACAGGAAGACCACCAGCAGAGGAGCTTTGTTATCTGTATGAAGATAGAAAACATTCAATGGGATAACAACAAAGTTTATAAAATCTACTGATATATCTCAACCTGAGTCTAACCATTTCACTGAACCAGTGTCCTTAAGTGTGTACATGCACACAGAACAAGTAGCTTCCTATGCCGCAGCAGATCCACTTATGGCTAATCATCACTGCCACTGGCTCAATGGCTCGTCAGCTCGTCATTGCACAAAAAATCATATTCTACTGATTATCTTCTTACTCAGATTAATAAGTGAACTTAAATTCAAAGAAGTTTAAAGGGAAATTCCACCCTGAAAATGAGTGTTTCAAGCAGAAAATTGAGAGAAGAGATCAGTGCTTGAGAAAAATCAAATACATGATGAGAAATTTATTAATTTTTATTTTAAAGTTCAAATCAAACACATATTGGCAACTTTGTGACATATCTTGTGATTGCCTCTCCCATTTGCTTTGTACTGAACATTCCATTACTTTTGACTTTCAAAATTGTTGATAAAGAGATATAGATCTCCTTTCATATAGATCTAGGAGGGTAGGGTGTGTGTGTGTGTACATGTGTACGCATTCAAACCGATGACATCGAACAAAGAGAACAATGGGTCATCGGTTGTCAACAATTGGTGAGGTTTATTCCGTCAATGAATTTTGTGACGCAATTCAATAGTGGTGTCATCGGTTGAAATTCGAACAATAAATAACATAGATGTGTGTGTGTGTGTGTGTGTGTGTGTGTAACATTAAAAACAAGTGACCAAGAATTATCTACATATAGGCCACAAAGAGTCTAGGGCACTCACACAGATATATGCGAGGTTATTGTAGAGCGTTTCATCAAACCGCGATAAGTAAAAGCCAACATCCCATTGAAACGTGTGTATTAAACCTAACATGTACTACAATGGGATTTGGGCAAACTTATGTTATGACATAGTCACAGATCTAGGAGGGTTTGACATGTTTGTTGAAACGATGCCTAGATCTCCAGTGAAACAACACTTTTGTAATAAAATGTAATAAAATTGGAACTTTTGAAAGTTGTAACATTTTCACAAGTAAAAGAAAAAGCGACCAGTGCTCACATTCATAAAGTCACAGAGTTGCCAATTTGCAATTTGAGTTTGATTGATTACAAAATTAAAATTCATATTAAAGGGAAATCCAACCTTAATAGCAAGTTGCTCTGAAAGAAATAGGAAAAATCAGAGAAGCACAAAGTTTGAACAAAATCAGACAAGCAATAAGAAAGTTATGAATTTTTGAAAGTTGTAATCACTAAATATGGGAATTTCAAATTGGCTGAATATGTAATGTCACTGTGATGTAGTTGCAGACAACTCCCCTGTTCGTTTCAACACACAAAATGACTAAAATGTTATTTTTTTCAGAATGTACTACTCAGTAGGATCTTTTTCTTTCATGAGGACCTATAACAATATGCTATCTCCAATATATTTTCAGTACTGCCTGTGAGGGGAAAGGCACTACGGAGAAAACCGCAAATTAATGATATTTTTGTGTACGACAAATGGGAGAGTTGTCCACAAGTATGTCACAATCGACTCACAAAATTGCCAATTTGAGATTCACATAGATCTCATTTTTCAAACATCCTTAACTTATTATTCCTTGTCAGATTTCTTTCAAACTTTCACCATCCTGTTTTTCTTATTTTTCTGCTTTCAGTTTCACACAAACTGACAAATCATCTTTATTAAGCCTTAATTTTAAGGCAAGGTTGGAAATGTTGGATTGCACTTTAATTTATCATTATCATCATCAGAAAAAGAACTCAGATTTTCCTCAAAAGTTTCACTTGTCTGCTTCTCCCGCTTTATTAGACCGAAAGCTTCAGTCTCTGTTCGTCGGGTGTTCCACTGGACTACGTCTTGCTTCACTACACCTCCTTACATAGACTGAAGTTCGTCTCTCACTCTGTACCAGGGACTAAGGACGAATTTTCATTTTCCAATAAATACATTATTTTATTAAAATAAACAACTCAGAATGAGAACAACGGTAATATAATATGCTTGAATAAATTTCTTACCCCAAATTCCTCGTCTGGTACACGAATCTGATCATTTGAAGCATGGAAGTTGCACGTCAATAGCGAGTCGCTGACAGCCATTCTTGGTTATAATCACATGACCCGGAAGTAGGCCTAGTCGGAAGCGTATAGAGATTGTGTAGTAAAACGCAGCGAATACTCAGTCAGTCAGTGCGAAGGGAGTTCAAACCAGAGTAAGTCCGAAATTTTGTTAATTATCTGTATATTTTTCGGGGTTTTTTATGATGTATTGAAATATGAGAACCCTAGCACCATCTATGTGAAATTTTAGAGAAAGGGGATGGCTTATAGGGATGGAAAATCAGATCCCCCTTTTTGGGGGGATTTCCTCATAGGCCATGTATTGTAAGATCCCCTTATCTACCGCGAAGGTTGGGTAGCCGTCTGTGTAGGAGGAGAAGGTAAAAATAAGAAAATGTTAAAGACTCCTCCGAAACAGACGGTTTTCAGCTGTCTACCGCTTTATATGCTATTGTTTTAAATTCGTCCAAGGCATTAAAAACAATAAAAAGCAAACCTAGACTCAGTCTCATCATCATGTTCATCATGTTCATCGTTGAATGTTGTTTGAAATGTTGTGTAGACTGTAGTTTCACTTTCAGTCGTGTCAGCTCAGTCCCTGGCTCAGCTCAGAACAGTAAAGGTGGTGCCGATTATTTAATAATAGATGTAGCTTATTTAATTCAGCTTAATCCATGGGCATGGCATAGCCTCAAAATATATCAAGTTAAAACAAGGTGTGCCCATTGGCATGATTGGTGTGTTGGTCATCAGTCTTGGAGTTGTTACCTTCCTTGCACTTGATCCTTATCATGTGACAACATAATTTATTTCAGGTCAGGTGAGAAATTTTCGCAGTCCATTCACACAAGCAATAATTGACGCACATTATAGTTGATATTGATGGGTTCAGCGAAAAATCTTGCTCCCGAGAAAACCTTGCGCATGCGCAATGTTAAAATATTTCAAAAGCCATAACAACATTTGTCGCCGGGGACGCCTGTAAATTCCGTATTAATATTTGTAACTCGTAAGTAAGTGAGAAAATACTGTGTTATTTTTATGAATAAGCAAAGCAATAGTGTCATGTAAAGGTTTTAAACATCTTATTTTGTGTTAAAAGTTATTCAATTAAAGTGTGTTCCATTTGATTTACACGTAAAGTCAAGAGTCAAGACAACCAGCACGGTCCCACGCATTCAATATGTGGTTAGTGATACTTTAGTTTAGTCCCTTTTAATTTTTAGGGTGATGAGACTGAGAGTTGAGACAAAAAGCTGTGCACTTTGAACAACTTGGTTAAATGTGATTTCATAAGTAATTTGTGGAAAATCCTTTTGTTTGACCGGCTCATATATGTTTTGAAGTTAAATTGTGGAGAATGCTATGATGAATGTTATTGATATTGTGATAAATAATATAAATATGAATCACTCATAGGTACATTCCTATAATTCGTGTGTATAATCACTCCCGGGTACATTCCTGTAAAATAGTTGGTATTTTCTGTCGCATGTACTAAAGGTATGGGGGGAAAATAAGATAAATATTTTAAATACCTTGCTTTCAAATTCAGCCCTTAAAAATCTCACTCCTACCTCAAATGGCCGTTAGGAAGAACTTTTGATATTTTCAGCAAAATCCAAAGTCAAAATCTTGTCCAAAACCGGAGAAATCCCCGCCGATTTGTTTCGCGATCGCGTGTTGTTTACATACTGCCGATGTCTTAGACTAAAATCGGCCAATAAAATGTTTGTCCACGAAGAAACTCGGGATCGCAAGCGCACATCGATCTTTACGATCGCGCACACAGAAAATCGGGACTTTCCGTGTATGCCACATAGGGACCGAATTTTTAAGGACAAAACTCTTTTGGGGAGATGTCAGCGCCCGCGGCGACCAGGAAATGTACACAATGACTCCGATAGCTCGTTTCGCGAGAATCAACAGTAAATTACGGATTTGATTTTTGGAAATATCTTTTCCAACATCGGTGAGTTGAATTTATTGTATTTCTTGGATATTTTGTTGTCGGTTTTTGTAAACTAAATGCCGATTTTGAGTGAATGTTTGTGACTTTTGTGCAGTGGTGTTTTAAAAAGTTGAGGTGTATGACTGCCTACATTATACACACTCATAGCTACATTCCTATACTTCGTGTGTATAATGTAGGCAGTCATACACCTCAACTTTTTAAAACACCACTGCACAAAAGTCACAAACATTCACTCAAAATCGGCATTTAGTTTACAAAAACCGACAACAAAATATCCAAGAAATACAATAAATTCAACTCACCGATGTTGGAAAAGATATTTCCAAAAATCAAATCCGTAATTTACTGTTGATTCTCGCGAAACGAGCTATCGGAGTCATTGTGTACATTTCCTGGTCGCCGCGGGCGCTGACATCTCCCCAAAAGAGTTTTGTCCTCAAAAATTCGGTCCCTATGGCGTACACGGAAAAGTTCCGATTTTCTGTGTGCGCGATCGTAAAGATCGATGTGCCCTTGCGATCCCGAGTTTCTTCGTGGACAAAAATTATATTGGCCGATTTTAGTCTAAGACATCGGCAGTTTGTAAACAACACGCGATCGCGAAACAAATCGGCGGGGATTTCTCCGGTTTTGGACAAGATTTTGACTTTGGATTTTGCTGAAAATATCAAAAGTTCTTCCTAACGGCCATTTGAGGTAGGAGTGAGATTTTTAAGGGCTGAATTTGAAAGCAAGTATTTAAAATATTTATCTTATTTTCCCCCCCATACCTTTAGTACATGCGACAGAAAATACCAACTATTTTACAGAAATGTACCCGGGAGTGATATGAATGTGATTATTGCCAATACTATTCTTCTTCTCTCTCTCTCTCTCTCTCCATCCATTCTCTCTTTTTAAAAATTATTTCCTTTAAAAAAAAGATACCAACAAGTACCGTTTTATATATATATATATATATATGGTCATGGCACATCAGCAAGCAATGGTCATATTGACCACTCACGGGTACATTACTGTAAAATAGTTGGTATTTTCCACTCACAGGTACATTCCTGTAAAATAGTTGGTATTTTCTGTCGCATGTACTAAAGGTATGGGGGGAAAATAAGATAAATATTTTAAATACCTTGCTTTAAAATTCAGCCCTTAAAAATTTCTCACTCCTACCTCAAATGGCCGTTAGGAAGAACTTTTGATATTTTCAGCAAAATCCAAAGTCAAAATCTTGTCCAAAACCGGAGAAATCCCCGCCGATTTGTTTCGCGATCGCGTGTTGTTTACATACTGCCGATGTCTTAGACTAAAATCGGCCAATAAAATTTTTGTCCACGAAGAAACTCGGGATCGCAAGCGCACATCGATCTTTACGATCGCGCACACAGAAAATCGGGACTTTCCGTGTATGCCACATAGAGACCGAAGTTTTAAGGACAAAACTCTTTTGGGGAGATGTCAGCGCCCGCGGCGACCAGGAAATGTACACAATGACTCCGATAGCTCGTTTCGCGAGAATCAACAGTAAATTACGGATTTGATTTTTGGAAATATCTTTTCCAACATCGGTGAGTTGAATTTATTGTATTTCTTGGATATTTAGTGGTCGGTTTTTGTAAATTAAATGCCGATTTTGAGTGAATGTTTGTGACTTTTGTGCAGTGGTGTTTTAAAAAGTTGAGGTGTATGACTGCCTACATTATACACACGAAGTATAGGAATGTAGCTATGAGTGGTATTTTCTGTCGCATGTACTAAAGGTATGGGGGGGAAAATAAGATAAATATTTTAAATACTTGCTTTCAAATTCAGCCCTTAAAAATCTCACTCCTACCTCAAATGGCCGTTAGGAAGAACTTTTGATATTTACAGCAAAATCCAAAGTCAAAATCTTGTCCAAAACCGGAGAAATCCCCGCCGATTTGTTTCGCGATCGCGTGTTGTTTACAAACTGCCGATGTCTTAGACTAAAATCGGCCAATATAATTTTTGTCCACGAAGAAACTCGGGATCGCAAGGGCACATCGATCTTTACGATCGCGCACACAGAAAATCAGAACTTTTCCGTGTACGCCATAGGGACCGAATTTTTGAGGACAAAACTCTTTTGGGGAGATGTCAGCGCCCGCGGCGACCAGGAAATGTACACAATGACTCCGATAGCTCGTTTCGCGAGAATCAACAGTAAATTACGGATTTCATTTTTGGAAATATCTTTTCCAACATTGGTGAGTTGAATTTATTGTATTTCTTGGATATTTTGGGGTTGGTTTTTGAAAATTAAATGCCGAGTTTGAGTGAATATTGGTGACTTTTGTGCAGTGGTGTTTTAAAAAGATGAGGTGTATGACTGCCTACATTATACACACGAAGTATAGGAATGTAGCTATGAGTGATATTGACCATTAGAATCATATACATGTGTGTATACTGGGTATTGGGGATACAGATGTAATTTTGTTTGAAATGGATGTTTTTGTGGGCAAACTGATACTTAAGTATCATTCTTTAGATTTTAAGTTATCAGTTCGTTAAGATACAAAATGTAGAAAGTTATAAAAACTTACATTTACAGCCCTCTTTTTGATACTTGTTACCCACACCTCCATACGGATGACGACTGCTCTCAATAATGTTGCGCACTAGTGAGGCCGCTCTACATGGTTACGCACCGTAGATACGTACGCAGAATGTTACGCACACAAGCTATTCTACGAAGACCTGAAAGGGCCAAACTGACGACGTAAAAAAATTAAAAATATTACGTACGTACGTACGTAATATTTTTTATTTTTTTACGTCGTCAGTTTGGCCCTTCCAGGTCTTCGTAGGAGATCGACGAAATGATCGCGCCGGTACTACTACGAGCGCTGAGGGCTCCCTTCATCATAATCGTGAAAAATACAAACTGGATGCTGACGGGAGAGTCTCGATAGCAGTTATCGACAAAAAGGACCCAAAATTTCAGGAAACCCTCTTCAAAGGTCACAAAACAACCTGGTAAGTTTTAATCATCTATTATTCAATATAATTCTTTGGATGTAAGTAAACTGCAATATATGACATTCAATTAAATATAGCCAAAAATGCACAGTGATGCAGTTTAGGTATGGGATGTGTGTTGGCTGCGTTACTACACAGTCGGCAATGGCGTGTACCTATGAGTGGGTCATGGTAGATTCGGCCAAAGTCGTTATTATGCCCAGCCGCCATTAAATCCGCCTGATCAAGTGAATAATTAGTCAAGTTTCTTGGTTTTCATTGTTGAAATTCAGTTATTTATAACGGAATAAATGCTATCGTTATCGATTCATAACTGAAAAAATTATCAGCAAGAAAGAGCGGGATTCGAACCCGGGACCTTAAACGCGAGTGCAGTGTAGAAAGAGAATACTCTGACAGTCTGACCAGACGCCTTTACCACTAGACCACGAGCAATTGACAGCGAATCTGATCTTGCTGCACTATATACCTCCGCTCCATACAAATCCTATCTATACCTCCGTTCTGCTGGGTTTTTTTTGATATCCTAGGTAGGATTCTTGCCAATTTGAGGATTACTGGGCATACAGTATTAGCTATAATAGCCGTAGATTCTTTTAGTGGGTTAGCACTGAGAAGCAGGCAAAATATGGTTCTGTCTGTATCCAATGAAATGAATGTATTTTGAGACTAAAACACTGAACATTTAAATGATTTAAATTAAATTTAGACTTTAAAGTTTGATTTAGATTTTTTAAGGAGATAGATACCACACATATGCGAGGTTATTAATATTATAGATACCTTACAATGCTCCTTCTTCCTCTCCCTCTCCTTCCTCTTCCTCTCCTTCCTCTTCCTCTCCTTCCTCTTCCTCTCCTTCCTCTTCCTCTCCTTCCTCTTCCTCTTCCTCTCCTTCCTCTTCCTCTTCCTCTTCCTCTTTATACCTCTTCCTCTTCCTCTTCCTCTTCCTCTTCCTTTTCCTCTTCCTCTTCCTCCTCCTCCTCTTCTGTTTCTGTTGCAGTTCAATCAGGCATATAGCTGTAAAGCAAATCACTCTTCTGTTTTTTTCTGGACACTCCTTTTCCGCTCTATAGCATGCAGAATGCTTTCAACAGAGTGGTCTAAAATGAGTGATTGATTGCTACTGTGGTCAGTTATTTAATCATGGATTCAGACAGTGTGGATGATTATCCAGTGAGAGATACAGGAGGAGCCAGGAGTGCTTATGATGATAAAGGTAATATAAATGTACTTTTAATATAACCAACTCATTAGTCATTTGATATTGAAACAATATAGTACTAGTTTTTGAAAGTTAATATTAACAAATTGTCTGTTTACTTAGTAGTAGTCCTGTTGTCTTAGGAAACGTAATTGTAAATATGTTTTCTTCCAGTATCCCTAAACAATGTGTTTTTTGCTTTTAGTACAAAACTGTGAAACTATTAATAAGTGTGAATAAGTTTATCTCAAAGTGTATCTGTATTCTGTCTAAACAAATTAACAATTGGAGTAAAACAGGCATGTCACTAGTAATAGAATGCAGCTCATTAATCATATGAAAACATTTGTATAGGTAATGGAAATTATGCTCTTAGATATTTCTCAGATCCTACTCCAGTATGAAATATGTAAGATACATAAATATATATTCACTTAATGTATGTGTGCAGTTTACCAAGAAATCAAAAATAAATAAAAGATAGAAAATAAGGGGATCTTTTAAGTGGCTGATTATTATCTGGACAATACTTTCTATTAAAAAAATAAACAAAAAATTCAAGCGGGTGTGAAATGTATACATGTATATGTATTTTATGTTATTAACTTAAGCCCTTGCCCTGATAAGAACCATACTATATTTACAGTGAGCGAGCAGAAAAGAGCCCAGCAGAGGAGAGCAGTTGCTAAGATTAGCCGTGAGGAGTTAGAGGATCAGTATCTGAGGCTTCATGATGAGAACCTCATCCTTAAGAGACATGCAAGGAAACAGGAGGAGAAGATCAAGAAGTAAGAGTTATGGAAATAAAACATATTTTTTTATGTTTCTTAAATTAAAAATGCCAAGGACACTAACCGCTCTTAAAGGTGAATTTCATCTTGACTTAATGTTGATCTGAATGAAAAAAGAAAAGTTATGGAAACTGGTCAGTGCAAGTTTGATGAAAATACAGTGTTGTGAATTTTTTATGTCTTTGAAGATCAATTTCTCTCTGTGCTTATTATTTTTCATCAAAATGTAAATGTTAAAAGAAATGCTATGTACTTTAGTAAGCGTTTATATTACTTTTGTGAGTATATTGTTAGAGTAGTAAGGGACAAAGCATGCACAAATAATGTTGAATTTGAAATTCATTAGCATGATTTTAAAGTTTATTAATGACATATATTTTGAAATACAGTTATGTCAATTAATATATGTGATTGTTCCTTCCTACTCAGAATGGCTACCAAGTTGTTACGCTTGGTCCAAGACAACAAGAAGAAAGATGGTGAAACAGGAGTAGGAGGAACAGGAGCAAGAAGGAAAGGAGGGCGAGATATTGAGACAGAAGAGATGATTGAAGAATTGCAACAGAAGATCAGAGACTTGGAGAAAAACTGTGATGCGTACAAGAAGAAAGTGAGTGTTACTTTCTATCATATTATGCAAACTGCCGTTGTGCTTTGAGTTGTATCTTTGAAAGAAAATAAAGTAATGGTAAAAATTACAATCTCATCCATTGGCAGAAACTAATAAATTATATTTCTCATTCTCTCATTTCAGTTTGTTTTCATTGATTTCTCTGGCAAAGCTTTAACATTATAGATTTGAGTCATTTTAGAATGTCTATAATCACATATTTTTTTACCCATTACAGCTCATGGTTGCCAAGCAACAGATTGCCACACAAAACCAAAGAAGAACTCCGTACAACCATGTCCAGTCAAGGATAAATACAGTAAGTTGCTGTCTCCTCTTCTATCTATTCAGTTCACATTGTTAGCACCTTACATGTATCAGAATAGCTGATAGTATTTCACAATTTGCACAATTTACCTTGCTCTAATCCATCAGGTATGTCCATATTCTTTACGTGGAGATGATGTCTAATTTCATTTATTGTCAATTTGTCATTACCTTAAACCCTCTTTATCCCATACATCCCAATCAGTATCAGTGAGCTATGTATTGTATTTCTCTTTACAGGGCATGCCAAAACCTCCTGGGGATAGTGTGCAGAGAAATCTACGAGTGCAGGGAAATAGAGCAGGGTATTTACAACTCATGCTTTGACAAATTAAACTTTTAAAAAAGAGAGAACTGGAGATTCAAATTTCTTGTTAAAAATTTTTGAATCTTAATTATTAATGACTCTACTAGTTTTATTGTTCAAATATATATATATATATATATACACTAAAGGAAAAAAGAAACTTATAAAAGTTCAAGAGATCACCAAATTAAATTCTCTGCATGGAAATGTACCAAATTTGGATATAATGTTGATTCAATGCATGGCTTTAAATGACAGTCAATAACAAAAAGTTTTCTTCAATGCCACAAAAGAAATGTGCACTGAAGCAAAGGACTCTCTAATCCCCAAGTCACAAAGACAAACTGCAGCCTTGTACACCATATGCATGTCAATGAATGAAACAAAAGAATTTCAAAAGGGATTTGCAAGTTCATATCCAAACAGATTAATAGCCAGTATGTCCACCTCTAGCTTGCTGGCAAGCTGTACACCGTCTTCGCATGCTTCCGATCAGATTCGCGATGGTAGCCTGGGGAACATTGTTCCATTCCTCTTGCAGTGCTGCAATGAGCGTCTCCCTATTGATGGGTTGATTGTCACGCCTTGACACACGTCGACCAAGCTCTTCCCAGAGATGTTCAATTGGGGAAAGGTCTGGTGAACGGGCGCACCATGGCAGAACATCAATATCCTCTTGCTCGAGGGGTGCAAATCCCTTTTGAAATTCTTTTGTTTCATTCATTGACATGCATATGGTGTACAAGGCTGCAGTTTGTCTTTGTGACTTGGGGATTAGAGAGTCCTTTGCTTCAGTGCACATTTCTTTTGTGGCATTGAAGAAAACTTTTTGTTATTGACTGTCATTTAAAGCCATGCATTGAATCAACATTATATCCAAATTTGGTACATTTCCATGCATAGAATTTAATTTGGTGATCTCTTGAACTTTTATAAGTTTCTTTTTTCCTTTAGTGTATATATATATATATATATATATATATATATGCATTTGTCTCAATAACATTCTTTTATTTTATTAGTATCATTTATAGATCAAAGAAAGATGACTTACACTTTAATAGGTGACAAATATATTACATTATAGTTTTCTATATATTTTCCTGCAAATCAACAATACTTTGCCATAGAATACATTTCTTTATAGATGTATTAATTCTCTCTCTCTCTCTCCCGTTCTACATGCTCTCTTTTTGCCTATTGTTTTCATGTGTAGGTCAGCAACTCCCAGATCAATACGCAATGATGTTCTACCAAGATATGGTCACAGTCTCCTAGAGGAAGCGAGAGCAGAAAACCAAAGGCTGTGAGTAACACAAGAACATTCAAAAAGCCTTCAATGTGTTGACATTTGTATTTTCCTTTCTTTAATACTAATTATACAGAACCATTTAATTATGCTGAATTATTGTATAGTTTAATGAGGAAAAATACTGAAGGTCTGAAACAATTTTAAAAAGGGGACCCAGTTCTGTATCCATTATTAAAGGAAAAAGCAGACCTCTGTACTTTCCAGTGAAGATCCTAAAGTAGCTTTTGCGATATCCAATTGTAACTTATCGTTAATATTATATAATTTCTTTCCCCCAGGAATGAGGAGATAGACAACTTGCATGAAAACTGTCATATCTTAGACCAGGAAAAAGAAATGCTGATGGAACAGGTGAGAATAATATAGAGATCATAATTAATTTTTCTCCTTTCATGTCGCCATAGAATTTAAATGTTGAACATTAGTTTACACAAAGAAGAGCAATTATTTATTCATGAAACAGAAACAGATAGATGCGATGTGAATCTTTTCCTGTTGAAGAAATTTCATGCCCAGTTTTAGACCGAAGCTCAAACCTCAACCTGACTCTTGATATTTCATGTCCACACATTGTTGTAAACAAGTTTTCAAAAAAGTTGGACTTCATTCTGACATCATTCAGATTAATCTGAGTGACAAGGTAATCAGTTCTTAAAGTATTGTCCTCTTTTGTAGATTCGAATCAAGGAGCTTGACCATGAAGAAGTTCTTCTTAGATTGAAGGAACAGATGTCTGCTGGTCAAAGGTCAGATAAATATACTCTGCTTTCATTCCATAACTATACATTTATGGGGGGTACTCGTTTTTCCAAAGGTTTGAAATTCCAAAGCACAAATTTCCCACAGCAGGGAGTTCATAATTCTGAAAATGAAATAAGGTTCATAATTCTGAACATTCAATGCATTACTCCGAAAGTTCGTAAATCCGAAAATGAAATAGGATTCGTAATTCCAAAAATGAAAAAGGGTTCATAATTCGAAGGTACGTAATTCCGAAAATGCAGTAGAGCCCTACATAGCTTTTCGGAATTACGAACCTTCGGAAATATGAACCCTTATTTATTTTCGGAATTATGGACCCTCTTTCATTTTCGGAATTACGAACTGTCGGAGTAATGAACCTTCAGAAAAACGAACCTTTGGAATTATGAACCTTCGGAAAACGACATGTAACCCATTTATGATACATGGGAAGTATAACAGAGAAAACTGTTTTATTTGAAGTGAAATGTACATTTGTTTAGTAAAGAACTTGGAAATTAGGTAAAATCAGCAAAGAGCTATGTGGCTTTTTCTCTATTTGGTGCATTTTTCTTGGTCTTATTGTCATGTAAAACTCTGTGTTAATGTGAGTGGCAGTTTCATTGAGCTTGCCCTTACTTTATGCTCCACTCCACAATGCTAAGAATACAAATGCTGAATTGGGTAAAGTTAATGTGCATTGCACGGGCGTAGACATGCATAATTATCCATTGTTAGTGGGGGGGGGGGATGATCTATTCACCATCCCCCAACTAACAATAGAAAGTGTGTTCGTATCTACGCCACTGGTGCATTGAGAACATTGATTTATGATAACTTCATTAGATATATGTGAGATGTATTTTATCATTGAAAGTTGAGGATATTTGTAGCACAGTCTTTGTTGTAACCTGTGAATATATCAGTGTAGAATTTTAATATGAAAGATACATATGATAACTATCATTGCATGCTCTAATAGTTATTCATAATACTGGAACAAATTAGAAAATAGGACAGATCTAATATGGAAAATGTATAGAAGTTATGATAATAAGTGCATGAATGGCCATATATCAGACATGTTCTTGTTTGATTAAAGATGTATGACTACTTAAAATGTATTCATATGTACCTTAATAAGTTACTTTATCATAAGTTTATTTCATCTTCAGATGAGCTTGTCATCTCTGCATATCAAACTTGATAAATTGACAATAACTTTTTTAATTTCAAACCAGAAAATAGTTATCGTTTTTCAGTCAAAGCAAACAACATGCTTTGAAATTTTAGAAATCAGTATTGTTCTTATAATAACTTTATAATAAGTCCTGCATTTAATCCTAGAGTTTTTCCTCCCAAGTCTTGATTTATGCTTCAGGCAATTACTTCACTATCAAGTTGTATTTATTGTGGTTGAGTAGTTTTGTAGTAGTTGCATTTTCTGCAAACTGAACTGTATATTCTTTTTCTATACATCTACTTATCATTTACAATTTCTTTCATGTTTATATCTTATCCAATAAACATTGTAGATGTAGATCTTAGTTTGAATATATTTTGTAGATTCTCTCTCTCCTTTCTTTCTGTTCATGCCATTCCAAACTTCAACTCTTCTTTCGCATTCTGTCATTATCTTGTGCATTGGATGTTCCTACAGGCATACAGCAAAGTGAGTATTATTCTTATGTTCCATGTATCAATTTTTTTTCACACTGCACACCACAATGTTCTTGCATGCATGTTACTAACACTAAGTGCCAAATATGGCCTTGCACTGAATTCTAACATTGTACTCACAAATTCACAGTTGGCATTAAGCTGTACTCAGTCATAGACAGCACATAACAAAACAATTTAAGTCAAAATATGTGATTATTTCCCTCCTTTTTTAGTGTCATTATTGCAGTGGCAAACTGACACATGTAAGTGACAAACAATATAAAAGAAGGATAAAACTTTGTAAAATATGATAAATTTCTGAATAATAATTGATGAAAGAAAATTAGTGAGGGGAAGGACATGTCCTAAGGATGCACTATGCTGTATTGATATGTTGTTAAAAGGTGGCACTGTTATATTATTTATTTTATTTTTTGCTCTTACCCCTCTTATTTTGCAAATGCATTTATGCCCTTCCAAAGTAGAAATTTGATTTGTCTGTCATGGTGCTACGGGTATATATTCTCCAATATTATCATTTGGGTTAGAAACTGTACATTTCATGTAGTTCTGGGCCTAATTGTCTTCTAAATTGTTGCAATTGATCCGACGTGATCGCTATTCCTCCGATCAATTGCAGTGCCAGAGTTATGTTCAGAGTTGCGATTTGATATCAAACTCGAGTTAAGTTGCGATCAGTTTGGAACAGTCTCAACTCCACAAGACAGGATCTTGAGTTGTTTGTTTGTTTTTTGTTTTTTCAAATGACTTGTACAGCATGTTAGTTACTGCACTAGGTCATGATGCTATATTTTTCACATGCACGTCACAAGGCACTAGCTATTACACCATACAGAGTATAATAAATCCAAATATACAGTTGATTCTAGGATGAATGCCGTTGCCATTCACGAAAGCAAGTAGGTGTCGTTAATATGAATTACACGTCATAGAAATGCTAAAAGGAATCTCTACCAAACTTCAGGACTGTTACCAGCAGAGGAAACAGTAATAAGAGTTTCCAACTTACAATTGATTTTCACTCAAAATACTGAGATTTAAGATAACTTTATACCAGTATTTATTTACCTGTATTTCTACATTGTAAAACCCAGATTAATGACTTGAAAGGTAATTCAGGACTCCGCACTAACTTTTTCATGGGAGTTTAGAGTGCAAATTTAGGGTGCTGGCTGGTGCACTGAACCTGATAATGTGGAACCCTGGGTATTGAATCTTCAAGTAATTTTTGTACACTATAATATGTATATGTGTCTTTTAACAGACTTTTTGATGTTTTGATGTTTCATGTTAAAGAATTTCAGCTGCATGCACAATTGGTACCCTCCCAAGAGTGTGAATATATTTATTTTGAAACTTTGCACAGATTTTTCTTCACTCAAATGTTCCTCTCGCATGATTATTCCCTAGAGCATGTTCCTTGTTCAGCATGATGCAGCATGAGTGGAATATGATTAGCATGAGGGCTCTTCTCAAATTTTATTACGTTTACAAAATAGTGAGAACCTATTTTGCATGAAGCCTGCAGAATAGACCACAGATGAAAAGATTTTCACATTAAAGCGTCGTTCACACATGACGTAAACCACATACAAAGTAAACCAAAGCAGCAAAATAAAATGATATAAGCAGAGTACGCTTCGCATATACATATTTTAATTTTTTATAGCAATTTTTTAAAGTGGTTTATTGCATCATATGTGAACGGAGCCTAATGAAGCCAGGTAAAAGGTGGACTCACATTGGCTGAAAAGATTTTAAAAGTTTAATTGTTTAGTTCTTGCAACAGAGCATGCACACCTGGTTGTACATGTATTTCAAGATTTGACATTAGATTTTGCAATATTTCATCCCAAAATATGCAGTACAATTATGACAAAAATTCACAAAGTACTGAATTTGGAGAAACTTTGAAAAGTTATTGAGGATGGTTCTGTGTTGTAGTCCTGCTCCTGCGATATCAAGCAATGGCAAACTTAGAATACCTCACTCTGTAAAAACAATATTCAAATTCAGTTCTGACATCATTGGGAACTCATCCAGTCCCGAAGCACATTCCTGATGAGTCGATATATATATGAGAAATACTTTATAATAAATCAAGCCAAATAAGTAAAAATGTTCCCAAGTAGAAACTATGTGTGATGTTGAACGAAGAATGTTTTTTGCATTCATGATTCTTCTACCAGTCAGATCCAACTTCGGAAAACCGAGCACAGGTATATGAAAAAGAGCCCTCATCGTTCAGTGTGAGGCAGTGTGTACAAAAGGCATGGGGAAAATCTTGCTAAGGCAACCTGCTAACGATATATATATTTTTAAAATAATGCTGCGTGTCAATTATCTTCAAAATCCTCGGATGATTCGTCATATGAAATGACTTTCAAATGACAAACATTTGAAATAAATATATCCGCAGCATTATTTTTGAAAAATATATTATCAGCAGCAGGTCGACATTGCACGATTTTCCCCATGCCTTTTGTACACACTGTCTCGCACTGAACGATGAGGGCTCTATATTCATCTTGCCCCATACGCCGTTTTCGGAGTATATACCTGTGCTCGGTTTTCCAGAGTTGGGTCTGACTGTCTACTTACTCTGATGCTGTTTTACTTTGTGCAATGCTGTTTTATCATGCCTAATACTGTTTTACTTGTTCTGATTGTTGTATAGGAGTAATATACAGGAGAATGTGGACATGATCAGGCTACAGAGGGAGGTGAAAGAAAAATCCCAGAAGTTAGCTGCTCTAGAGGCCCAATATGCCACATTACAAGAGGTAAATAATAATAATAATAATATTTAAATTTATATAGCGCTTTATACAATAGTTAGTTTCTAAGCGCTTTACAATATTGACAATAAAAAAAAATACAAATCATGATAATTGAACAAAGTATATTGTGAAACAATTCAAATATTATGCTACAACTAATTATGAGTATACTGGGAACTTATTGGTTTTTGAACATGTGAGTTTTTAATTGTGTTTTGAATATATCGACGGACTGAGCATAATTCCAAGTTATAGCCAGGGGATTATAATATGCACCAGTGGTTGGAAATTTTTTGTCTTGATGAATGTAGTTATCCTAAACATACGATCGACTGCGATTCGATTTTAAAAATAAATCACCATAGCATTAAATATGGGTATTTTGACAAATAAAGTCTACATGATTTACGTTCTGAACAATAATATGAATACAAAACATATGGTTTTGGTGCACTGTCAGCCTTATACCTGCAATAAGGGCTAATTAAGTTTCAAATCGTAGACAATCACATGACTGCTATGGCGTCACTACCACTCGGAGCCAATTTGCTTTTTACTTTGACTAGAAAGCTCACAATAGGCCGTATTTTCAATTTTACTATCTATATGACTATTCAGAACCTCAGTCAAAAATATTTCATGTGTTTGAATGTTATATCAAATGCTATTACATTTTCTTCTGAAATCAGGTCACAGACCGATCGTACAGTGTGCGGTGGGCTTAAGGCATTTAGGTGGAAAGTTATATAGGAACCACAAAACTTGGGGTGAACATTGGCAGGTATTAGCAGCTCTTTGAATAATAATAATAATAATAATAGACATTTATAACGTGCCATCTATCTAGGTAGCCTATTCCGAGGCACGGAAGAGAGGAAATACATAGATGAAGAGTATAAATTTAGAGAAGTCAATTAGAGAAGGCGGTATTGAATAAATTTGCCTTTGGTATATGATTGCCATAGGTATAGTGTAGATTGATAAGGAAGAAGAACTAACATGTCCATGTCTTGCTTTGTCTGTACTAGAATCTTGCCACCGTAAAGACCAGTCATGATGCTGTGATTGATGAGATGGAGGATCTGAATAGAAAGCTTCAGCAGGAGCAAGGCAAGTCTCTATCTCTACAGACGGAACTCAAACAAGGCTCAACGCTACAGAGAAATATATCTGAGGTAAGTCGCTATAACTATGGAAAGTATTATACTCTCATTCCTTATGTTTATTATTATGATATACTGTGTAAGCCGTTATTTTCACAAGGGTTTTATTTTTAGCAAATTTTGGAAATTGTTGTAGGGTCCCGACTTTAACAACAAGCAAAAATGAGCTGGCAGTACAGGTATGAACACGTATTGAAAATAGCCTCTGTTGATTATTGTGAAAACAATAACTCTTGAAAATTTGGTGTCCCTTTCTTCCCCAAAAATATTGACTCATTCATAAGGTACGCCATAAATTCAATTCAGATTACAAAGATACATGTATTACTTCTTAGAACCTTATACAGTGAAACCCGTCTATAAAGACCACTCAAGGGAGACATGAAAAGTTGTCTTTATGAGCAGGTGGTCTTTATGTACAGGTTCTTTTAATGTATGTTTCAATGAGAAATGCTGTTCAAGGGAAACAAAAGTTGTGGTCTTTATGGACAGGTGGTCTTTCCATGCAGGTGGTCGCTAAAGCAGGTTTGACTGTATCTTCATATCCATGTCTGTGTAACTACTTGTTCCAGTTTAAAGATACAGTACTTGCAATACTGTAGTTTCCTCTTTGTTACTTTGATACAGCTCCAGGAGAGGATCACAGACACTGAAAGGGAGAAAGATATCCTAAGAGAAGCTAATGAGAAATTACTCAACAGGTCAGTTCAATATTAGTGCAATGTGTTGTTCTCTGCACTCGACTGCTTCCTGGAGTGATGGATATTTTAACCCTTTCGAGACAATTTACCACATTTTGTGGTTTGCTCAATAACTTTTGATTCAGAGCTCTAAAAAATATACCAGATGCATGAGTAGAAACAGCAAACATTTCTGCACACACTATGTCCATTTTTGTTGCATGACCATATTGCATTTGATGCCAGGAATTCTTAACTTAACCCTGGACCAAACATTATACCTAAATTCTAATTCTAAACCGAACCTAATATCCAATTGCATCCCTAACCCAGGGTTCCGTTTCATAAAACTTGCTATCAGTAACGGCTGCCACATTTCTATGACAAATTGGGTCTCAGCCATTCAGATGCAAGGATTTCAGTAGCTTATAACAACTATCGTAACTTGTTATTGATAACAAGTTTTATGAAATGGGGTCCAGGTCTCTGACAAAATAAAGCTCAGAGCAATTGTCACCAGATAGATTGCCAGGGTCCTGTTTCATAAAGCTTGTCATCAACAACAAGTTGCAACAACAGTTATAAGCTACTGAAATCCTTGCATTTGATTGGCTGAGATCAAATTTGTCATAGAAATGTGGCTGTTATTACTGATAACAAGTTTTTTAAACGGGGCCCAGAACACCATACATTTATTTGTATTAGATACCACATATGCACAGGGGCCATCCTATTGCTATGCTTTTTTGCATTTTTATCGAAACACATGTAGCAAGAGAGCATGATTTATTCCAGTTCTTGCAAATAATGTTTTTGACTCCTATTTTGTGTTTCATGCAGTGCCTTTGATGCAGAGCGGGAACGTCAGTACCGTGCCAATGAGAAGCAACTCAAACTCCAGATTGCTCAACTTGAGGCAACTCTAAAAGGAGATCTAAATGATAAAAACACCCTACTGGATAAACTCAATGAAGAAAGAGGTAAGTGATGAATGAATTAAAAGGCCCTATCTAGAAGACCAAAACAATGTTTAAGGCAACAATGAAAATTAGTCATCAAAAACATTGCACACAATTATGTTATGTTTCTAGTAAAAAAAAATCTATTTGAATAGCATGTAAATGATATCACTATATTAAAAGTTGGGTGGGGTTTTTTTCCATGTGAGACACAAATGCATTGTCCATTAAAATGTACGTATTTAATCAATTTAAATATTATGTGTTCGAGTTGTCTGATAAGTGTGTATAGGCAAAGAAACTGTTACTTGCATGGCACAAAAGTCTCTTTTATATCTCATTCTGTTTCTACTTTTGCTACTTTATAAAGTGCCAGTGCAGGATTACCTAAGGACCAGATGAATGGACAAAGTCATATTCCCGTATCGACATTATTTTCTGTTTATTTCCTTGTTTTACCTATGTTCATTTGTTTGTTTGTTTGTTTGTTTACATAGAGGAATATGAGAAGCTACAGAAAGAGAATCGTGATATGCAGGTGAAGTACTACGCCGTCAGGAAACAGCTTGAAGAACTTCAGGAGAAGATGAAGTTCTTCACCAAAGAGAGCGCTGTTGATTGGGCTGAGATGGAGGAAGCCCTTATACTTGTCAAGGTAAAGGTCAAAGAGAGTGAAAAAAAACAAAAACTAGTGAATTTATAATAAATAGATCAAATAGGTGTACATGAATACTTGTGGTGGTATGATACATAGGCCATGGCTATTCTATGAATGTTTTTCAAGGATCAATGAACAGGTCAGAAAAAAAATCATGTAAACACGCTTCACTTCATTGTATGCAACTCCGGTTATACTTGATATAATTGCAGGCTTACCTCAGAAACCATTAAAGCATACTCTTTGGTTACTCTCTTAATGTTTAGCTATAGCAACATGAACATTAAAAACGAGGACTGGTAGATGTTATCTACACAGATGAAGAACAATCTCTCCAGATGTTTCTTTATTTTCTTGTACAGAAAAGGAAAGAGAGGGGTGCGCAGGATTTGGACTTCCTAGAGAAAGTAGATGATGAAATCAATCGAGGTGAGTAACGCAACATGTTATTGTTTGTTTAAAGGTAGACTCAGACTGTTGAAAGCTAAGGGTGTTATATCTTCACACTTTTTGATGTTTATATATACTTGTGTGATTTTTTTTATGAAATGAATAAATTGAATTGAATTGAATTGATTGAAAAAAGCCATAAAAGGGGCGGCATGTATGAATCAAAATGAGTCTAGGATTGTTTAGACACCTGAAAGAATACTTTTTCTTGAATATTCTTGATGAAGTGACTTATCACAGCACCATTGTCATTATGGAGAGAAAGTGTGGGTAGAAATCTTAAAGTGCAATCTGGTAAGCCTTTTTAGATGTTGCTTGAGGAATATTGTGCAGACTCAAGCTAACTTTGTTTATGCTGCCTGCACAACTAATAGAGTACAGGTACAAACTAGCTCTGCCATCATGTATCAACATAAATGAAATATCTTAACCTCTTTAGAGGTTCACTTGAAATTTCCACCAAAATATGATAAAAGAAAATTTGATCATACTTATCTACATCCAGTAGTGAGTGTAAATGACCCTTTTACAGGGAAAGATTTTGGTTTTATGTTTCATTGTTTGCATGTATATGGACGATTCTCATCTCTGTTTACCTTGTTGGCCTTTCAGACATGAAGATCCAGATGGGTTCTCTTCAGGCGGAGCATGCAGACACGGTCAATGAGCTGGAGAAGACACGTAACATGCTCCTGCTCCAGAACAAGATCAATCGAGACTACAAGCAGGAGGTGGAGAGCTCCACCAGGAGACTGGAGGAGTACAAGCAGGAGTATGAGACCAAACTGGATGAGTACGCTCAGCTCCTGGATATACGGGCAGCTAGAATCAAGGTAGGGTTACTATAATCATCTTGAACTGTTCTTTGAAATACACATGAATTTGTCTCAATTTAATTTCAGAATACAAAATTTGCAAACAGGTAGCGGGAGCTACTGGAAATGGGAGAGGGGGTGGTGGTGTGGGGATGTGAGCGGGGTTGAAAGTGGAAAGGCAGGTAGGTATTATAGGAAATAACTGCACACAAATTCAGGTCTTTATTCCTTGGATATTTTATTTTTGCTTACAGAAACTGGAGAGACAGATGAAGGACATAGCGTATGGAACCAAACAATTCAAGATGGCTGATATTGCACCAGTGAGTAAAAATTTATTCGTAAACTTGTGAATGTTTTAATCTTCACAAATGTATGCAGGGAAGGAAATAGAGAACAGTTGGCCTTTAAAGAGGGATGGTCATTCTGTATTTAGAGAGAGTTATCTTGTCCAAATGTTGTTACTTATTTCCTGTACTTAGTTATGCTATATTTGCTGCCCCACCAGTTCTATCATGCACAAAAAGAGAGGAAAAAAGGGAATATGCAAAATACATACCTGCACTTCCTGTAATTTTGACAATGATCATATTTTCTCTGTATGGGTTACGTCAACAAATAAATGTATGTTTGTCTCTTTTGTTCCGGAAAATTATAATTAACATCTCCTTACCCATTTCCTCTTTATTTGCATCCTCCTTAAACTTCTGGTCACCTGCTCCTCCCCCCTCTCCCATTTGTCTGTTTTTGTTTCCATTGCTCTTTATCGAACGTTTCATCATATTTTTCCTTTTTTTCATTCTCTTTTTCTCTAATTTGTTATTTTCTTTCCATCCATACATTGTTAGGATGAAAATGATTATGAGGATGTTGATGAGAGTATCAAGCTTGAGAGAGGTCAGAATCTGATGGAGATACATATAGAAAGGGTAAGTGATCATTCTCCTACAGACATTACTGTGTACATCCAGAATGGTGTAACGATGTCGTCATAGAATTATGATCTATGTGAATTACAGATTTGCTGAATATTCCAAAGTAAAAACATAAAATTATTTTTAATATTCGATAATTGAGGTATTAGATTGATAGCCCATGCTTTTAAATGCATCATATGTTGTCAAATAATATTATTTTCCAACATGTCATAAATCATTGTCATAGTTTCATCAATAATTGTTAGTACAATGTATGTTAGGGATGCCTCTTCATTATTCTTAGATAGCAAAGAGGTGGTATTTTTTCTTCTCCAAACCAGTGATACCATTGTCGGTAGCATATCAGGGTAGTGTCACTATTAGCTACAATGATAAATTGGGTATGATTATTATTCAGTAGAAGGTGAGACTCTGGACAATGAACATCTCATGATTTTAGTATTTCCAGAGTCAGCGGTTGATGCAGAGTTGCTCTTGTTCTCTTTGGTAATTTACAGATTAATTTCCATGTCCCTTTTTTCATACCTTTCATGTCTATACATTAGAAGAAAAGCAAGTATTTGATCTTTCTTGTTCTCTGTAGATCACCTTCTCCAAGGAAGGTCTTCGGGAGCTTGGAGATGATGAGCCTTCAACATTTGCCACCTATGAGTTCTTTGAGTATGAGCTACAGTCAACACCAGTCACCAAAGGAGACAAGTGAGTAGGATTCATGACCCTATGTCGCTACTATAGCAAACAAAGTTCAATTAAATTTTGTGCATTACAGTTTTACACTAATAGTCATTTTAAAACCAGATACATCTACAAGATAATGGAGAAAGTTCAGTTTCAATAGAAATTTGCACTGACAACGACAAGGTCAGTGGTCCTACCAGTGGCCTTCCCAGCAAACTCTTATGGCTTTCAAAAAAATCCTGCAAACAATTTTTGACCTTCTCAAAACTTTTGAAGTCTGGAGGATGTATGTTTGCTTGAGTTTAGAACCCTCTTATACTTGTTCAAGACATAAAAATTTGCTTAAGTTATTAATAAGCATATTTGCTTCTTTTCCACCTAAAGTATAATTAGCTGTACTTAACCATGCAGTGTATCAACGAAAATCTAAGGATTGTAATTGTGAAACAAATATGCTTTCCTATGACTGTTGATAAGATCTTTCTTATACTGTACCTTTCCTCTTCACCCAGACCTGTCTTCAAGTTCACATCTCAGTACCGAGTCACCGTGGATGACTTCTTCCTGCATCATCTCATGAAGGGCGCCACCACGCTAGAGGTACACCAAGCCATCGGCACGGAGTATCGAACGGTAGCAGCCTGTCAGCTCAAGTTTAGAGACCTACTGGACAAGCCTCAGGGCAGGGTCCATGGATCAGCACAACTTGTGGGTGAGTCTTGAAATGAGAACCTTTTAAATGGAAGAATAATATTTTTGTTTATCACCATCCTGTCAAGTACACGTACATGTATGTAAAGAAAGAATGTGTTTTCGCCATTTCTCAGCAGTAATTTATTAATATGCTTTGTTTCTGAACCTGTGAGCTCTAATACTGCTTCAACAGCACTTTAAACTTACATGTAGCAATGAATATGCACATGCATATGCTTCATAAAAAATGTAAAATTCAAGTTAAGAGGTAGGTGGGGGGGTCCCAGTATTATACATTATAAACAGGCAGCTTTTATAAATTATGGTTGAAAATTGAAGCAACCACAGTCTTCATCTGCTTTACAGATTGTTTATTTCAGTAATAAGGGAAGAATAATTTACACATGCATGATCAAAGCAGATAAGAGAAGAGCTAAACAGTGTTTCTTTATTGTTATTTGGATTACATTTGCATTTTAGCTTTAGGAAAAGATTAAAAACAATCATATTTCCCTCATTTTGTTTATCAAGGTGTCGAGTCTGGCCGTACTGATGTTATTTATGGAACCGTTGAATTCTGGGTGAGACTGAGAGTACCTATGGACCAGGCCTTGAGACTGTTCAGGGTAAGAACCAAGTTAAAACTTTGTTTATATCAGCCCAAGCATATTTGGTAAATTATTCAGAAATTAACCAACCATTTCACAGCTTTTATATATGTTTCCATACCCAAAAATGATTAATGAATAAGATATATACCCATAATGATAATATTTTGTTCTTATATAGTGCATATCACATAATATAACATCCCAGTGCTTTCCCAAAGTTTTATGAAAATTATTACCCGGCTATAGCTCCAGCAATGTTTCTCAGTGCACAGATGCACATGCTTTAAATTTGCTGAGCAGTCCCTTTTGATTATAAGATTAGACAAAATAAGCCTTGTCATTATGCACCTACCAGAATAAACAAATCATGCCTGAGATATTTTTTTCCATATAATATAGGAGTGTGTGAGAGGCCCTTGGTTACATGACAGCAATTTTTCTCAGCGCACAGATGCACATGCTTTGGATTTGCTGAGCAGTCCCTTTTGATTATAAGATTAGACAAAATAAGCCTTGTCATTATGCACCTACCAGAATAAACAAATCATGCCTGAGATACTTTTATTCGTTCAATATAGGAGCGTGTGAAGGCCCTTGGTTACATGACATCCAACCAAAGGAACACCCAACAAGCCTTAGCTAACCTGAAGCAGGTAGGAGAGGAACCAACCCGTGATAGGGATGAGAATGTCAATGAACTCACCGTCAAGGTGATCAGATGTAGCGATGTCAAGGCTAGAAGAGAGGGTAAGTGCACTCTTCTGACAAACTTGATAGTTATACCAAGCCTGGTAGACTCCAGAGAAAAAAAAATGCCATGGAAACTCATCCTCACATGAGTAATATATATGATTAGTAATTTCAACCTGCAAAATTGCTTTGGTTCCCCCCCCCCCCTCTCCTCCATGGGTACACACTGTAAATCTAATTGACTCAATTTGCCAACTGGTGAACTAAAGGATTTGATTGAGAACATTGGGTTTAGAGCAGGATGGCCCTCATTCAGGCTTTTCTTTATACAGTGAAACCTGTATATAAAGACCGCTCAAGGGAGACAAGAAAAGCGGTCTTTATGAGCAGGTGGTCTTTATGTCCAGGTTCCTTCAATACACATTTCGATGAGAAACATTTTTCAAGGGAAGCAAAAATTGTGGTCTTTCTATACAGGTGGTCGCTAAAGCAGGTTTGACTGTATATAGAAGTATTGATAGGTATGCTTTTTAAGAGTAATTTGTCCTTTTTCAGGGAATCTATAGTATATAAGATTAGCACTCCAGTGTTTGCCTCAGAACCTTTTAAAAAACATTGTAATGAAACAGCAAAATACGCTCAAACCCATGTACATCGCACTTCACCAGCTTTTCCTGTACTGTTCCTCTCCTATCCTAGGCATCCAGCCCAACCCATACATCATCTATCGCTTCTTTGACTTCAACGACCATGATACGACCACGGTCCAGAGTAGCAACATGCCTGAGATCAATGACATCCAGACTTATCCTGTACCTGTCACGCCTGACCTTGATCGCTATCTCCGAACAGAGGTACGTCATTATTCATTATTAATTATGGCAGTCGCCTGTGCCAGGGAGGATAAAAGAACCGTAATCATGTGACCATCAGGTCACTCGTCGCTGCATAATGCATTTTGCAGTCCGTGTGGGACATCACCTCTAAACGTATTCAGATTTAAAGACACTTTTTATGTTAAAAGCTAAACATCTGAAGAATGACAACAGTGTAATCTTCTGAGTACTTACAGTGGTTTGTACCATTTAAAGTTTTTATGACCCGTATTCTCGAAAGTGCCTAACCTTAAGCCACCACCTAAGTGTGTAGATTTAGGCCACTGCATTTATGGAGAGCCAAATGTCACCCACTTTTAATCCTACATAATCACACCATGGACTCCCTCTAGTTCTTGAACTAAATGCAAATACAAAAACCTCACGATAGAATTGATTTTGTTCCCGGGATTTCTTACGCTAATTTCATGCCAGGAAATAATTTTGTTTCTTTAATTTGTTACATAAAGTAATTTATACGGGAATTAGGGGTTGACAAATAGCCTTCCTTATAACAGCCGTCTTCAAGAATACAGGCCTATTACTGTATCTGATGCACGACAAGCTTGCGATTCCTCTTGGAATTCAAAATGGAATCGTGAATTGTTAAGTGTGATGTCATGGAACTTTGTTTGTTATAGAATACAAATTTTAAAATGGAACCATTATTAAAAATTTGTCCCATGAAATTCTCTTGGTGAAACCTTTTTGGAAATTGTGAGGGCTAACATATTATACATCATGTACTTTTTATTACTCTACTGGACTGCTGATCAATTTGTTTCATCCTGTTTTCACATTTTGTTTTTCTTTGCAGACTCTTGATTTCTATGTGTTTGATGACACGGACCCAGATAATACAGCTTACTTGGGGGTAGCCAAGGTGCCTCTCATCAGCTTAGTCAACAACAAACCTATCAAGGGAACATTTGAACTCAGAAATGTAAATATCAGTGTCAATGAACTTTCTGCAAAGAGCACTGTGATCACAATAAATTTCTATGGATTTGAGGTAGAATCACAACATTCTTACCACAGGTACATCTCTTAGAGGTGCAGGTCAAGTTTGTGAATGAGTTGAATCTGACAAAGGTCAAAAGGTCAATGAACCTTTAGCAAAAAACCCAGCAGTCACAGTAACTTTCTATGGATTTGAGGTAGAATCACCAAATTCATATCACAGGTACAAAAATCAGTTACCTTTCATGCGGGTAATGATCAGTGTATGTTGTAAATTGCAAGATGCAGGCGAGATAACGTAGGCGTTCCCCTTGTTTTTTACCTTTGAATTCCATGAACATCTTAGAGCGTTATGAAACTTCGGAATCTAAATTCAGAGCTCCTAAAGCTGCGTCATTAGATTATTCACAGTCAATAGCAGATTTTCCATTCTGCTAAATCAGTAACTATCATATTTTAATAAAGAATATTAATTTTCTCAGGATAACCGTGTACATGTAAGAAAATTGTGTGATATTATTCTTTCTTTTTTTGAAGCAAATAAAATAACAATATTGTTCAGTTCATCTCTCTTTGTTATATTCTTTATAAACAAATGAAGTGATATTGGTTCTTTAAATAGCATATACTAGTAATATTCCTGAACTTTGCTTAGGAATAGCATATGAATTTCCTCAAATTACAATTTTACTCTGCATTGAGAATGTCAATGTCAGCAAAGCACCAAATTGTGGTATGTGGTACCTCCTTTTGAGTGTTATTATTTAACATTCTTGTTTGACGTAATATCCTCAGAACGATGGTCCCAATGGAACGATTGATGTGATGATCAGATGGCAGTATACCTATACAGCTCCCAAGGTTACTCATACACCACAAAAGGTACGCGTACACTCTACTCTACTATTCCATTTTACTTTGGGTCATTCTGACATTTTTATGATAATTATGTTATTTTGTATCTGTGGTGCTCACATCCATCACACTTGATGCTCAAGGCCCTCTGTTATTAACCCGTACGATGCCAGAACCTTGTGCACTGCGTAGTGGTGCCGTGTACATGTTCACTAGCCCGTGCTCTCGTGCCACAACCTTGTATAGTAGCCTCCACAGCGCTGCCATGTACACATTTAGTCGCATTGTGTGTTCCTGCTTACGCGTCCCAAAACTAAACCCGGAATAAGGGGGATTAGTGGCTGGCACAATAGGGATTAGCACTGTGGCATTGGGTTTGGTACATGGGGGCATTTTAAGGGTTAACACAGCATATGCTAGCCTACCAAATGTGGTGCTCACAACATTCAACAAACTCCTCCCTTTTCATGTACCCATTTACAAAACTTTAAAACTTTAAGGCTGACTTTAGTTTAGTGACTAGCAATCACATATCCTATATTTAATCGGTGTTCTGAACCAGTAATAACTATTGATATGTTTTTTAATGATGCTCTCTATAGCTATCTACAATCATTTCAAATCTAAGCAATTGCCACATAATGATAGAGCAGGTCTGGTACATAGAAGGATTAAATAAAGCTAACTTGGTTGAAATATGAGTCATAAGGAAATGGGAAAAAATCTAGGATTAGAAATTAAAATTTTAGTGAGTCTCTTCTTTAATACCTGAGCTTGTTGACTCAATTATCAAGAGACATAATGTGCAAGGTTTCCATTGTAACTATTTCTGTTATAAATATGTTTTATGTGAGATTGCAAATCATATAAATATATGTACAACAAATGATTAAGGTCTTGATGGTAATAGTCCTCTATTGATGCTTTCCTTTCAGCCACCTGTTCCAGCAAGTAGTACTCCCAAGCCCCCTACCACCAGACCTTCCTCAGGTAAAGCCCCCGTCCCTATGGGTAGGTCACCCAAGCCTCCTAGTGTTCCCCCATCTGCACCCCTAACGGCACCTCCAACAGCACCCCCATCTGGTCCACCGCAGCCTAAGGCACGTGATACCAGACCTTCTCCAGCACCCAGAAGCCTGGACATGACTCCCACTAGGGACAAACCACCCATGAAACCAATAGGTAGGATCTGTGATGAGGGACTTTTCATTTATTATTTGAAATCTTATTCATCAACAACTAGTCACAAGGGCTTTCGACTGACATTTGTTTTCTTTAAGTTAGTAATTTTCATATATGATGGTAGTTCTACTCAACCATGTATTTCTTTGATTACTTTATGCTTGTTTACAATGCATATGAACATATCTGTGCATCTGGAAAGTAACGAAAAAATACATATGTTAGCATATTGATGAACTTTTTGAAATGGAATGAATGAATGAAGATAAATTCAGTGATCCGACATATGCTCCTATGACAATTGCTCCGGCCATTATTTCATCAAAGATATAGGGTTAGTGTTACAATTGATTTTAGGTTAGGTTTAGGGTTAGGGTTAGGTATAGTGTTTGGTCCAGGGTTGAAGTTAAGAATTTGGTTAGTGTGCAATATTTTGATCCTGGAGCAATTAATGAGCATTAAATGTGGACGGAAAAATTTTCTTAAAGCAGATCAGAAAGCGCAAAAAACAGAGATAAATCTCAATTTTGGGCGCAGTGACTTATCTGACTGTGTTCACTCTTCGGCAGCGACAATGAAAAGAGGAAGATGGCGGGCGTGCGCTCGCGCAGTTGACCATGGGAAGGCGGCATAACGGGGGTGGGGCATGCGCGAATGTGACTTTTGAGTTTGGACCAAACTAGCAATAATAGGTAGATACATCAATTTATTTAGCAAATAATAAAATCAGGTATGATTTTTCTGACTTTGGTTAGTGTACAATATTTTGATCCTGGAGCAATTATCGCGGGAGCATGTTGTCATACAACCATAAAGCCATGTCATTAAAAATAGTGATATTGATGGTGAGTGATTGCTTCTCAAGCAATAATCCACACAAACTTGAATCTTATCCACAACTTCGTCCTCACCAGCTGGCTCAGCAGCAGAAAGACGTAACTCACGGGATAGGTTGAGAGACACAGGGCCATTCTTACCGCAAGTACAAGAGGTAGGATTAACCTTTCATATTCTGCAAGCATGGGTGTTCTTGTGCATGGCATCTTTGTGTTGTTTGCTTGCAATGTTGATTTGCATAAGCTGGGCTCGAGAAAAATGATGTCAATCTTACGCTCAAGATCGCCAGTTGCAAAAGTCCGGCTGTAAACTTGGATGGTTTTAGAAATCTGGCAACCAGCCAAGCCCACTATGCTGTGAAACATATATGTAGATGATATTAGGTTTTCACACATGTACCTGTGTTTTGTATCTATGATATAAAAACGGGTTTACAAATTCATCAAATAAGAGTATTGAGTGATTTGTTCTGTGTTGGTTATCTTTGTGTAAAGTATCATTTGAATTGAGAAATGTTATTCTTGTGCAGTATTTGGAATCGATGGAGGATTACTCAGCTTAAAAATTGTGGGCATAGATGGAAACGTTTGGGTTTCTGCTAAGCATCCTGTTTTCTAGTCAATGTATTCATACGTTTGAAGTTGATTCTATAAACTTTGTGCCTGTTTGCATGCTGCCCTCATCAGGCCAAGAAGAAAGAAAAGCCAGACAAGATTCCTGCTAAAGAAGAGAAGAAGGAGATTAGCTCTGCCCGTCCTGTCATATCTGTGACACCCCCTACTCTCCAAAAGGTAGATGATTCCACCCCACCCTACCCTACTCTGACCATGCCCATTTATGCCCCACCCTTATGAGTACTGTTTTGTGACAACACCTTTCTTACAGTCTTGAGGCCTCTTTTACACATGATGCAGTCATGCACCACCTCAAAACCTGGTGCATCAAAATAAAATTGCAAAAGTGTGGTGCGCTACACATTTCTGTATATTATAAAACACAAGTTACTAAGTACACATATGGGTCTTTGTTGCACATGGCTACTTTTTATGCAGTTCCCACTTGTCATTCATTCATTCACACATAGAATGTTTTGCTGTGACATTTTTTTGTGCAGTTAACCACGTTGTGTGTAAACATGGCTGTATGTAAGCAGTTTCATACAGTCTCGTCTACCTGTAAGGGGGTATATTTCTTTAGCCACAGAATATGCAAGATATTCCAAACAGATTTGTTACCTACAGGTTGTTGTTGTTGTTGTACAGATGATGTTTTAGGTTGTTCTATTACTTGTTTCTTGCTGTGTGCATGTGCACAAACAGTAGAAACCCAGTATAAAGAGGTCTGATATAACAATATTCCCGATATAGCAAGGTAATATTCCAGTCCCAACTCTTAATATTCTATTGTTTTTTCAACCTGATCTAACAAGATTCCTGCTATAACAAGGTAATTTTGATGGTCCCAAGGACCTCGTTATACTGAGTTTCCACTGTATATAACTTCACAGCAGAGTACCAGTTACAAGTCACATTTGATGCTTTTGTTACTGCACAATTAGAATATCATGTGTTGAGAGAGCCAGAAGGGCGCTAATTCTGTGTTAAAGCATATGAGTTAACGCCCTTTTGGCTCCAAACAGATGATATGTCACTAAACTATGAAGTGTTGTTTGGATGTATCCCTGGATGTTTGTTTTTAATAAGGAGACTGAAGAAGAAGCAGAGGATGATCCATCTAATCTCCAAGAAAACCCCACCCCTCCCATCATCAAAGATCCCCCTATAATCCCACAGGTAGTAGTCCACCTCTGGTAGGTTGTCATATCTATTTGCAAACCTTAGCATGAGACTCTTTAACCACTTTAGGCTCATTCAATTTTATTTTGATCTTTTAAAATCTGTTGTTTTATTCTAGAACTGATGTTTCATTTTGAAAGTCATCAAAATTTTAATGATATTTAAGTTACATATATTGCTACTACAATTTCTTACAAGTTTTTAATCCTTTTTTCCCCCCATTGTGAATTCCAATAGGAAAGATAACCTCCTCTTTAGCCTTACAGTCCAAAAATACTCTTAAATGTGAGATATTGTGAGTGGCTGAAACCTCCTGTACGTTCTACTAAAAGGGCTAAGCACACATCTTTAGCATATATGTATCAGTTCTAGAGCATAAAATGCTAAGTTTGCAAATAGAAATGGCATTTTAACAACCCCTACCCTTCCCTGCATATGTCATTGCTGTGCTCTTCTAAGTAGTAACACCTAAATACTGTTTTACTTTTCCATATGTTTCTTTATTTCATTATTATAATGTGTACTAAAATTATGTTTATATACTTCATGCTAATGCTTCCATTGATAATATAAATGTTGTAGAGTTGTACTCAGCGTATTTCTTCATGTGCATCTGAAACATTATCCATGTCAATGTGATTGGATTAGCATGTGCATGCCCGTAAAAAGACGACTGGCTGAAATGCTCCTTAGTGGAGTGGAGAAGGTGCATGTCGTCGCATCAGTGTAAAAAAGGGATAGCGCTCATTGACACTATACATGGACGTTAAGCCCTTTTTCCACTGATGCGACGATGTATTGTATGCAGGCAATGCATGCCCCTTCTTCATAGTAATATATCTGTAAAGCACTTAGAAATATCGTTGATGTATTAGGTACTATAAAATCCAGAGTATTATTATTATTATTATTATTATTATTATAGTCCTCCTTCTCCTATTCAGATAATATATCCTTCCCTTCCCTTCATATTATCTCTCTTCATACATGTTGTTAGAATTTGGTTTTTCTGTAATTAGTATCACTAGTACAATATGAGTATAGATGAAGTGTCATATATCATTTGAGTGAAGTTCTAATCAGATGAATTTTTATACAAGTATCTGAGTATGGTTGCTCATTCATTTCATTTTAGAGTGTGGATAAATACTGCTTTGTTTCAATGTGCATTGACCTTTTAAGATAATAGCTTTGTACTATTATTAGAATGTGGTTCATTTTAGTGACAGCATTAAAGAATCAAATTTTTTTTTTCTTGATAGCCTTCTGATTTTCCTTTCATGTACATTTGAGTGCCAAATTGGAAATATGAGTCTCATCATACAGCTGAACACATCCTTCTGTGTAGCATGTTGTCAGCCTTAAAAGAATGAATTTATTTTGAATTACTAATGCCTCCTTCATCTGATATTAATATGTTTGCAGTGCTTGAGCTTCTTTGAGCAGTTTTATCTGAGTCAACATTCATCTGTTCTGTCCCCTTTTCCTCTTGTTGGCTTTTAGTCTGCTGTCTCTTATACTCTTTTTCTTTTCAATTTCTTTGTTTCTTTTTCTGTATACTTCTATGATTTACTGCAATAAATCATATATACCTACCTATTATGCTAGTAGTCTTGACTACGCAACCCCTTCGAGAACTTAACACAAATGAGTCACAATATTGTGCGCACCCCCCGTAATCCTATTGTTCCCCTTCGCCACTCACGCGCGGCAACACGCAGCGGCCATCTGCCTCTTTCTTGCTCGCCCCCGACGAGTTAGGATGTCGAGTCAGGGCGCTCCTGAAATCAGGTCTTTTTGTATCTTTTCAGCGCGCTTTCTCGCTCTTTAAAGCACTTTTCTGTACTTCTTTTTCGTAAGATTATAGTACTCTTGTGTTTTTATGTCACTTTTGCCGATTGCAAGGGATATTTTGATTCCTTTCCAGGCAAGTTAATTTCATTTTTACTGCCAGCCCCACATAGTTATTTCTGTGTGTGTTTTGCTGGTGTTTCCGTTTGACCCGATCCGTTTCGGTTCGGTGTTTGTTTATACGGTTTTTATCTAAATTGTGCGTATCCCCAAATTTATTTTTACCTGCACTCTTTTAAAGTATTTCATATTTTTGTATACTTTATTGTCTGTTTATTGCAGCATTATGAGTTCGGAAGAAGAAGCTGCTAGGTCGCGGAGATCTGCTTCTTCCGAAGAGTCGTCTAGCAAGACGACTCGGCCCTCCAGAACTCTCCCGAGTACTTTCGTACATGGGGGAGGGAGGAGGGCTGCAGGTAAGTTGCCCAGTGGTGTTTCCCTGCAGGGTTTGCCAGCCTCGGAGCATGCGGCTTCGGGGCGGGTGGCGTTAGTTGAGTTTGGGACGTCAGCTCCGGAGCCCGTGGCTTCGGGTGGGTGGCGTCAAGCTCTAGTGGTTTGGATATTACAAATTCAATCCAGCGGTCGCTGAGACCAGAAGGGGGGACGTCTGTTTCCCGCACGGTAGCGATGACTCGCATAAATCCGCTAGGGGAGACGTGTGCCACTACTGCAGGGCAACTCACGGGCACCGCCCATGTTGGTCTGGGTTCTTAAACCCTAGCCCCCGGCCGATGCCAGTGGGGGAGCGAGTACTTCCCGGGCTGTCTATATTGCCAGCTGATGAGAAGGCTCGAGCCAACAATTATGGGCGCTCTACGGAGCGCGCGATTACACTTCCGGTTTGACCTGAGGTCGCCTGGGTGCGCGATTACTAGTGCTCTCCTATTGTTGCCCACGGGCGGAACAATAATGAGTTCACATGCTATTAGTAGTAGGTGGGCGAATACTGGGACCTTGTCCCAGTCTGCCCTCGCACCTGGTTATTGAATAGCCCCCGGCTGACGCCGTATGGGGGAACGAGTGCTACCCGGGCTGTTGCTTTGCCAGCTGATGGGAAGACTGGAGCCCACATTTATGGGCCCATAAGTGCGGTCACCGGAGCGCGCGATTACACTTCCGGTTTGACCTGAGGTCACCTGGGTGCGCAATTACTAGTGCTCTCCTATTGTTGCCCACGGGCGGAACAATAATGAGTTCACATGCTATTAGTAGTAGGTGGGCGAATACTGGGACCTTGTCCCAGTCTGCCCTCGCACCTGGTTATTGAATAGCCCCCGGCTGACGCCGTATGGGGGAACGAGTGCTACCCGGGCTGTTGCTTTGCCAGCTGATGGGAAGACTGGAGCCCACATTTATGGGCGCTCTACGGAGCAACGGGTGCAATCACCTGAGAGCGCGACTGCTAGTGCTCTCCTATTGTCGCCCACGGGTGGGACAATAGTGAGTTCACATGTTATTAGTAGTCGGTGGGCGAATACTGGGACCTTGTCCCAGTTTGCCCTCGCACTGGGCGCCTCGGGCGTCCGGCCCATGGCTGTAGTATCTTATTGTTCAGCCAGTATGGGTAGTTTGCGCGCGGCTTTGGGTACATACCCTCAGCGCACTTCTCACCTGGAGGGAGGCGGGCATCCCTTTGTTGAGGGTTTGGTTCGTGTCTCCGAAGTTGTTTCGGAGGACCGCCCGAAGTCTGTCTGACCCTTCTCAATCTGAGATGCTCAGCATGATGCGGGGTTTTGCCCAACGACAGGGTTGGTCCCTCTTACCAGATACCACAACCCCGGCTTCTGTCTCTCTTCTGGGGTCTGAATTTGAGTCTAATCAGCCTTTTGTGCTTGATTCTTCATTGTCTGAGACGGGATCTCTCACGTCTCCTGTACCCCCAGCCCTCGGGGCTCCGCTGGGTGAAGAGACCTATAGTGGTCCATGGGAGTGTCCGCCTGTTTTGGTTTTTGTTCCTGGGCCATTGTCCTGATCAATTCAAGCGGAACCAGTTATGGTTTCTCAAGCTTCGGTTTCTGAATCGACATTGTTGGAGCAGGCAGAGCCTCGAACGCTCTCCCTTTGTGGGGTAGAGGCGATTGCTTTGTTGTCCATATATCTCCCTGAATTTCAGTCAGCCCGCGTGCAGGGTTCGACTTCGCGTTAGGTAATTTGACCGCATTGAATCAGCGCTCTTTTGTTAAGCGCCCTGTTTTGATTAAGGGTAAAGCCTCTGGTTATTGATGACCTGCTGCACACTCTTTTTAGTTCGCAGTGGTCACAACTTTCCAGTGCGGCTGCTTCGGTTACGTACCGTCGCAGGCTCTTGGCTCTCTCTGCCCTTGGGGTTAAGGAGTCTGTCATCGCCACTTCTCTGGGATGTTCCGTCTCGGGGTCCTTCGCTCTTTGGCGGTCAATTCGCTACAGTTTTTCAGAGAGAGTTTGATGCGCGGAAACAGGTCACTGAGATGACTAAGCAGTTCCGCGCTCCCTTTAAACCGACGCGGGCCTCGGTCTGTTGGAGACCTGTTGTTCCCACTTCGGGGCAACACAGTCGTGTTTTTGGGGGCCCGCCTGCTGAGCATCAGCCAGCTGAGGAACTCGTGGCTCTCTGCGTGGCAGGGCGACGGCTTCGCGCAAGACTAAGCCTAGGCTTTCATGGCTTTTCTCCCCGCTTGGGAGGCCATCTCCGGGGACGCATTTGTGCTTTCCGTCGTGCAAGACGGATTCTTCATAGATCTATCCGTCTTGCTCCCAGGACGGGCTATAAGATCTCGTTCACCTCCCATGTCTGCCCTGGCTCGTTCTCATGCCTCAACGAAGATCAAATCTCTGTTGAAAAGAGGGCGATAGAAAGGGTAAGAGACCGGCCGTCTCTTTCCCTTTCTCTGATCTTTGTTTTTCCCAAGCGCTCGGGAAGACTTCGTTTGATACTGAATTTGAAAAGAATAAACAAATTCATTCCTTCAGTGCATTTTCGAATGGAGACCTTCGCCTCTATTCTCCCGTTGATCAAGAGGAAGGACTACGCGATCTTGATAGATCTCAAGGATGCGTATTTCCTTTTTCCCATCCATCGCGCTTCGCGCGATCCTCTGGGATTTTTCCTTCCTCTCAGAGACTTTCGCTTTCGCGCTCTTCCCTTAGGGCTGCGCCCAGCCCCTTGGGTTTTTACTCAGGTTGTAGCCGCTTCGGCAGCCTTGCTGAAGCGCCGCTGCCTTCGGCTATTTTGCTACCTGGACGACTGGCTCCTCCTAGCGGAGTCGCACGATCATTGTTAGACGAGGCTCGTTTGCTCGTCAATTTTACTCAAGACTTGGGTTTCCTAATAAATTGGGAAAAGTCAGAGTTAGTTCCTACTCGCAGCCCGGTTTTTCTGGGGGCTGTGTCGGACATTCGGAATCAGTGGGCTCGGCCCAGTTGAGACAGGATTCTCACTGTTGTCTCTGCGGCTCGCAAGCTCATTCTGGCCAGCAGGGCCAGATAGTGGCTTCAGTTTTTCGGATATCTAGCCAGTCTAGTCGATGTTCTAGAGGATTGCCGGCTCCTTATGAGTTCTTTTTAGAGGCATCTCCTCAGGTTTTACAAACCATGCAAGGATTCTCTTTTGGTCTGGATTCCAGTACCGGTAGGAATCAAGTCTCTTTTCTCCCGTTGGATAAAGGAGGAATTTCGCGCGCAAGGCAAGTCCTTCCGTACCCCCCTTCCGTCGATCTCGGTTTTCGACGGACTCTTCTCGGTTGGGGTGGGTCGGACATTGCAATGGCAGCACGGTCGCGGGGGATTGGTCTCCTCTCGGGACTCTTCCCCACATCAATGTCCTGGAGTTTATGGCAGTTCTTTTAACCCTGCTCCTTTTCAGAAGTCGACTTCTCAGTCGTTCAGTTCTGATCCTCACGGACAATGTCACTGTAGCGGCTTATATCAATCGGCAGGGAGGCACTCGTTCTGCTACCCTGAATGCCCTAGCAGCACAGCTGTGGAGGTGGTGTCGTCGCATGGCGATCACACCCGTGGCCTCTTTCATCCCCGGTCAGGAAAACCTCATTGCGGATTTTCTGTCCCGGGGCGGGTGTCTTCCATCAGAATGGATGTTCCATCCAGAGGTCTTTTGCCGCATTTCGCAGTTGCCTGGGTCCACTAGAAGTGGATCTTTTTGCGTCGGTCCTGAACCACCAACTTCCGAAATATTGCTCCCGTGTTCGCGATCAGGGAGCTTGGGCCCTGGATGCTTTCTCTCTCAGTTGGGAGAATCTTCGGGGGTTCGCCTTCCCTCCCTTCCAGCTGATTCCGCGAGTCTTGCGGAAGATCAGGGAAGATCGGGCTCGGGTGCTTGTGATAGCTCCTTTTTGGCCCAGGAGGAGTTGGTTTCCGGAGCTAATGAGCCTTCTGGCGGCTCAACCGTTCCTTCTTCCGTTAAGGGCGGATCTAGTGTTGCAGCCCCTCTCGGGGATTCTTCACCACAGTCCGGAGTCCCTTCATTTGTCTGCTTGGTCCCTGTCGGGGATTCTGCAAGACAGTCGGGTCTCTCTGATAGAGCCGCGGACTTTTTAATGTTCAGTCGTAGAGTTTCTACTAGGGAAATTTATAATTCCCGTCTTTCGGTCTTTTTCCTTTGGTGTAAAGAGCGAAATCAAACCTTGTCTAAGGCTCCTATTGGTTCAATTGCGGATTTTCTAATCTCGCTATTTGACAAAGGGAGATCCATCTCTACTATCCGAGGCTACCGATCGGCGATCGGGGCCATTCATTCGGGGTTCTCAGATGGTTCGGGGATTTCTAATTCCCCGCTGTTGAGTGGTTTGATTCGGTCGTTTTTTCAGAAACGTCCTCCTCGTTCTAAGTTAGTCCCGTCTTGGAGTCTGCCTAAGGTCTTAGAAGCACTGGCAAAGCCTCCTTTTGAGCCATTAGGTGAAGCTTCGCTTCACCATCTTACGGTTAAGACGCTCTTCTTGGTAGCCATTGCCTCTGGGCAGAGGCGCAGTACCCTTCATGCCCTCTGTCTTACTCCTGGTCATGTTCGCTGGGAGAGAAAAGGTGTTAGATTGATTCCTAAGGCTTCTTTCATTGCCAAGAATCAAACGGCTTCCTCTGGCCCTGTTGAGATTTTTCTTTGTTCGCTTTCTGAATTTTCGTCAGTGCGCGAGGACAAGGTTTGGTGTTCTGTTAGAGCTCTCAAATGGTATATTGATAGGACTAAGTCTTATCGTAAGGATGATCAGTTGTTCCTGGTCACTCGAGAGCCTTTTTCTCCTGCTTCTCTTGATTCCATTTCTAGATGGATTGTCGAGGCTATTAGGGCTGCTGGCACAGAGGCTCTTTTGTCTGACAGTAAGCCTCATGCTCATGACACTCGTAGTGTCAGCACTTCTTGGGCTCTGTTTCAAGGTGTGGTGCTTGATGATGTTTTGAAGGCTGCTTATTGGCGTTCGTCCAATTCCTTCATTTCTTGCTACCTTCGCCCTGCAGGGATGTCCCTGCAGGTGAGGCTATTTTTGCGTCAGCCACCTTGAAGGCCGCTGTGTCTTCTTTGTAATCCTGTACCCTTCTGCTCTTGAAACATGCCTCCCGGTCTTTGAGTTGGCGCTGGTTTAGCATAATAGGTAGGTATATATGATTTATTGCAGTAAATTTGTAAAATCAGCACTGATTTTCTTATTTACTATATAAAATCTATATACCTACCTATGACCCTCCCTCCTTCCCCTCACCTTGCAAGCAACATGTTTCTACTTGGGGTTGCTCGCAAAAGAGGAAGATGGCCGTTGCGTGTTGCCGCGCGTGAGTGGCGAAGGGGAACAATAGGATTACGGGGGGTGCGCACAATATTGTGACTCATTTGTGTTAAGTTCTCGAAGGGGTTGCGTAGTCAAGACTACTAGCATAATAGGTAGGTATATAGATTTATATAGTAAATAAGAAAATCAGTGCTGATTTTACAACTCTCTCTCTCTATCGCATTATTTTGATATATTTTGTATCACATTTAAAATGTGTACAAATTTGTCAATTATGTTTTTTTTCCTGCTCAGTTTAAATCATGATATGAATGTCTTCTACAGCCACCATCTTAGGAATATTGCTCTTCTTGTTTGCAGAGAATGTAAACGTAAATTTTCAAAGAGAATATTTTTCTCTAAAGAAGAAAAAAAGGCTAAAAACATGTAGTATATTAAGTGAAATAGACTCTCAATATCATATGCAAGAAATATATGATTATTTGAATTCATCAATATTTCATTCCATGTTATTATTTTGGTTATACGATTTCCTTCAAATTAGATTACATTTACTGAGATGAATTTTGATATGATTTACTGTTCTCTGGTTGTATAGGGTGAGAAGGAAACCAAGGAAGAAAGTACAAACCAAAGAAGACGACCTTCCATCAGCAAACCTCAGGAAGCAGAACAGAGGGAGGATGAGACATCCCAGGAAGAGCCAGAGGTCGAGGAGGACAACTCTGTGGACGATCTAGAGAGGGAAATAGCAGGAGAGATGGAACGGCAACAGGAAGAAGAGAGGCTAGGAGCGGAGACGCCAGCAGTGGCAGAGGAATATGACGATGATAATGATCTCGTGGCACAAGAACTGCAGAAAGAGTTTGCGGAGGACACTTCACAGGTATGCCAATGGATGTATTGTATGTAATCATCGTGCAGAAAGTCATTCTCAATTCACCTTTGTCAAGTAATAAAATTGAGAAAGTGGCAGTTTAAAAAAGATTGGTCTTGAGAGACTAAAATCTATGTTAAGGATGTCATCAAGATTGAGAAAGGAACAAAAGAAACATTACCTGTATATACAGGAGGGATCTTTGAGCCTCCTGTATGTATACAGTATGTACAGCATTAATCCGGCCCCCTCCCAACACCCCACCCCTATGATATATTTATGAAACGACTTAGCATTTTGATTGACAGGTTTTATTTCATGAAAAGAATTTAAGAAACTTGCAAAAAATGACTGTAGAATTTGTGATATATTACAGAACATGATTGCTTCAAGTAGTTTTTCAATTGGATTGTAAACACAAACCCTAAGACAAAAGTTTTCATTTCAAAACCATTCTGGATGCAGTTTCTTATTCTTTTGTTTAACTTTACAGATTGGAAAGACAGAAGTGTATGAAGACACAATGTTTGAAGATGCTGCTGCCCCAAATGAAGAGAATGACTGTAAGTAACCCACCCACATGTTCAAACATTTCCGCCCTGTTATAAAATGTACTTTTTCACAAATAAATGAGATATTCAAAGAAAGAGGGAGAGAAAAGCATTGTAGGGATTGAGATGTGGAGAAAACAGATACGAAGACAGAAAGATAATGTAAACACTTGATAAGGAAGAATTATCCAGAACAGGAAAGAGAGAAAAGATGAAACTGATTGATAGAAAGAAGTAGAAAAAAGAGGAGGAGAAAGTAAGAGGGAGAGAACAAAAACATTCATTGACCGCTAGACAGATTATCTTCATCTGTTTAATGATACCTCATGACTGCTCTTACAAACTACCAAAACTGTTAGTTTTGAAAATAATGTGGATGTAATATTGAAGTTCTGTAATGAACAAGTATTTTTGTTTGTATTGTACCATCAGTTGATGAATCGTCTATAGAAGAAGATGTTGATATCCCAACCAGAAGAAGATGAGGCTGAATTAAGAGTAGCTAATAACGAGAGTATCATCTCTCGTGATAGTGAGAGGTTTTTTTTTTTTTTTTAACAGAGTGTGTTTGATGTCTAAATTTGAAATTCTTTCCTACAACCAGTTGATGAATCGTCTATAGAAGAAGATGTTGATATCCCAGAACCAGACGATGAGGAGGAGGCTGAATCAAGAGTAGCTAAGAATGAGATCTCTAGTGATAGTGAGAGTGTTATCATGCCACCAACACCCACCAGACCAGTCTCTGTCATGGCTGTGAGTATGCTCAGTGTGATAAAACAAGGTTGGCGAACAGTTCCAAAAACCCTGAACAAACAGACCTCAAAGATAGTCTATCAGAGTTATATCGTTTTTAAATATATCAATTCAAAAGACGTCACTTTTTGGCTGATGTTTAAAATGGAAATAGTGCATGTGCTTGAATAACACAACATTGGAGTAGCTTTCTTTCCTTTGTTTGTTCACCAGAAAGCTACAATTTTTGGTCAAAAGAAGTGCATTTTATACCAAAGTAAACCCTTATTAGCATGAATCAACAAAAGTGTCTATGAAACTTGTAGCTGTAGCATTCTTACTCACTCGCATCTATTCTTATGGTGTACTTGACATCTTCTCCATATATACACCCCGTCATTATGTCTCCTAACTATTCCAACAAATTTGAAAGCTTGTATGTATTCATCATCTCAATTCAACCACCAGAATAATAGAATGAATTTTGTCTTTTCCTATCCTGTTTTCAGAATGAAGACACCATCATCATCAACATCGCCCAGCTGACCATAGACCAAGATGCATCACTCATCACGGATGATTCCATTCACAAGCTCTTTGTAGAGTATCAGTTTCTTGGCATTGCTCAAGAAGAACTTGAGACGCCCTTCTCTTTACCTAAACCTGGCCCAAATGGACCCTTTGAACTTTCATATAATTTCCACAAAGGTATGTTTATCCAAATTCTGTGCTGTAGAACAGTAAAAAAAACAGAAAAAGAAAGAAACTAAATCTATGTTACTGTATAAAAACAAAATTAGAACTCTTTTCTAAAGTTATGCTCTGCTATAAACTGTAACATTTATTTCATAGATTCAACAAGAATGTTGGGAGGTAACACAGTTTAATTAATTTCCTTCCCATTTTTATGCTTTTCAATTTATCAAGATTCTATTTGTTTGTATTCATTCATTTGCTTTGTATTGATTTGAATTTGCTGTAAAAGATTATTAAACATGCAGCCACAGCTTAATCTATTAAGTTTTAAATATTCAAAGGACATTTTTGTTATAAAAAGAATGGGATCACATTCTTACTAATTAGCTTTTGGGGTCTTGAGATCAGTTCAAGCAAAGAAGAATTCATGATATGGCTTATGGAAAGTGCTTTAGATTCATTTTGATTATTTTTGTTATCAGCATTGTACAGTTATGTTTTCACCTCCTTTAGGATATGTGCATTCCCTGTTTAAAAACATGAGAATTAACAGTAAATTGAGTAGTGACATTGTGAAGAAATTTGTGAATCCTTTTTCTTTTCTTTTTTCCAGTGATCCATATTGATGGGGATATGACAAAAAGAAATTACCTTGCAGATTTCCTCAGGCCGGATCATTATGATCAGGGAAGGTATGTCGGTTGTCTTGTGAAAGTGGTTTAATACGAAGAAGATATTTCGTCCCCAGGCATGATTCTGTTTTTAATCAAATGAGTTTAGCTGAGTTAGGCGCTCTGTGGTTAAGAATATTCCCTCTTGTTTCACATCTAGAAAGTTGTGCCTAATATATATACTAATAATGGTGTGGATAAATAATAATGATAATGTTGACTGATTCAATATTTCAGGTAATAGAATATCATACTGCCCTCTTGTACAACTCGGGCAATAGGATTTTACTTATATCCCCCCTCAATGTTATGTTTATGTCTTGTTTCTTATCAGGCTTCGTTTTACTGTTGTGAGTGAGCCTCCAGAGGAGTTTCAGGAGGATGCTGAATGTGTCGAAGTAGGTCGTGCCTACGTTGACCTTCGTGCCTTACTAGAGGAAGGTCGTGACCTCACTGACAGCGAGATAGAAAGTGAGCATGATTATTCCTTTCAGAATTTTACATCATCAGATTGAGAGTATGTTGGAGAGTACAGTTGTGTCAAAGATAATATACTTGTTAGACTCCAAGGCCAAAGACATTTGCAATTGTAGGCAATTTTGAAATACAGTGGAAACTCGTTATATAGAACACTGTTATAACAAACTCTCGTTATAACAAGGTAATTTTGCTTGTCCCACTTCTTTGTATTCTATTGTTTTTTTAGCCCTGATATAACAAGGTTTCGATAGGAAGAGGTAATTTCCTTGGTCCCAAGGAGTTCGTTATAACGAGATTCCACTGTAACTTTTTATAATGTGAAAGCTTACATATAAAAGATTACAAAACAGAACAAAATGCAGAAGTCTTTATTGGACTTAAAGTTGAGTGAAGAAAGCATATGGTAATAATGTTGTCTTCAAGTATGACAAAGAGATAAAAGAACGAAAAATAAGCAGAACAGACATTACATACAAAGAGAAAAATAAGACTATATATACGATTCAATGAAACACAGAAAATTGTCCACCTTTTATATTTTACAAGAGAATAAAATGATATAAAGTATATATGCATTCCATGATGACCACGATATTGAATAGCTAATAAACTCTGGTTCTCAGTTTAGACACAAGTACTTCTACTACTTTTGAGAATTACGGAATGTGACAATGGGAATTGCCTTCTAAACATTAAGGCCCGAATTCACAAAGGAGGTTTAAACCATGGGTAAGGTTTAAACCTCCGTAAGCGTACTAAAATAAGCGTAAAAAAGCGCACATTGCCTATGCGCGCGCTCAAAGAAAATATATGATTGGATCGGATTTCGTCCGCACGTACGCTTAAAAACCCCAGGTGGGGGTTTAAACCATGGTTTAAACCAAACCTTTGTGAATTCGGGCCTAAAGGTACTGGTTCTATGGCACAAAAGCATCAATATTTAACATCTTTTGCAGTTTAATGTTCATATTTTGTAATCATTCCATCATTCTACTTGATTCTAGTTGTGAATGTAGAGGACGAGTCTCAGCCTGTAGGTTCACTGTGTGTGACAGTGTGGTGCGTTGCTGCTCTCAGGGCTATACAGCAAGAGTTAGAATCAATCAGAGCTGAAGAAGAGGATGGTGACATCGACACTGATGAGGAAGCTTGAGGATGCAGATTACCACAGTTCGCGCCATTGCATTATACCCTTGGTGCTAATACCAAGTATGGACAATTTCAGAAAAAAATAAAGGACAAAATTTCTTCAGCAAGGGTACCGACAGGAATGTCACTGAATACTAATAAACTGTATTAAACATTGTTTCAGTCCTCCAAATCCACCCAGTCTGCTGTCAGACGATATTTCACTCACTTGGACCAATGGTAAACAAATTTCTGCCCAGAAGCCTGCGGAAGGAGTGTCACAGCTGATCCGACTGTTCAGTATTGTCTTTCTGCCAAGTACATGTACATAACAACAGTTTGATCTTCATGCTCATGTGATATCCAGGTCCAGGATACAGGACTTTCCTCATGGAATGGCGCCCTCTTTGGCCTGCTTTCTCATATGTCCTCTCATTCTCCAAGTATCTTTAACACATTAATGAAGGATGACTTTTCACTTTTCATCTACTGCTCTTCATGAAATTAAAGAAATATTGCAGCATATTACGCCTTACCACGTGACAGAAATATAAAGATATATTGTATGTCAGTGAAATAATGATTTAGATATTGTTCCTTAAAACTAACGGTCATGATGCTTTGCTTGAAACCTTGCAGTAATTTATGACTTGGTGAGCATAACTGTACTTTGTAGAATCATCAACATATATATATATATATATATATATATATATATACACACACTATAAAGTGTCAAATTATCAGTAGAACGGAACACTGATTGTCAGTTTGTGCAATTTCTCTGTTATGTTGTTATTATAAGCATGTTGTATTCATAGTCTTTAATCTGTAGTACTGTTAACATCACTCAGCCAGGTCAGTTTTAAACCTTTGATGCATGCAAATCACAAATCAGTACATCATGATGATGTTCAAGACATTTTGAGCAGGATATGCGTGATACTTGAAGTTGATATCCATAAACGTGTGTGGGAAAACATTCAGTACTGAATCACTAATAATATTGAGGTTCATTGTAACTGGCAAAGCCAGGAATTGTCAAATTAATGTATGATTTTCTGTCAATTTTGCTTTGTTTTGTAAGTTACTGAAACAATATTGTCAAGATCGAGCATCATATTTCCATCCTCTTCTATTTCCCAGTTGAATTCTGCTAAGATTCTGAAGTCTTTTTTAGTTATTTTTGCATGTGTCAGCTTTGCGTTGTGTATTCATGTATTATAGGTTTAGTTATATCTGTTGTATTCAGCCGTAGATTTTACAACAAATTAAGGAAATATATAGATAGTGAATGCCTACGATATGTGTAAGCAGATAATTCTCATAAAGTGCAAACTGGATGTGACTGGAGAGTAGGAGAAATCTGCATGGGTAAAAGTTTCTCTGATATACATCTCTTGATGTCTAGTCAGTTGCTAGTTTTGTCACATTGAAACTTATTGACAGTCTTCATGCCGATATGAAAATGCTACAGCCAATTGAATAAATTTAGTAGAAATAGTTGTAGTTGAAATATGTGGGTCAAATTTTGTAATATTATTATTAAGACTGTAAAGAAAAAAATTGCTTCTAAGTGCAACTTTCAAAATTTCCTGTATGTCAATTTTTGAATGTTAATGGCTATATTAAACATGACTCACTGCCTTGGAGTAGACTGTTATCATTTCAAAGTATTCAAGATATTTACCCATTGTAGCTTTCATTACATATTCAAAAGAAGCTACATTTTTCAGATATGAGCAGACCATTCAGACATGGAAGGTGCCTGTTGCTGGAAAAGGATTAAGGCTCTGTATTCTCTTATATATGTTTCATTTAGGGATGCCCATTTTACAAGTTCAGGGCCCCCTTGCATAAAAAGTTGCGTTTAATCGCAACTCATAAAATTAAACGCAAGTCCAAATACGCGATACTGATTGGTTGAAAATCAAGTTGCGTGTGCTTTTTTGACTTGCTTTTAAACGCAACTTTTTATGCAAAAGGGCCCAGTTTCATAATTTTTCGTTCTGATTACAAAGCTGTATGTGCTCACAGTACTTGTATTCATATTCTGTGTGATATTTTAAATACAAAACTAATGTAACAAAGCATTATGTACATATATATTTTTTTTTGTATATGTAGTTGAGATTAGAGATATAATTTTTTCTGCTTCTGTGTAATTGTATTTTAGAATGAATACTGTCAAACCAGTAATGTTTGCGTGCATGAAACTTTCGCGAATTTCGCAACGGGTCGAGATTCGTGAAAGTTTCATGCCGCGAAACAATCAATCACAATTGGAACAGCGTAAATTTATTGCAAATCGCGAAAGTTTATTTCAGCAAATTTCTGGTTTCACACCATTAGTCTGACAATGAAATGATTGAACTGTATTGTATGGATGTAAAATGAATTCACCCTTGATGTACATACATGTATGCCATATTTATGAATTATACATGTTTATAAATTCTTCAAATATTATTCTTGCTCTCCCATGATTTATTGCTGTTATTATTGTATTTGTAGGTAACTGATAACTGCAGGGTGGTCCACACAACAATTTGTTAAAATGTACAGTGGAACCTTGTTATAAAGAACACTGTTATAACAAACTCGCATTATAACAATGTCATTTTCTGGTCCTACTTCTTCGTATTCTATCATGTTTTAGCCCTGATATAACAAGGTTTCGATATAAAGAGGTAATTTCCTTGGTCCCAAGGAGTTTGTTATAACAAGGTTCCACTGTAACTGGTTTGAATTTCTAAACTAAAAGGTTGAAAATCAACAACATGTTAAACCTTCTCTCAGTTCTGTGAATAATCATTGATCATTGAAATATTAGTCCTAGAATTGGCTTGACTTTTGTTCAAATAATATTATGATCTCACAAGCCGTCTTTTAAAGGGAAAGTCCACCCTGATCACTAGTTGCTTTTAAAAAAAGCAGAAAAATTGATGAAACAGATCAGTGAATGTTTGAGCAAAATCTGATAAGAAATAAAAGTTATGATATTTTCTCAGTGGCGTATCCGGGGGGGGGGGGGGGTGCAATAGGGCGCGCCCCCCCCCCCCCCATTGGCCGTCGTTAAAAAAAAAATATAGCACTATTAGCGCTATTTTGCATCTCAGCCCTTCTTCAGAAGCAAAAATTTCTCCCCCATGACGGCGATCAATAATTCCTGGCGCCCCCCCCCCTATTGGGAAATCCTGGATACACCCCTGTAGAAAAAAATTATTGCTCATATGTTTTTAAAACCTGCATGAAACAAATCTATTCCTTCATCTAAAACTAAACAAATTAAAATTTATGAGATTTTCTGCACAGAGATAAATGGGAGAGGAGCTTGCAAGATACGTCACGGAGTTGCCAATTTGTGTTTGATTGATTAAAAGTTCAAAAATTCATAACTTCTTATTTCCTATCAGATTTTGTTGAAACTTAAGGAGCAAAGGATACTTAAAGGAAAAACAAAGAAATACATAAGAAAAGAGAAGAGGATAGATTAAAGGAAAAAGAAAAAAATATATAGGAAAGAGTAGATGATATAATAAAGGGAAAACAACGAAATTATACATAAGGAAAGAGAAGAGGATATAGATAAAAGGGGGGGGGAGAAATACATTTATAAGGAAAGAGAAGATTTATAAAAACGGGAAAACAAAGAAATTCGTAATTAAGTCGAAGATGATATAAAAATGGAAAACGAAATACATAATGAAAGAGAAGATGATATAACTTAAAGGAAAACAAATAAAAAAAGAGAAGGGGATCTGGATCAAAAGGAAAAGCGAAGAAACACATAAGGACAAAGAAGCTAGATTAAAGTAAAATAAAGAAATACATAAGGAAAGAGAAGAGGATAGATATAAAGGGGGGAAATACATTTATAAGGGAAGAGACCGAGAAGATACAAAAACAAAGAAAAACATAAGTAAGGAGAAGATGATATATAAAAAGGGGAGGATACATTAAAGGAAAAAGAAAGAAATATATAAGAAAAGATTAGATGATACAATTTAAAGAGAAAAAACAAAGATCTTACTATATTCACAATATGTTATACAACTTGGACTGTTTTGCAGGGGCGGATCCAGGATTTAGTAAAAGAGGGGGCACAAAAATGAAAGTTTGTGAAAAGGTAGACTCGTATTTTTTTGGTCTCGCCAGCTTCACGAAAAGTCGCTCAGGGGGGGGGGTGGGGGGGTGGGGGGTAGGGACAAAAAAAAAAAATTCGCCAAACCTTCAAAAAAAAAAAAAGGTCTTCACTCTAAAAGGGGGGCACAATCGAGAAAATGGCGGATCGTCTATGGTAACATTTCATACTTCTCTTCCAAAAGGGGGGGGGGCCACGGGCCGGCTGTGCCCCCCCCCCCCCCCCCCCCCCCTGGATCCGCCAATGGTTTTGTTATGTTAAATGTGCCGAGAGCCGGAGGAATGTACTTTACTTATTGCGTTATCTCCCCTCTGGCTCTCAGCACACGATATGTTACGTCTATGTTTCACATATTGCATGTAACCCATGTAACACCATTGGAAAGCAAATTTCTGTATTAAATATGGACAATAAAATGTTGAATTGAATTGAATTGAAGATATCCATAAGGAAAAAGAAGAGGATAGCTAGTACGTTAATCGTGCTCAGGTACGACCGGCCGGTCGCGACGCCGATCGACCGGCGTGGGCTGGCCCGGCGGCCGGCCGCGCCGGTACGTATACCGGATCGAGAGGCTAGCGAGCGAGCGTACGCGTGTGATTAGGTAGCGCCATTCACATCGCACGGGAAGTTGATCACAAAATATTTCATCATATTTCTCATTTTGTACGTAAATAAGTAATGGACATCGGTGATATCCTCTCATTTCAGGTATTTACAATTTTTCTTCTCATAATTGAGTATAATACTCTTGAAAATTTACTACAAATAAACATGTGCAATTCGCTAAAACTTAATGCAGTCCCATACGTCCATTAATCTGTTGGAGAATCTTTGATTTCAATAACGCTAGGGAGCTTCACCGCTTAACGACGGTGGCGGTGAAGCTCCAGGTACAAATAACCAAAATCTTCCTCGCCCATTAGTTTGGTCGGGCGCATTGCTAATCTCGGCAGGTTAAGATGAAAATTTGTAATTCCATTTCAATATAACCATCAGTCTAGGCTTTGATTTCACGATTGGACGATTATATTTTTTTTTTTAAATAATGATATAATGATAGTTATTTAGGATCAGGAGGGACCCTTTTAGCGTTCAAAGAAAACATTCTCATGTCACCCATGAAAAATGGTCCTTATGATGTTACCTGGGGTAAACTTCTGACTTTTGGCCAAAAGCCCGTCTACATTGGATCTCTTTATCGTAATCCTTCATCAGATATGCAGTTATTGGAGAGTCTTGAAGATGATTTGTCAAAGATGGTCTCAGGTAAATCATTACCTCTAATTATACTTGGAGGAGATGTTAATCTACCAGATATTAATTGGGAAACAAACTCTGTGAAGCAATGCCCACAATATGGTTCAGGCTTGAATCAGAAGTTCATGAACATAGTGAATAACTTCTGTTTTAACCAACATGTTCACGAGCCTACACGTCTTGACAATACGCTTGATATCCTTCTAACAACCTACCCATCATGTGTTACCAATACTGAAGTAATACCTGGAATGAGTGATCATGAAGCTGTTATTATCAACATCCACCTTGGAGTTAAGACCAACACCAAGAAGCCTAGGGAAGTCTACTTGTTTAAGAAAGGTGACATACCATCACTAAAAGAAGGTCTTACCGATACTTGTAACAGTTTAATGGATGGCTTCGATGACAGGTCCCTGGAGGAAAATTGGACACTCTTCAAAAAGGGAATTTTTGAAGCCACAAATTCCCATATTCCTCGAAAGAAGCTTAAAAACGGTAAAGACATACCCTGGATGACTACTCAAATTAAGAGGAAAATCTGCAAGCGTAAACGGTTGTTTAAGCGGGCCAAAAGAACAGATCAAGCTAGGGATTGGGAAAATTTTCGTAGTCTACGAAACAGCATCAGGCGAAAATTGGATGAAGCACAAACTGAATATGTTCGAGGTATCCTCAACACAGAGAATCTTTACTCGGCCCCTAAACGTTTCTGGACGTTTGTGGCCCACAAGCGAAAGGACCGCAGTGGAGTTCCTCCTTTGCAAACGCAGAATGGACTTGTATGTAATAGTCTTCAGAAGGCTGAAGCTTTGAATGCTCATTATGGATCTATATTCACTGAGAATGATCCCTCGATTGATCCATACACCAATTTCGCTCCCTATCCAGCTATGCCTTCTATCACGGTCAACGAGTCAGGGGTGCTGAAACTTCTGAAAGGTCTGGATGCCCATAAAGCACGTGGTCCTGATGAGATACCTACATATGTCATGAAGGAATGTGCTGAAATCTTAACCCCAGTTCTCACAAGAATCTTCAATCAATCACTGATGGAGGGAACTCTACCAGCTGACTGGCTAACAGCTAATGTCTGCCCTGTATATAAGAAGGGTGATCGATCACTTCCCGAAAATTATAGGCCTGTGTCGCTAACATCGATCTCCTGTAAAATACTGGAGCATATAATATTCCATCATATTATGGCACATATTGAAGACCATCGTATTTTGAAACATTATCAACATGGCTTTTTGAAAGCTCATTCTTGTGAGACTCAACTGATAAATACAGTAGAAGAAATCATGCGTTGCCTTGACACAGCTGCTGGTAGTCAGGTTGACATGCAGATTTTGGATTTCAGCAAAGCTTTTGATGTAGTGTCACATCCTAAGCTTTTGCACAAGATAAACCAATATGGGATACAGGATTCAACCCTTCGATGGATAAGCACCTGGCTTACCAGACGTAATCAGCAAGTCCTTGTAGATGGAGAAATATCTCGACCGATCCCCGTTTCGTCTGGAGTGCCGCAGGGGACTGTACTCGGCCCCCTCATGTTTCTCTTATACATCAATGACATCGGAGATCGAGTTAGCTCGGAAACCCGAATCAAATTGTTTGCTGATGACTGTATCCTCTTTCGTCACGTTCATGGGGATAGAGACCAATTTCAACTTCAAAAGGACCTTGATGCTCTGAGTGAATGGTCTTCAGTGTGGCAAATGAAATTTAATCCATCTAAATGCCAAACCATGCAAGCGACAAGGAGTAGAAAACCAAGGGCTTTTTCGTACAGTATGCATGGAGTACATTTGTCATCTGTCAAAGAGACCACCTACTTGGGAGTCCATCTGTCCAGTGATATGTCTTGGAACAACCACATCAACCACGTTGTAAGTGATGCAAGCAAGATTCTAGGATTTATCCGTAGGAACCTGTCGAGATGTGACGGTAAAGTGAAAGCTGCTGCTTACAAAGCACTGGTACTTCCCAAGCTTGAATATGCATCGACTGTATGGGACCCACATCAAGCCTGCCTGGTAGATAAACTGGAGATGGTACAAAGAAGGGCATCACGATTTGTTTGCAATGATTATCGTCGTACTACAAGTGTCTCTGAATTACTTAAATCACTGAAATGGCCTACTCTCCAACATCGAAGGAAAGTCAGCAGACTAACCCTGTTTTACAAGGCTCTTCATAATGAAGCTGCCGTGGACATCCCTGAATATGTGATAGAAGCGCCAAGATCGATTAGAGAGAACACCGGACGTCTGATACCACTTCAGTGTCGTACAAAAGCCTACCTTAACAGTTACATACCAAACACAATACGAGATTGGAATGCCCTCCCGCCAGGGATAAAAAACTTAAACTCAACACAGACCTTAAAATTATACCTTGAAAGGAGTCATTTGCCAGAGTAAATTGCACGTTGCATGGAAGCGACTTCACATCTAGACGTTAGTGCTTCCAAGCGATGTCTGGATACCCCCTTTCTGAGATTCTGAGATTCCTCGCTGAGCTACGGCTATAGTATTGATAATATTGATCTAACTTAGGTTTTAGGACTTATAGTACATTTTAGAATGTTCTTTTTTGTCTAAACTGGTATTGTGCACAAAATGAGTGTGCAGCTGTTGCTTTTGGGCATGTCTATTTTCGCAGTGAGAGATTCATCTTTTCTATTGTCAATTTGAATGCCTTCATTGATTACCTTTCCTTTTTCATCCTCAGCCGGAGAAGCCAAGTTTGAAGCGTTCCCGAGACGGCCGATCCCAGGATGAAGGAGGAGAGGATCCAGCCAAGATGACAAGGAGAGGAAGAGGAGGAGGAGGAGAAGGAATTCCTGAAGGAATGGTTGGGATGTCTAGCTCTCTCAGTGAGGAAGAGAGGGAACGCATTCTGAAGATGGTTGATGAGGAGCCAGAGGTAAAACTTCTCATCTCGTTTAATTTTTCACAAAAAGTTGAAAGTTATAAAATTTTCATATGTGCATAAGAGGGCCATTCCAAAGTGAGTCCTATGAACTGTACATGAAGTCTCACAAAGGGAACTTAGTATCGGACTATTGCACAAGAATATAATCTCATCTCACACTCTTTATGGTTTATAATTTGATACACATGTGTGCATGAATGTAAAATACTTCTATTATATGTCTTGCTTGTTTGTTAGTTATGTTTTTTGATGTATTTCTTTATTTTTTCCATGATACAGGCTCCTGTTCTTGATGACACTAGTTTGAGGAAACTCATTCTTGGATTTGAGAAGAAGGTTTATAGGAACCAGGAACTCCGAATCAAGTTCCCTGATCTCCCTGAAAAGTAAGTTTTTCTCTTACAATTTTTTGTTCCTTTTTGTTCCTATTTTTATTATGAAGAGAATATCTTATGGGATAGTAAGTGCTCCCTTGAAATAAGTTGTTTTATAAGAAGTTTCTATCGTCCAGAATGCAACAAATAAATTTTTTGTGCTAAAGAAAAAGGAAGGTGTGGTCATTTTGATTTTTAATATTGTTGACTTTATGGAAAGTTGACACTTGTAAAATCTTAGAATCCGAACATGATTTTTTGAAAACATTTCAAATCAGATTGTGTCGGTTGAAACAGTAATACATATGCATTGTCAACAAAAGAGGAATGATTATGATTTTTGACACTTTAATGTAATACTGTCTCCATTTTCAATTTATGTTAGGTTCATGGAATCAGAGATTGAACTGAATGACACAATCCAGGAGCTTCATGTGATTGCCACCGTGCCTGATATGTATCATCATCTTAAAGAACTCAATGCCATCAAGTCTATCCTACAGCTGATCGGACATGAGAACACAGATATCTCTATCGCTATCATCAATCTCATTCAGGAGATGACAGATGTGGATACTCTGACAGAAAGTGAAGACGGGGCGACAGTTCTCATTGATGCCTTTGTAAGCTCTAACTGATGTCAAATTACAGGGGGGGCGTTTCATCACGTGTCTTGTCGGTGCTTTTTACCGACAAATTTGCTCTCAGCCAATCAGATACAAGGATTTCAGTAGCTTATAACAGTTATTGCAACTTGTCATTGATGACAAGTTTTATTAAACAGGGCCGAGGTCATGCTTAGTTTTGGTCATGGTCATAGAGTTAAGATGTGTGTTTTTCACATAAGTAATAATTTTAGAATATTGATCTCAGTGTTCATGTTACCCTTACACCATCCACATGCACATTCAAATAAAGAACAAAGTCATCTCTATACTGCATATAACTAATAACTCATATAAATAATTATCCTAATCTATCCTAATAATCCTAAGTTTAGATTAGGATAAACAATACTCCAGTGCAATAATATTAAAGAGCCCCCCCCCCCCTAGAATATATGAATATTATGACATACTGTAGGATATTTGCTCACAAGGCCTTTTCTCAATAACCAATTTTTTAGATTCAATCCTTTCTGTTATGCATTCTTAACATTATATACATCTTTTATACTCTATTTCATATCATTGTATAGTGAGTGTCGAGATTTCTTAGTATAAGCTCTTATTGCTCGTTGTTTCTATGTTTTTTTCACCCGTTATTAGTGGACCAGCAACAGTGGTTCAGAACTTGGATAGATTTGATGACAATTTGAAAGAGATGTTACTATTAAATGTAATGTTTTCATGCATTGTACAGCCCTGGAAAAAATATTAGACCAAGCTTCTGTAATAAGGGTACTAATGACTTTTCTTTGTATTTCATTGAATGAATAACAAATTCTGGTAATTATACCATGCTTTTATGATATATTTTTTTCTTCTTACCACAAAAACAACACTATAAATAATAAGTAACCATTCTTGGTCTAATAATTTTTTCCATGGCTGTATGTTATACCAATATGGTATATGGTGTAGAAAGTATAAGATAGTATAAGGTCTTATTGGTATTGATATTTATTTTATCCATTGTTAGTTGGAGGAGCAGGTTTGTGCTACATTGGTTCAGAACTTGGATAGATTAGATGACAGTGTGAAAGAAGAGGCAGAGGGAATCCATAATACACTAGGTAAGCTCAATTTGCACATTATCTTAAACTTATTAGGTAATTTTGTGGAGGCTTGATAAAATCTAAGCTGTCTGGCCTTACATGCTATCAGTGTATGTAATATGGTGTAAATATGAAGCCCATGGGGGAAAAAAAGCACTTCATAATCATCATATGCTTCACAAAAGTACACATAAGCAAGTGACCGGAAATGCCAGACTCATTTTCCCCCATTGACTCGGTGTTAAACTAAAGCGTATGGCCATACGCTTTCGTAAATCGGAGTATTCAGTCATAGATATCTTAATAATAGCATTATATATTTGAAAACCTTTCTATGCTATTTATTTATCCTTCTGAACATCATTATACAAGACAGATATCAAAATTCAACAATTTATTAAATCAACACTCCACAAAGTTACCAAATCCCTTTAACTACATAGTCATTACTGTATAAGCTGTTATTTTCGCGAGGGTTTTATTTTCGCGAATTTCGCGAATGAAAGATCCCCCGCGAATTTAACAACACGCGAAAGTGTTTACAAACAGCATGATCGTAAACTAGTTGATGTCAGGGAATTTCCCTAGATCTGTTGTGTGGTGGTGAACGCGAATTTAACAACACGCGAATATGTGGCAGAGGTCGCCATTCGCGAAAATATCTGTACGCGAAAATATCAGCTTATACAGTATTTCAAGTCAGCAGCTCCCAGGTTGTGGAATGGACTCCCCAAGGCAGTGAAAGATTGTGAAGCAGTAAATGACTTTAAGAAAAAGCTAAAACCACACGTTATGACAAATATTTTCTCTTGAACATTGTATTGTAAGCAGTATTTTTATTTAATCTTAGTTTGATTGTAAGTGCCTTGAGCATCCTTTTTGGGTGGATTTGTTTGCGCGTTAGAAGTATCTACATTATCATTATTATTATTATTTAAACTTGTTATGGGACCATTTTTACTGCCAGCTTAAAAAGCTCACTTGTCATGAGGCTCCATGTGTCCTGAGCTCAGGTCTGTTTTGGTCAAAATGGATATAAGCATGAAAAGGGCAACCATTTGGTCCTTACCTGGCATATTGCAATGGTAGATAATGAATATCAAATAGGTTTTTCAGATTCTGTTCCTTGTGATTACCAGCAAATCACATTATACCAAAGCCAACACAAATGCACGAAGCACTTTTTATGAGAAAATTATAAAGCAATATGAAAAATCTCTTGGAAAATATGAAGTTGTCTCCAACATGTTTAAAAGATGGGATGGAATGATTTCTTCATTAAGTCTGGTATTTAGTAACAAGCAACTTGACCTAATGAGTACTGAATGCTCTCAGTCCTTTACACTTAATACCGGAACCATCCAATCCCCATAGACGGTGGTTACTTATTACTTGTTCTTTCTGTTTCTAGGTATCATAGAGAACATGGCCGAGTTCAGACCTGAGATGTGTGCTGATGCTGCACAACAAGGCTTGATGCAATGGCTTCTCAAGAAACTCAAACCTAAGGTCACCTTTGATGCTAACAAACTCTATTGCAGTGAGATCCTGGCCATCCTCTTACAAGACACACAGAGTACGATTTCATTCAATTCCTAAATTTGACTCCTTCCGTGTCGTGGGCGGCAAATTCCGTCTAAGATTTTGAGTGTTGAACTATATGTTTAGACTAAAAGGGTCTCTGTTTTTCATCGTAAAAACAAAATATTTTAGGTCAACGTTTTATTCTGGAAAGTTCATTTCTGACAGTAGTCTTTCAGTGGCACATAAGGGCTTGAAATGTAGGTGTAAATTGAAATATGAATAGTGAAAGAGAGGGTGGCAGGAGATAGAGAGAGAGAGAGAGAGAGAGAGAGAGATGGGGGATGGGAGAAGAAAGAGACTCTGAATTAAGTAATGTTCCTAAAAGTTGTACCATTGAAAATGACTGCAGTGATCTTCGGGATAACCTTGTTACCTTTATCATGGAAATGAACGTCTGCATAGTAAATAAAGTCATCAGCTAAGATGAAATATATGGACAAATAACTCTACTGAGCTATATTTCTCAGATGAAATCTTGCCAGCGAGTTGAAGGCTATTGTACCAACTAATACTGTAGATAAAGCAATATTTGAGATTTGAAATGTAAACTAGAAGAGTAGAGAGAGAGGGGATAGGCAGAGAAAAATATTTTTTGTCACAAATATACATATCCATTATAGTTGTAAGTTAATGTATTACAAATGGGTCTATGAGGTTGGGGCAAAAATTCTGACAAAGTCCATGTAATGCTGGTATGAGATCTTCTATTACACATGGAAGATGAAATATCTGTTGAAGATTCAATGAATATGTATAATTGTGCCCAGCCAGAATCATTCCTGTTTCGGTTGGTATTTCCTTTTTACCACTGATTCATGGACATTACGTTTATTCAACATTACATACAATTTTGGTCTGCCATATTGATTCACAATGAAGCTAGAGTACTTCTCAACATAAGTGGACATGCTTTTTATGTTGAACTCAATTTTAGCAAACATAGTTATGGTGGATACGAGACATAGTTCCTCACTTCTGGGGCCTGTAACATAAAGAGATAAATCAATCTTAAGATTGATATCAATCGTAAGTCTATGGCAAACCATGTACTGAAGAGTTACAATTGATCATAAGATTGATTACATCTCTTTATGTTACAGGCCCCTGGTATGTCACAATAATTGCCCCAACCTGCGGAATGACCCAAATGCACTATTCAAATTTTAATTGTACTTCTATTTTTGCTAACAGAAAACAGAGTATTGCTTGGAGAGCTTGATGGTATTGATGCACTGCTACAACAACTTGCAGTAAGTATATTTAGACCTTGGTAGAATGTATACACAGTCTATTCTTTATATGCCTCTCTGCAAGTACAGGCAAAGTTGGAGACAAAATGTCTTCTCAACAGAGCGCATCTTTTCATCATTATGTGCGATAACAATATGAGAACTGACTAAGAGGGTCCAATAAAACATGATGTGCATTGGGCTTGTAGATATGAAATTTTGATTTTATTTTGGGATTAGAAAGAGTTAAATTGAGTGGAACCCTGAATAGTGAATTTGAAAATCTTGATTTATTTATTCAAAAATGGTCATAAGGAATGGTTGTGCTGAAAAATTTTGGCAACTATTACAAATATCTCCTGCTCTTTATCGCCGAGACTTCTTCTTCCAGCCACCTTTTCTCATCTGGTTTACAGTCCTTCTAAGGACTTCACCCTCTCTCATGAAAGATAACTTCTTATACCTTGTTACTTTCTCGACTGTCAATTTCTCATTTTTCTCCCCTTCTCTCATCATTCTCTACCCTCATTTCAATATCCCAACAGTCCTTATCAGGACTAACTCATGGTGAACCGTAAACCTCCTCCACGTTATCTACACCACCATGCAAACCTTCAAAGATCATCTATTACAAATATATCTGCAAGTTTAATTTCCCTTTTTTTTTTGGTATAAACTGACTATTGATTTGTATTTATCATTCAACCATGTAGATGATGTTCTATATTCAATCATGAAGATTTAGATTCTTTGTTATTCATTTTTCCTGACCAGTATTTCAAGAAGCATGATCCAAGCAACAGTGAAGAGCTGGAAATGATGGAAAATCTCTTCAACTGTCTTTGTTCATCTCTCATGTTACCGCACAACAAGATGGCATTCCTCAAAGGAGAGGGCTTACAGCTCATGAACCTTATGCTGAGGTAGGAATTTGTCAGAGTTGTAAGAATGTTATTTAAAGTGGTGGGTTATATATATGAATAATGATGGTAAAGAAGTAATGATGATGATGAGGATGATGGTGATAATGATAGTGTGGTGATGATGATAATGGTGATAATGATAGTGTGGTGATGATGATGATGGTGATAATGATAGTGTGGTGATAATGATAGTGTGGTGATGATAATGATGATGGTGATAATGATAGTGTGGTGATGATGATAATGATGGTGATAATGATAGTGTGGTGATGATGATAATGATGGTGATAATGATAGTGTGGTGATAATGGTGATAATGATAGTGTGATGATGATGGTGATAATGATAGTGTGGTGATAATGGTGATAATGATAGTGTGATGATGGTGATAATGATAGTGTGGTGATAATGGTGATAATGATAGTGTGATGATGATGGTGATAATGATAGTGTGATGATGATGATGGTGATAATGATAGTGTGGTGGGGATGATGATGATGATGATGATAATGGTGATAATGATGATGATGGTGATGGTGGTGGTGTTGGCTTTAGTGGTGGTGGTGATAGTGGTGATGATGATTTTGGCAGAGGTGGTGATTTATTACAAGTGACATCACCGATATTACCGTTATGTTGAGTTCAGTGGTGCTTGTGATAAGGAACACGTCAGTGTTTGTGGTTCATAATGGTAACTTGATGTTAACCTCTGCTGGAGCCTTTAAGATGCTAATTCATTACACCACCAATCGTTACAGTTTAGTTTCCTGAAGCTGGTTTACAGTCCAGACGCAATGTTTTGAAATTGTGATACCACACATTGTCCTTTCTTATATACTTTTCTTACATATTTCATTTCACTATTCTTAGGGAAAAGAAGCAGTCAAGACACAGTGCTTTGAAGGTGTTAAATCATGCCATGACTGGTCAAGAAGCAGGAGATAATTGTACCAAGTTCATTGATATCTTAGGACTACGTAGTTTGTTTCCTCTCTTTATGAAGACACCCAAGGTGACTAAGAAAGGTCCTGGAGATAGCGAACATGAAGGTAGGTCCAACCGTAGTTCTATGACACATGCTGCGCTGACAAATCTTCTACATCAACCGTATTCTTAACGTCATCCTGGACCAAACAATATACCTAACTAACTCTTACACTAAACCTAACCTAAAACCCAGTTGCAGCCTTTGTTTATCATCACCTGACTTCTTAACGTCAATCCTGCACAAGACTCTGTCCCTAACATGTACCCTTACACTAAACCTAACCTAAAACCCAGTTGCATCACTGAACCTATACCCTTTTTTTATCATCAACAGACTTCTTAACGTCACCCTGGACCAAACACTATACCTAAAACTAACACTTACACCTAAAACTAACACTTACACTATACCTGACTTAAAACCCAATCACATCTCTAACCCTATACTTTTTTTTTATCATCAGCTGAATTCTTAACGTCAGTCCTGGACAAGACTCTGTCCCTAACATGTACCCTTACACTAAACTGTACCTAAAACCAGTTGCATCCCTGAACGTATACCTTTGTTTATTATCAACTAACTTCTTAACGTCACCCTGGACCAAACAATATACCTAACCCTAACTCGTACATTAAACTTAACCTAACACCCAGTTGCATCCCTGAACCTGTACCTTTGTTTATCATCAACTGACTTCTTAACGTCACTCTGGACCAAACAATATACCTAACTGTAACTGTTACACTAAACCTGACCTAACACCAAGTTGCATCACTGAACCTATACCCTTTTTTAATCATCAGCTGACTTCTTAACGTCACTCTGGAACAAACACTATACCTAAAACTAACATTTACACTATACCTGACTTAAAACCCAATCACATCCCTAACCCTATACCTTTTTTTATCATCAACTGACTTCTTAACGTCAATCCTGGACAAGACTCTGTCCCTAACATGTACTCTTACACTAAACCTGACCTAAAACCAAGTTGCATCCTTGAAGCTATACCTTTTTTTATCATCAACTGACTTCTTAACGTCAATCCTGGACAAGACTCTGTCCCTAACATGTACTCTTACACTAAACCTAACCTAACACCCAGTTGCATCACTGAACCTATACCCTTTTTTAATCATCAGCTGACTTCTTAACGTCACTCTGGAACAAACACTATACCTAAAACTAACATTTACACTATACCTGACTTAAAACCCAATCACATCCGTAACCCTATACCTTTTTTTTATCATCAACTGAATTCTTAACGTCAGTCCTGGACAAGACTCTGTCCCTAACATGTACCCTTACTCTAAACTGTACCTAAAACCAGTTGCATCCCTGAACCTATACCTTTGTTTATTATCAGCTGACTTCTTAACGTCACCCTGGACCAAACACTATGCCTAACCCTAACTCTTACACTAAACCTGACCTAAAACCAAGTTGCATCCCTAACCCTATACTTTTTTTATCATCAGCTGAATTCTTAACGTCAGTCCTGGACAAGACTCTGTCCCTAACATGTACCCTAACACTAAACCTAACCTAAACATCCAGTTGAATCCCTGAACCTATAACTTTACCAAAATAAACCCCAGAGTAGCTGTAGAAAATATCCGACCACCAGGAAAGTTATGTTCTACATTGCGTTGATTTATTGAAAACATCTCTTTCTTTCCTGAGTATTTCTGAATTAGGTATGAGAATAAGATATAAAATGGATTGATTGTGATGTTTATATATTTGGCAAATGTTTAGTTCAGTTTGCTGTGCAATAAATAAATTGATTTATTTAATGTCCAGCCAGATACACTACCATTAGTCAAACAGATTTAAGAAAAGTGAAATAAAATTCAGAGAGTTAATTGCATGGAATGAAAAAAGAAATCAGGTAATTCTAGTTTTTATAGAAATACTTATTTTCATTGTAATGTCAGATTGTTCAATTTTAATTTTCACTTAATTGAACATTTTTAAGTGTCTTTTTATGAAGAATTGAAAAAAAAACTATGTATTTGAAAGGGGAAGGATAATGCAGATAGTGCAATGAGCAATATGCTACAAATCTCTCAAAATTGAGGATATATTAACCCGATTTCTCTATGCAGAGCATGTGGGTTCCATCATTGCTTCTCTATTCCGCAACGTGACTGGGTCCCACCACCAGCGGTTGGTTGGAAAGTTCACAGAAGGTGACCATGCCAAAGTAGATCGTCTCATGGAGCTTCACTTCACCTACTTGAATAGGGTACAGGCTTGTGATGACAAGATTGAACGAGAGAAACAGGTGATCATACTACCTTCCTACCTTATAGCCCAATCAACCACCTTGCCTCACATTACAAGCATAGAGCTCGTTTTTCCTAAATTATGGGGTGAATCATCATCTTTGTACATGTACATCATGCTGGTGAATCATTTCCAATTGTAGAAAATTCTGTGAGGTCAGAGCAATATATTGTACTTTTTCCCTTTTTAAAGGGAAAGTCCACTCCGGTATAAAGTTGACTTGAATAAAAGAAGAAAAATGAAAGAAATAGATTAGTGAAAGTTTGAGCAATATCCAACAAGAAATAAGAAAGTTATGAATTTTTGAAGTTGTAATCAATCAAACACAAATTGGCAACTCTGTGATGTAACTCGCGAGCTCCTCTCCCTTTTTGCTCAGTACAGAAAATCTCACAAATTTACTTTTTCTAAGTTTTTGATAAAGGAATCAATTTGTTTCATACAGGTTTTGTCTAAAAACATATGAGCAATGATTATATCTAAGGTGCATGTATGATTGAATATTTTCTTTAGAGAAAATGGAATTTAATTACTTTAATTAAGTTAATTTTGAGTACAAGGCAAATGGGAGAGGAGTTCGGAAGATATGTCACGGAGTTGCCAAATTGTGATTGATTGATTACAACTTCAAATATTCATAACTGCTTGTCTCATTTTGCTCAAACATTCACTGATCTGTTTCTTTAATTTCTCCGCTTCTTTTCAAATTAACTTGTAATCCGGGTGGACTTTCCATTTAAATTCACGTTACCAACTACATGATAAAATGTCATTTCATAAAATTGAACTCTATTCCAAATCTATATTGCAAAATTGACAATTTCTCCTACAGTCATTATGGTCATGTTACTATCATTATTTCTCCTTTTTATCCAGAACTGCTTTTACTAGAAATATTTTTTTTTGTTTTTGTTTATTTGTTAAGATAACATATCATTGACATTTTATTGTAGCACCTTGAGTGGTACTGTGACAGAGATTATGCTGTAGAAATACTAATTATTATCATTACGCATTATACAGAGGAGGTTACGAGAAGGTGACATCATCGACGACGACCAGGAAGATGAGTACTACATCCAGAGACTAGATGCTGGTCTCTTCACCCTTCAGCTGATTGATTATATCATCCTAGAGCTATGCTGTAACTCGGGAGTTAGTTCCATCAAGAATAGGGTCTTGCAGCTACTCAACATGCGAGGGGGTACTATCACGGATATCAGGAATGTGGTTAGAGGTAAGGGAAGCTTGCAGAATGCCAAGGCTGTGCTGTCTCCTTTGTTTATACATATTCCATTTCCCTGTTTTGTGGAGCATGGGAAAGGCCATGTGGCTTCAGGGGAGCATTTCATCAAGCGTTTTGTCAGTGATTTTTACTGACAAATTTTGCTCTCAGCCAATCAGATGCAAGGATTTCAATAGCTTATAACAGTTGTCGGTAAAAATCACTGACAAAACACTTGATGAAACGCTCCCCTATCACAAGGTATATGAGAGAAGGAGGTTTTCAGAAATAAAATGAGATTATCATAGCCAAGGGGAGGGTTTCATCAAATGTTTTGTCCGTGATTTTTACCGACAACTGTTATAAGCTACTGAAATCCTTGCATCTGATTGGCTGAGAGCAAATTTGTCAATAAAAATCACTGACAAGACACTTGATGAAACACCCCCCAGATTGTCATAGAAAGCAATGTTAAAGGGGAAGTCCACCCTGATATCAAGTTTTAAAGTTTTAAAAGAAGTAGAAAATTTAAAGAAACAGATCAATGAAAGTTTGAGCGAAATCTGATAGGAAATAAGAAAGTTATGAATTTTTGAAGTTGTGATCAATCAAACACAAATTGGCAATTCTGTGATGTATCTTGCAAGGTCCTCTCCTAATTGCCCTGTCCAAAAAAAATTCATAAATTTTCACTTTTTCTAAAGAAAATATTTAATCTTACATGCAACCTAGATATAATCACTGCACATATATTTTTACACAGGAACTATAAGAAACAAAGAAACAAAATCAAAGAAAACTAAAATGAAAATTTCTGTAACGACCAAATGGGAAAGGAGCTCGTAATATATGTCACAGAGTTTTTATTGATTACAACTTCAAAAATTCACAACTTTCTTATCATTATCTGATTTTGCTCAAACATTCACTAATCTGTTTCTCTCATTTTTCTGCATTTATTCAAATCAACTAAATCCCAGGGTGGGCTCCCCCTTTAAGCTTTGGCATGTATTAGGGTAATAAAAATAGATGACATTAATTTGAATCTGTGAAACCACGACCAGTATTCAGATATATATTTACTCAAAACTTTCAAAGTAGCATTCTTCATTTTGCATTTGTAATCTATTGTGAGAATCTAATAATAAATAAAAGAGGCCCATATTATTTTTTAATTTCATAAAACGATATAATCTGTAGAAACAAATGTTGACTAGCACTCATCCTTGGCTGTATTTTTTTTCTGTTGTGTTTTAGAATATGCAGGGAACATCGGTGATGCTGACAGTGAGGAGAAAGGAGAAGCAGAGAAACAGAGACTACTCACTCTAATCAACAGATTCTGAATCAAAGACAATCTTTTGGGACATCACTTTGGGACTTCACTTTTGCAGATTCCTGTTAATCTAGTCATGCTGAAGAGACAGTATCTTGGAGTATGCTTGTACTCCCAATGTCCTGTTTCTGTTGCAACTTCCCTCGTGATGCCTTGAGTCACCCAGGCCTTGATACTAGTTTCTGAAAGATGGACAATATCTTGGTGAAGCTGCTCTTACATCAGAGTATAACCTGTGAAGCCTCTGCTGGAATCAGAGTGGACTCTTGATTAATTGGACTAGGTTTCTGTCCCACACATAGCACTCTTTGACAAGACATCCATCTACTTTTCCCCACCCTGTACCCAGGAGATATGTGAACCTAATAGGATGTTGAATGCCATTGTGATGGAATTTGTCTTATGCCCTCATCATAATGGTTGGAAGAGTCCATAGGGCTTGGAGGTATTACTTGTATTGTGTGCAAATGAATAGGGTAACATAAGTGACCCTGAGAGACTTTATGGCCTTTATTATGACAAGCCGCCTAACATTAGACCAGGGCCCCGTTTCATAAACAAATTTATCAGTAACAACTGCAACATTTCTATGACAAATTTGCTTACAGCCAATCAGATACAAGGATTTCAGTTGTTTATAACAGTTACTGCAACTTGTTATTGATAATAAGTTTTATGAAACAGAGCTCCTGTTTAAAATCCTTTCAATGATTTCAGCTGCTCCTTACTAGGATCTCTTAATCATTTGTGACACAACTTTCATGTTTTCTTGACTTTTGGATCCTGAAATGTAATATGTAAAATAACATATAGAGAGAGAGGATAGACTTGAGCTACAAGATCACGTTCCTGTTTACAACTAAAATTAAAGTTATAGGAAATCAATCCTGAACGTTTCCAATCTGAAAAGGAAAGCATGGGGTCTCTTCTTCCTTAAACATAAGGGCAATAAGGCAGTTTTTGGTGGACGCGCTACTTCGTTAACATGTAAAATCATACTGGTGTGTGCGTCATGGTACACACAATATGAAAGCGTATGTAGGTCAGTTGTAGTCGGTACAAATGACCTTTATCTGCGCATGCACGATTGGTAATTACGAACTGGCTTATTGAAATTGGGTTTGGTTTTAAAAGTTACCAAGTTGCAAATACTTGATCATTATCTGGCCTATCTATTATTGGTTTCTTTGGAAGACTTCCAATTTGTGAGAATCAATGGTACTTTGTATTGGAAAAGCAGTTGTATTCTGTTGATATAAAAAAAAGTTGGATGCCAAATTTCAGATATAAGATCGTTCAGTTGAATGTACTTCTTCGTTCAGCTATAAATTTTAGACTTCAGATACAAAAGATATAGAACTTTGTTGGGTCGCTTTTCAAGATAATATTGTAAAACCAACTTGTACCTCTGGGATAAGTACTAAGTCATAATATACTTCGAACCCACTTGAGCCATTTTGTGTCAATATTATTACATGTACTTACTTGTCTAAAGAATCGTACAAGGGAATTTAGATCATTTTTCATTGATATGGTCATGGGAAACCCACTTATCCTCAAAGTCATGTTATGAGAATTGCCTAGAAGTCAATGTGAAGCAAGATAACATAATGCAGTGCAGTGTACAGTCATGTGAATGTATTTGTATCATATGCATATAATTAAATAATTGATGAATAAATTATGTTGTACATACATAACAAAAAGCAGAATTTTAGTCTCATGGTATTTATCTTATTCAGTAAACTTACTTGAAATACTTTGAGTTTGCAATGAGTATGGCAGAAATATGATACATGTTTGTTAACGAAAGTTAAAAATCTAATCTCATTTTTGAAAGTGGTTTTGCATTAAGGCACAGGTGGTTCAAATTTGAAGATAAGTGGATATTAAGTAATAATATTTACAGCAATATGAACACTTCTTCTTCACCTTCGTTTCCCTCCTTCTCCTCCTCCTTCTTCTTCCTCCTTCCTCTTCTCCCTCCTTCCTCTTCTCTCTCCTTTCTCGTCTCCTTCTTTCTTCCTTCTTTTTCTTTCTCCTTTTTCTTCTTTTTCCTCTTCTTCTTCTCCCTCTTTTTCCTCCTTCCTCTTCTCCTTCATTCTTCCTTCTTTTTCGTCTATTCTTCCTTCTTTTTCGTCTATTCTTCTTCCTCCTCCTTCCTCTTCTTCTTTCTTCCTTTTTTTTTCTTCTTCCTCTTCTTCTTTCTCTTCCTCTTCCTCCTTCCTCCTCCTTCCTCTTCTTCCTCCTTCCTCCTTCCCCTTCTTCCTCTTCCTCTTCCTCCCTCCTTCCTCTTCCTCCCTCTTCCTTTTCTTCTTCCTCTTCCTCCTCCTTCCTCCTCTTCTTTTTCTTCTTCTCCTTCCTCTTCCTCCTTCTTCTTCCCCTTCATCTTCCTTCTTCTTTGTCTTCTTCTACCTCCTGCTCTTCCTCTTCTTCTACTTCCCCTCTTCCACAAGAATTATTTGCAAAATATAACCACTTTCATTTAGTGTAAAATTGTGTAAGTGCGTTAAATTCTGGAAAATAGAGCATCATTTAGGAATCGTCAAACAAACATGTGTTACATCTTTTCCCTTTTTAACAATCTTTTTGTTTTTATTAACGTATGTACAAGGTTCAAAAGTTAAAACATACCGGTAGTCGCAAAGAAATATATACATCATGCTGTATCACATTCACATACATGTACATCTAGTTACTCCTCGTTTGGTTCTAGACGGAAAGTTGAAGAGTATTCTGAAGAAGAAGGAAAATATATCACATATTGAAACCAGGTATTGGAGCACAAAAGTGCATCTTTATACAACCCAGAGTTCGTGCGATTCATTTACCAAACAAAGTTAAATTTAAATGTCACGCAGCATAGAGAGTCGCCATCGCGCAAGGATTATGACGGCACAGTTGATGCGCGTTAAAGATTGTCTTTTAAAACGCGCTTTTCCATTGTGACGTGTTTCATCACTATTAAAGCTTGATTTTGTATCGGTCTCTAGTAACGAGACATCTTGATTGATATGTAACTAGTTAAGAGCCACATACCATGATTATACTCATTAATCTCCCTGGTATCGGGGGAACATAAATTCCTGCCAGTAAGGTTCTATCAAATATATTTTTCGAAATGTACGATCAGCAATCCTCGCCAATGCCCGTTTCAAAATCAATAAAGACCCGTCTGAAGAAGCACTTCACCGACATGGCTCGCCTGATTCATCAGCCATTTCAACAACCAACGAATGTCAAGATGGCGTGGTTGCATTCCGACGACCCTCTTTCGATTTCGGTCATGAAGCGGACATCAAAGATCTCCAGATTGGGAGAATCCTTGGAGATTGAAGCGATTGATGATTTCGAAGGTAAGTTAAATGATATTTTTGAATAGGGTCTACCTCGAGTCGGACAAAAGTCACATTTTTTAAAGCGCATTATCTCAGACTTTTATCAGCCTCAAATTCTCTCACGACACTTTCGACCATCCCCAAGGGGGTGGGGGCGGTCAACGTTACACTGCTGTCACGACAAAAAGTAAAGACTAGACCCAGTTGAGGTTAGTATATTTTGGTATATGTAAAGTGCTATATATATCTTTAGAATTATCATGTTCTCACGGGAAGCGTCCGATGGGGAGATTTGAAACAATTTCTCAGTATGGAAATCGGCTGAAGGCAGCGGTTTCTACATTAGTTTGTTGTTTTGTTTTGTTTTGTTTGTTTGTTGTTGTTTTTTGGGGGGGAGGGTGCCTGTAACACAAAGCTCAGCAACTGATTGTACGATTGATATTTGCGATCAATCGTGCAATCAATCATGCAATCAATCGCAAAAATAAATCGTACGATCAATCGCCAAGCTTTGTATTAACCTGAACAGAATTCCATAACACGCACTCCGACCACACAAACTGACTGGTCATTATATATACTGACCGGCCCTTAAGGTACAATATATATCCCGATTGCTGTTAGCATCATGCTCCCCACCTCACTGAAGCAACCTTTTCCACTTCTTTGATGACAGAGAGGGGATGTTCGGAGAGCATAAATTGTGAAGCTACATATCTGTTTTTCTCTCTCCCCTTTTTGTCTTTTTTTCATTTCGTCAAAACATTTCTTCTTCTTCATCATCATAATCTTTTGCTTCTATTTTTTTCTTCTGCTTTCTTCCCCTTTTCTTAATCTTTTTCTTCTCTTTAATTCTTCTTCTTCTCCCCCTTCTTTTTTTTTTTTTTTTTTTTTTTTTTTGCTTTGTCGTCTGATCAGCTAACTTAGCCAAGGCATCTCGTCTATACAATAATTCTGGTAAATGTCGACAAAACCTCAACAACGCTAATACATCTTCACAAGCATCATCAAAGGGCGCAACGTCGTCATCGCTATGTAAAAACGAAGACGATGTTATCTTTGATGACGATGACGACGACGACACCGTACAGGCTGATGAAATCTCCTTGGAGCTCAAATTATATGACGAAGGTCCTGTGTACCTGACGGACTTGAATTCTAATCCATCCACCTTACGATCCCGCACAAGGCGGTCAATGCGCTACCGGCCATCTTCCGGGATATCCTCAAGCGACATCCAGGACAACGATTGCTCTCCTTCCAACTTTGATCAGCCCGAGGCCGATGACGGCGAGTGCAGCGCATCTGAAATGTTTGATGACGACAATGACGAGAATTTTCAGCTTTCAGATGCTGAGGATTGTCAGGAGCGACCCGAAACCCCGATGAACCACGAACCACAATATGAGATGGTACCTCCTATCTGGTGTATGATGCAACCGGGTCAACGCCTGTCTACCATCTACGTGAAACCCGCTGACGCTTGCTTCGACCTCACTAATGCTTCTCCATGCAGGAATGCACTAAAACCATAAATCTAGCTACTTAAATTAGTTCAAATGACTAATGTAGGAAAATGAAACTGAATATGAATTGATATATCACAAGAACGTCTAGTCAAAGTACAAAATAAACTCGATTGTTCGGACCTTACACATTATTCCTACATGCCAAACAATGATGGCCGTATTGAAGCACAATACTCTGAAACATTTTGATAACCTCTCTAGTTTCACTTGTAGTACTGTTACTATTAACTTGAATTCGATGAACAGAATATGATATAATTATGTGCAGTTATTCGATGAAAGCTCAACTATAAAAAAAAACTGTCAGAAGAGGAATACATGAAGACATATCTTATGATGGAATTTACTTAATGCCCGGAAAACTAAGATAAAATTCCTTTGTCCCGAATGTGGATTTCAGTGAAAAAGACAACAACGCATCATTACAAAGCAAATTAGTTTTAGAGCTTTATTAATAATAAAATGATGAATCATTCAGGATGTCACGTGAGTTGTGTTTTCATATTTTATGTGCTGTTACAAGGAAGCGATAAAAAGAAAATGAAAGACAAAGATGGTGAAATAACTCATGAGAAAGTCCTATAAACGTTATGCCTTAAGTCGAAAACGAGGAACCTATTGTGAAAGTAAATTGTGCCACACTTTCCACAGATGATGAAGAACTGGGTATATGTGTATATATCAGTGTCATTTCTACATTCAGTTTACTTTCTTCCACATGGAAGTGTGGGTAGTTTTCAAAAAATATTTTATTGTTGGTGTGAAGTAACAAACAACTACATGTATTTTTAGGTGAATGAGTACACCCACATCTCTCTCTCTCTCCTCTAATACACTCTCACCCTCTCTCTCTCTCTCTCTCTTTCTCTCTCTCTCTCTCTCTCACACACTTTTTTTTCTTCAATGATCTTTATTAATGATTCCATGAAATACAAATTATACAATCAACATAATCTCTTTCAATGTTTTAACAAAATGAACAAATAAAATACATGTACTTTATCACTTGCAAAATATTCTTTCTCTGGAATGTCAAATTAAAACTAATGAATGTGCGTTTCTAATGTAACTGAATTGAAATTATTCCATACACACACACACACACACACACACACACACATTCTTGTATTGCTTTATTTCCGAGGACAAGTATTGTTCCTCTAGTGTTCCTCTGTCCTCGGACAGTCAACGGAATAAGGCACAAATTCATTGTTCGACGTTCGAGGACTATTGTCCGACTTCCGAGGACCATTGTTCTCATGATTTTTTTTTTTTGTTCTGTCCAAAAATGTTCTCGGACATACGGCTAAACACGACCACACACGCACCCCACGCACACACACACACTCACACACTCGCCACCCTCTCACTCTCTTTCTCTCACACACTCACCCACTCTTTCTCTCTCTCTCTCTCTCTCTCTCTCTCTCTCGCTTTCTCTCTCTCTCGTTCTTTCTCTCTCTTTCTCTCTCACTTTCTCTCTCTTGCTTTCTCTCTCTTGATCTGTCTCTAGCTCTGCTGGCCTTCCTAGCTGCACCCTCTCCCATTTGATATTATGTGTACTTGCAAACACTGTATAGAATATAACACCAACATCAACAGGGACAAATTTATCTGGAATTTTACAAGAGAATGGATTGCTTTATTTTCATACGTTATTCATGGGCAGTACAACTACACTACAACTACATTAGGTGAGAAATCATGGAACAAAATGAAAAGGAATATGGGAATTATCAACAATGATATGCTTGATCCCAGACCCAGAGGACTTCATACATGTACATGTACGCTACGGATATATCTAATCTTTTTTCTTTTCTTAGCTAAGGACTGGTTTTGCTTTAAGGGTAATAGCTACATATGAACTTATACAGAATTAGATTTCAAATTTCGAATATACAGATTGTGTTACATCTCATTAACACATTTGAATGAGCTACAACACGTCTTTGTCTATGATGATCATTTGTATATTACATAAACTACATACAATTACTATATCTTAGAAAATTTCAAATACCTGCCTTTTTTCCCTACACACTCTCACCCATGAACATTAAATGTTTTAACAGAATAGTAAATGTCATACAACATTCTTACATAGACACGGGAAATCCTAAACAGTGAGGAAAATAAAGGTTTCTTACATCTAAAAATTCCACTGGTTAATTCAAAGGATCCCAAACATATGAAAAAGAATTGAAATAATATTGCCCAGAAGCTCCAACTTACATTTATCTGTAAAATAACAGCAATAGGTCAATACAGAACATCACTTGTAGACTTCACCATTGAAGTCATGGGTAACTTATTTCAAATAATTCAAAAATAGGCTAACATTAAAACAGATATCCAAATTGTAAACTGACTATGTAATAATTACTGGATTGTTAAAAATTGAATATAATTGTAAACTATTCAATGAACCAAAATGTTCTAGGGTTATAAGTATAACTCAATATATATGTGATACATAGAAACTCTACAATACTCATGGACACATAAGCTCTCTGAACTAAAATTGATAATGTATTTTGGACTTCAACAAATAGGACTTACACACAGCATGTACAGCTAGACATTTATAGTGAATATTAAAATACCCCCCAAATTGTTCTATTTATGAGTAAAAAGTTCAATCAAGAAGCGACAATTCTGAATGCAGGTGATTTGAGATGGTACATCAAAAGAATAACATACACATCTTTCCCAGAACTTACATGGCATCTTATTCAATTATTCTGCATGTTTAACCCTCTAGCACTCAAACCGCCCAAAACCGCCCCAAAACACCTGTGGACTTTGACCCATTTAACAACGAATGTAGGGGATTGGGCACAATAAAAGTGTGTGTGTGCTATCTTTAGATATAAACTGTTTAGAATCTGCATTGCAACGACGCATTACTGTAAACGTGGAATATTTCATGCATTACGCGCAGCATGAAATGTGCGCGAAAATAAAAACACACAAATATTTTTGTTTATGTATTCTTTTGCCCATCGAGCCTAGCGCATCGGCGAAATTAAAAACAGGTAAAATTCACTTTACTCAGCCGAGCGCGAAAATTTCCACTTTTACAGTACTGCAGAGAGATTTTGCATACAGCAGAGAGATTATTGCAAAAGATGGTTAACCGAGGGTTGGTGTGAGGAGTATATGACTACAATCTCCAGGCTCTTCAAGTGCTAAATGGTTAAATAATAACAGTATGAGGTTACTACTGTACCTACAGTTGGAATAAGACATGTCATCTATTTAGAGCCAGAAGGGCATTAACTCATGTTTTAACAGAGGTAACACCCTTCTGGCTCCAAGCAGACAATGTTTTACTATAATGAAGATGTAAGGGTAAAGATAAACTACATGAAAATAATATGCTTCATCTCTTCATACCTTGGAAAATGCTGCTTCAATAACATTATATATCACATACAGATAAAATCATACAATTGTCACTTAAGAGGACTCTTCTTAAGACACAAAAAAACAAGAAAAAATACAAAATGAACTTACGGACAGACAGTAACAACTAACACAGACAATGACGAATGAAATAATATGAAAACAACCAAGTTGTCTTTGTACAGCCCCCATGACTAGGTGCACACAAGCTATTTGAGAAGATTGAAGCTGTGATGAACCACATGAGGATTTTTGGTAAGTTTTGATAACAGCAATCATAATTGGTCTAATCAAACCTACACACCTACCTCTTCAGTAATGGCAATACATGTATATATGTACATAGCAATAATATACAAATCTTTTTTCATTTTTTTCTTCATTTTTTATGATACAACTGACTACTACCAGTATTCCGAGTGAACGTTGACTATGTCACGTTTTGCGTTATATCTCTAAACCATTGCATGTCTTCTGCTTGTATTGTTTATTATAATAGTGATGTACATGTATAATACTTTGCAATAAAGCAGATAACGAGTCTATAGCGAAGAATGATAAATAACAGAAAAAAATATCCCAATCTGATCAGCTGTACATCGTGTTGTATATAACCTATGCTACAGTCAAATCATACATGTACAAGTACAGCATTGTATTACCACTATACCTACTTTTCTTTGTGCAGGTAACATTGCGGTATTGAGATCATTGGAACAGTCATTTGAAAAGGGGATGACAACCTTCACATACATTGAAGATAATAAGCCAGTTCGTAATTACAATTCGCGCACGTGCAGATAAAGTTCATTTGTCCCGAGTACAATTGACGCACCACGATGCACGCACCAGTATGATTTTACATGTTAAACAAGTAGCGCGTCCATCAAAACAGATGCACGTGAGCGTACAAATTGGGTCATTTCATGGTCATTTGTAGCATGAACTAATTACAAACTGGCTAATTGAACTGACTTTATACCTTGCATACTGGACTATCATACATCAACCTTGTCATCGACTTCCAATTTGTATACATTTCTTGCACTTACTCCAGACTCATGGGCCCGAATTCATAACGGAGGTTTGGTTTAAACCATGGTTTAAACCCCCTCCTGGGTTTTTTAAGCGTACATGCGCACGGAATCCAATCATACATTTTCTTTGAGCGAGCGCATGGGCAATGTGCGCTTTATGCTCATTTTAGTACACTTACGGAGGTTTAAACCTTACCCATGGTTTAAACCTCCTTTGTGAATTCGGGCCAAAGACTCTATACTGGGCAGTTAGTATGTGAAGTTCACTGCACTCTCAATCAAAACTTTTTGCTGTTCAACTTTTCTTCAAGTTTCACTTGAAGAATCACTAAATCAAATTTCAAATTCTTACCAGTCTCCTTTTTTTTTCATTAGCACTAACAAATGTTATTTCCAATCATTGAAAAACAAAAAAAGATTGTATCTAATTCCCCTGAAAATAGTATTTCCTATTTCTGCATACTTTAAATTTTTAAAAGGGAAATTCACAATTCAATCCTCCTCTTGGAATTGGACTCCACAGAGTAGAAATTTTGGAAATGGAACATAAGTGTTTTAAAAATATTGCAAAGGGATTTTTGTAACCATACTTTTGGCAGGAAAGTTATAGCTGAGATACACTCCCTAGTCTATAACTAGATCATAATGATAATAATAATAATCATATTTTTTTAAATGTAGGATAGCCTCAGCATTAAAAGGATACTCAAACGTAGATTGTGGACGTTTTTATTCCGCGCTAGGGCACCGTGTTCGTACTGATCATGCCGTTGCCCCGCGGGGCGCAAACTTTGGACAAACTGGTCGCGGTGCAACATGCACACTCAGCCTGAGCTCGAGCTCTCGTGCGAGATTCGATCGGCTTCATGCAGTCCGATATGTAAATGCAGTAGTCCAACGGACACGTACTATGCGCACACTTTGTGTACAAGTGAATGGGGCTTACGCAATTCTGACTTTCCCCACGGCCACCTGGTGGAGTATCCCTTTAATACTGGTCTCCCTGATGGCCCTGTAATCATACTGCATAATACTTGTAATATAATCAATTATCATCAAATATCCAGGGTTCTTAAGAGCTAAACAAAGCTTTCTTTATTTCTTAAATAGTGATGTAAAAAGAAAAATTTAAAGGCATGTAAAATACATGTATGAACAATATGAACAAGTAAAATATTTTTGAAATATTGACTATGTAATGTTACATTGCGCAGATATTTCAAGTTAGTGATAAATCAAATATGAAGGAAGAAGTGATAACTTTTACATTTGTTAGCATATAAATGAGAAATATACATTTATAATTATATAGAACACAAACTGTAGCAAACAGTCTGCATCATACATTCATCAGCATTGGAGTACAATGCAATATCAGATTAACCTCATTTGAATTGATCGATACAACTCTAACCCAGCATCCCACGTTATAAAGTTTGCATGTCATATCAGACACGGATTATTTTTGTGACCAATATGTACGCCAAAAAAAAATAAATGGCAATAATTTCTATGTCATTATATAGGATTCCAGAGATTTTTTTCGATTGCAGTGTGTGCTGAAATGACCATGAACATTCCTATCTCAATGTCTTTAGATTACAACTGAATACATTCCAAGATGAAAAATTTTCCAGTTCTTTCTTAATGTATGCAGAATAATTTCCAGTCAAATTCTCATAAAGACGTTGCACAATTGATGAGATTTTGATAAAAGAAATGTCCAAATATCAATAAATAATATTTAAACAAAAAATAACCCCACACCTCCTCTCATGATAGACTTCACAGATCTTACACAGGGAGACCTATAAAGATATCACTATTTATGCACTTCTTTATTCATATTAACAAAAGTGAGTTTTTCATTTTATGCAATATAATTTTACACTATGTTTTCTCTTTCCCATCACCGTCCACCCAGCTTTGTACATGTTGACCTCTGACCTGCCTCAGAAGATATATTTACCAATGAGAAAACCGAGGATGAAGATTGCCAGGATGATCATAGTGGAAGGCAGCATGGGTTTCGTCTCCGTTACCGTGGGCGATACTGCTTTCATGGGTTGTCCTCCTTCTACTCTTCGCTGCCTGACGCCGTCCGTCTAGGATTCAAATGAAAAGCACTTCACACATTGTATGTTTGAAACAGATATATGCATACATGGGCCAGGTTAGAGGTTCATCTGTCAAACAACTGAAGTTATTGCAAGAACAAACCATTTTTATTTACGTAATGACACCTCTGACCTTTGACCTTTGACCTTGAGACCCTAAAATCTAATCAGTTCATTGTCCCTCCCATATGCAAACATGGGCCAGGTTAGAAGCTGATCTGTCAAACAGTTCTTCAGTTATTGCGAGAACTAACCATTTTTATATACATAATTATCTCTGTGACCTTTGACCTTGAGACCCCAAAATCTAATCAGTTCATTGTCCCTCCCATAAGAATACATGGGCCAAGTTAGAAGTTGATCCGCCAAAGGGTTCCTAAGTTATCACAAAAAGAACCATTTTTATGTATATAATGACCTCTATGACCTTTGACCTATGACCTTTGACCTTGAGACCCCAAAATCTAATCAGTTCATCGTCCCTCCCATATGCATACATGGGCCAAGTGAAAAACTGATCCGCAAAACGGTTTTGAAGTTATCGCGAGAACGAACCATTTTTATGTATATAATGACCTCTATATCTAATCAGTTCATCGTCCCTCCCATATGCATACATGGGCCAAGTTAGAAACTGATCCGCCAGACGGTTTTGAAGTTATCACAAGAACGAACCATTTTTATGTATATAATGACCTCTATGACCTTTGACCTCAAAATCTAATCAGTTCATCGTCCCTCCCATATGCATACATGGGCCAAGTTACAAACTGATCCGCCAAACGGTTTTGAAGTTATCACGAGAACGAACCATTTTTATGTATATAATGACCTCTATGACCTTTGACCTTGAGACCCCAAAATCTTATCAGTTTATCGTCCCTACCATATGCATACATGGGCCAAGTTACAAACTGATAAAAAAAAAACGGTTTGGAAGTTATCATGAGAACGAAAAGGGGACGGACGGACGGACGAACCAAATACATAATGCCTCCAGCACCACCTACGGTGGGTGGAGGCATAAAAATCTCTCCATAGCAGTTTTATTTCCTTATATATATATTTATTTATATATTGTTTGTTTGGAGCCAGAAGGACGTTAAATCATATCCTTTAAAACAGAGTTAATGCCCTTCTGGCTTTGATCAGACAATTTGGTGAATTTGTCTCAGCTTATCCCTGTTATCTCATGAACAAGTATTCATATTCAATATAGAAGATTAATAATAAGTACTTTGCATTTTTTTTCATCAAACTGCACTTTTGCTACAATAACAGAACAGTTTAATAATTTTTCTTAATTCGCCTTACAGGACAAAATAATAGAGGTTATAGATGTTAAGGCTAGGACGAAGGCACATTTGCAAAAGAAAACAAGATGATTGTGACTGCGTCTCCTATATGCCTCTGCCTAAATTTGTTTAAGTAAAGTTCATGGCTCGACTGTTTTTATTGTGATATCCTGAATAAATCACCAATAATTTCATGTAAATTGACCTCTGTGACCTTTGAACTTTGACCTACCTACCCCAAAATCTAATCAGTTCCTCTTTCTATGGGGATACATACTGGTACCAAGTTTGAAGTTCTTACCTCAAACAGTTCTTCAGAAATCGTGGTAACGGTGCTAAAAACCAAGAATTTCATGTAATTTCATGTAAATTGACCTCTGTGACGTCTGACCTTTGACCTACTTACCCCAAAATCTAATCAGTTCATTTTTCTATGGGGATACATACTGGTACCAAGTTTGAAGTTCTCACCTCAGATAGTTCTTGAGATATCGCGGTAACGGTGCTACCTCTGACCTTTGACCTCCTTACCCCAAAATCTAATCAGTTCATCTTCGTATAGGGAAACATACTAGTACCAAGTTTGAAGTTCTTACCTCAAACAGTTCTTGAGATATCGTGGTAACGGTGCTAAAAACCTAGAATTTTTATGTAATTTCATGTAAATTGACCTCTGTGACCTCTGACCTTTGACCTCCTTACCCCAAAATCTAATCAGTTCATCTTCGTATAGGGAAACATACTAGTACCAAGTTTGAAGTTCTTACCTCAAACAGTTCTTGATATATCGTGGTAACGGTGCTGGCCCGTTTCACAGTTAGGCACCACTTTTTGTCAACCTAGGTATCAAAATTTCAAGTTTTAGTTGAAATGTAGAGAAGAATGATTTTTCAATCCTGGGAATGTGAATTTAACAGCAAATGTGGTGCCAGAGCTTAATTAATGCCATAACACCTGGCTCTGTAATGGCCACTTTGAAGTTTAAGGAAATTTGAATAAAAAAACAACATTTAACTAGAATTTAATTCGTCATGAGGACGAATTAGGTGGTCTGTCTTTCAATTTGTACGATCATGATTGTAATCAGGATGATCATAATAATGGGGAAATACTAAACTGAAGATAGGATGTCAAGAATGCCATGAATGGAGATGCTTCTTGAGGACGGGAATGTAGCAAAATGTGTAACGGTCATTGTAAAATGATTATGGTGATGATGATAATGGTGATTATGATGGCGATGGATATAATAATAGCGATGATGATCATGACGGTGATGATGATACAGGATACTTGGGAGATTAACCCCATAGCTCTAATACAGGACAGGAAATCACAATTTCCATAGGGTTGTACACAAACTACTGCACACTACTTTCTAATAGACATAATACGGAAAATAAGGCAGTTTATTACATGATTTGTGATTTTTTATGTTACAGTAGTCGAAGAGGATGGTAAAATGACATGCAAAAAGAAGCAAAAAAAAAAAAAATTATTATGGACCCACCGGGGATCGAACCTGGGTCACCGGAATGGGAGGCAAGTGCTTTGACCAATAGACCAAAATATTTCCCATAGAGATAACACGTAAACGAAAAACGGGATTCTCAAATCACATTTTGTACTGAAAAATTGGGCATGATCCCGACATCTGATCAAAAATTGGAGACCACACTTATGAAAGCTTATAGTCTCAGCTACAACATATTAAAATCTGGAAGAAAATAGACCAAGAATAACTGAGATACTGCTCAGAGAACGATGTCATGTAGATTCATGATTCGAAAAAAAATCATCTTCCATAGACATAACACGCAAATAGGGAAAATTCTGACATGGCATCTTGCATTGAAAATTTCAGTGTGATGACGTCATCAAAATGAAAAATGGTGGTAACTGATCTGGTAGAGAATTGTCTCAGCTATAACATATCACAAATTGGAAGAAAATCGATCACCTATTACTGAAAGATTAGCAAATGAATACAAAAATGATGACGTCATTTTTTCAAAATCATTTTTTTGAGTTCATATGCAAATATGATGACGTTAGAACATGAGACCGGCAAAAATTCTACATGAATTCAAATCTGCAACTCCCAGGCTTTCAGAATATGTAACGGAATTGGGGAGTTTCCGTGCATTCTGAGGAGCTATGGCGAATTCTAGATAGGCATGTTTTTACCACTTTTTACATTAGAATTCCCATTGACGTGCGCACGAATTTGAAAGTTTGATGCGCGCGTACGACATTATGGAAGGTCGAGAATGACTGTAAATAGTTGGAAATTGTCAAGAATAGTATCAGGAAGATGAAACATGCGAAAAAATGGCGTTTTTACGTTTTTTACGTTCTCTACGCGCTGTGCGCGCGCATAAAGCGTGCGCGGACGCGCAGGGACAGGAAATTTTAAAATGCATAAAATGTCCTGAACCATACCCTAATTTGATTAAAAAGTGATTTTGAGCATTTTTAAATTTTGACGCGCGCGTACGTGCGCGTCATGATGCGTGCACGGATTTTGATGACATTTTATGTTGACCCGTGACCTGAAGTTCATGTGTCTCAAATATGGTTTATTTTTGATGACTCGTTATGAAGATATGATTGATAATGTGATTTCACAAAATGGCGCCTTGATGACGTCATGATGACCTGATTGACCTTGAAAAAGATAGGGGCACTTGATCTGATATGGTCTGATAATTGACAAAAATTTGAAGAAAATTGATCGAGTTGATTTTGAGAAATTGTGTTCACAAGAAAGTGGTGGAAAAATAAAAATAATTAAAGAAATAAAGAAAGAAAATTCTGACGAAATTAAGAGGTGGTCTGTCGACTACGACAGACCACCTAATAAAGAAAGAAAATTCTGACGAAATTAAGAGGTGGTCTGTCGACTACGACAGACCACCTAAAAAGAAGCAAAAAAAAATTTTTTTTAATGGACGCACCGGGGATCGAACCTGGGTCACCGGAATGGGAGGCAAGTGCTTTGACCAATAGACCAAAATATTTCCCATAGAGATAACACGTAAACGAAAAACGGGATTCTCAAATCCCATTTTGTAGTTGAAAATTGGGCATAATCCCCGACATCTGTTCAAAAATTGGAGACAACACTTATGAAAGCTTATAGTCTCAGCTATAACATATTAAAATCTGGAAGGAAATAGACCAAAAATAACTGAGATACTGCCCAGAGAACGATGTCATGTAGATTCATGAGTCGAAAAAAAATCATCTTCCATAGACATAACACGCAAATAGGGGAAATTCTGACATGGCGTCTTTAATTGAAAATTTCACTATGATGCCTTCATCAAAATGAAAAATGCTGGTTCCTGATCTGGTAGAGAATTGTCTCAGCTATAACATATCAAAGTTTGGAAGAAAATCGACTACCTATTACTGAAATATTATCACATGAACACAAAAATGATGATGTCATTCTTTTCAAAATGAGAGTTTTGAGTTCATAGGCAGATACGATGACGTTAGAACATGAGATCGGCAAAAATTCTACATGAATTCAAATCCACAACTCACAGGCTTCCAGAATATGTAGAGGAATTTGGGGGTATCCGTGCATTCTGACGAGCTATGGCGAATTCTAGATAGGCATGTTTTTACCACTTTTTACATTAGAATGCCCATTGACGCGCCCACGTAATTGAAAATTTGACGCGCGCGTGTGGCATTATGGAAGGTCGAGAATGACTGTAAATAGTTGGAAATTGTCAACAATAGTGTCAGCAAGACAATCCATGCGAAAAAAACGGCGTTTTTATTTTCCGTACGCGCTGCGCGCGCGTATAACGCGAGGACAAACGCGCACGGACGGAAAATTTTGAAATGCTCAAAATGTCCTGAACCATACTCTAATTTGATTAAAAAGTGATTTTGAGCATTTTTAAATTTTGACGCGCGCGTTACGTGCGCGTCATGATGCGTGCGCGGATTTTGATGGCATTTTATGTTGACCCTTGACCTGAAGTTGATGTGTGTCAAATATGGTTCATTTTTGATGACTCGTTATGAAGATATGATTGATAATGTGATTTCACAAAATGGCGCCTGGATGACGTCACGATGACCTGATGACCTTGAAATAGATACCCGAGCTTGATCTGATAGGTCCTCATGACTGTAGAGATTTTGATGAAAATCGACTCAGCCGATATTGAGGAATCATGGTAACAAGAAAGTGGTGGAAAAATAAAAATAAAGAAATAAAGAATAAAGAAAATTCTGACGAAATTAAAAGGTGATCTGTCGTTGACAGACCACCTAATAAAGCTACAACGTGTGTGTCTATGGGGGAAATGGGCAATTTTAACTTTGAAAGCCATTTTCACCCTGAAGACGCCCGTTAAAACGCTTGAGCTATACGAGCTTTTTTTGTGTAGAATTTTTTGCTCTATCATCTGAATCAAGTCCCAAGTCTCTAGGACCACGCAAACTGAAGTTAGAGGTCCGAAAAGGGAATTTTTTCATTAAAAAATCACTAAATGAAGCTTAGATGACGTCATAATGACCTAGTAAACTTCAAATTGTTACTGTGAACTCTTCTTATCAGGTCTCATGACTGTGTCGAATTTGAAAAAGATTCACTGTTTCGTTTTCGAGTTATTGCCCCCGTAAAAGGGGGGGGGGTCCAAGAGACACAAATGACGTTTTATAAAAAAAACTGAATGAGCTACGAATCTGCTTTTTTGTGTGCATGTGGGTTGTTCAAGAAGGGATGATTGTGGAAAGATTCAGAAGGATTGACGGTCTTGTTTAGGAGTGGCATAAAAAATGGTGGTTTTGACTGAAATAAGGAGGGAATTTGCCGTTTTTTCCGCTTGTCATTTGTCAATGGGAGGAAAATGAGTGGAAATGTGAAGAATCTTCAAGTTGGAAGTAAATGGGTCCCACATTTCCTGCAAATCTGAACCATTTTTTTCGTTGTAGATGGCAGGATGGAGGAGCTATTAAGGAAAAGATGGACAAGAAAACGACGTCGACACTTTTAAAAAAAAAAAAAAAAAAAAAAAAAAAAAACTAATTGAGCTAGGAATCTGCTTTTTTGTGTGCATGTTTGGTCAAGATGTGATGATTGTAAAAAGATTCAGACAGATCGACCAACTTGTTTAGGAGTTATCGGGGTTGGCATTTTTCATTGTTGTGCGCGCACTGACGCGCGAACATAAGCGTACGCGCGCGTCTAATTTTCTGAAATTGACCGGATCAGTATTAGCTTTAATCCTGCCAAATATGAGTGAGAAATGACTTTCCGTTATGAAGATATGACCATGAACTAATACACGACAGGGAATCAAAATTTCCATAGGGTTGTACACAAACTACTGGAGACTACTTTCCAATAGACATAACATGCAAAATAAGGCAGTTTATTGCATGGTTTGTGATTGTGTATGTTATAATAGTCGAACAAGATCGTAAAATGAAAGGCAAAAAGAAGCAAAAAAAAATTTTTTTTAATGGACGCACCGGGGATCGAACCTGGGTCACCGGAATGGGAGGCAAGTGCTTTGACCAATAGACCAAAATATTTCCCATAGAGATAACACGTAAATGAAAAACGGGATTCTCAAATCCCATTTTGTAGTTGAAAATTGGGCATAATCCCGACATCTGTTCAAAAATTGGAGACAACACTTATGAAAGCTTATAGTCTCAGCTATAACATATTAAAATCTGGAAGGAAATAGACCAAAAATAACTGAGATACTGCCCAGAGAACGATGTCATGTAGATTCATGAGTCGAAAAAAAATCATCTTCCATAGACATAACACGCAAATAGGGGAAATTCTGACATGGCGTCTTTAATTGAAAATTTCACTATGATGCCTTCATCAAATGAAAAATGCTGGTTCCTGATCTGGTAGAGAATTGTCTCAGCTATAACATATCAAAGTTTGGAAGAAAATCGACTACCTATTACTGAAATATTATCACATGAACACAAAAATGATGACGTCATTCTTTTCAAAATGAGAGTTTTGAGTTCATAGGCAGATACGATGACGTTAGAACATGAGATCGGCAAAAATTCTACATGAATTCAAATCCACAACTCACAGGCTTCCAGAATATGTAGAGGAATTTGGGGGTATCCGTGCATTCTGACGAGCTATGGCGAATTCTAGATAGGCATGTTTTTACCACTTTTTACATTAGAATGCGCACTGACGCGCCCACGTAATTGAAAATTTGACGCGCGCGTGTGGCATTATGGAAGGTCGAGAATGACTGTAAATAGTTGGAAATTGTCAACAATAGTGTCAGCAAGACAAACCATGCGAAAAAACGGCGTTTTTATTTTCCGTACGCGGTGCGCGCGCGTATAACGCGAGGACAAACGCGCACGGACGGAAAATTTTGAAATGCTCAAAATGTCCTGAACCATACTCTAATTTGATTAAAAAGTGATTTTGAGCATTTTTAAATTTTGACGCGCGCGTTACGTGCGCGTCATGATGCGTGCGCGGATTTTGATGGCATTTTATGTTGACCCTTGACCTGAAGTTGATGTGTGTCAAATATGGTTCATTTTTGATGACTCGTTATGAAGATATGATTGATAATGTGATTTCACAAAATGGCGCCTGGATGACGTCACGATGACCTGATGACCTTGAAATAGATACCCGAGCTTGATCTGATAGGTCCTCATGACTGTAGAGATTTTGATGAAAATTGACTCAGCCGATATTGAGGAATCATGGTAACAAGAAAGTGGTGGAAAAATAAAAATAAAGAAATAAAGAATAAAGAAAATTCTGACGAAATTAAAAGGTGATCTGTCGTTGACAGACCACCTAAATATCACAGACATACTGTAACTATAGGTGCATATGTACAAATAATATTATCACATGTTCACATGATGAAGTGGTATTCAAGCAAACTTTGTTCCAAAAATAGTGCCTTTCTGTACATTTGGTGTTAAAATATAGCAATGTGAAGAAAAAATATGCATTATAACAAGGTTTTGACTCTGAAAAGTTTCTCTCATTTTACACTTCCTCATTGAGGATATGTATTACTCCATGGGGATGATGATTGTGGTGGGGGACATCTACATCCTTAATAGTAACATTGCTAATGTTCGTCTTTTAACTTTAGAATTTTAGCCACAGGGTGGTGCGGATGTGACAAAACCAGATGTGAACGGACATTTCAAACATTCACCAATAATACAGATATGAGCCCATACACAGATATGAGCCCATCATTAATTATTAAACAGTCTGCAAAATGGGAATTTATTACTTAAATATATTGTATTTTTCACAGTATGTGGTAACTGGCATGGCGGATGTGACATTATGCATGTGAACGGAACATTATCTTTCTTGCTTTCTTCAAAGTTTTACGCTGCAATCACAATAATAATGTCTAGCATTACTCCCAAGAATACCAATATTTGCAGAAGACAAGTCACTGCTCACAAGGTTATGCATTCTGTAAAGTTATGAAGTTACTTGTGGATGTGACAAAATCAGATGTGAACAGACACTTTCCACCTTTATCAATTAATACTTAATGATAATGCAAATAACTGAGACAGTGATATTAATCAAGCATAGCGGAGTTTAATATAATACTGAGAATTCACAGCAATAATCTGTTGGTACGCAGAGTAACTTTTTGTCGGAGTAAATGAATTCAAATATGGTGGATGTGACATTATAATAGTGAACAGACTTGCCGGTTATAGGTTGATTTAATTTACTGAGAAGTAGATTTAAAGGGAGTGGCAAGTCGTAATCCATGGGCCTGACCAGTTGGCCTGACTCAGGGAAATTCGGATACAATCAGGTCCAATCGTGCGCTACCGAAGGAATGTTATTGCCGGATTCCTCGCGCGATCGTTAACTCGAATCCCTCCATACGCAACCGACCAATGAGATTCAAATACTGGAATAAAGAACATGCGATCTTGTTTACTCAAATTTGGGTCAATGTGTGAACTTTTATTAGCTGCGCACGATAAATTGAAGTCGCTTTGAACTTTGATCCAGAGAAAGGAGCAGCCAACTGTAAAAGCGCCCATAGATTGCGACTTGTCGCTCCCTTTAAACCAGTACTTATCTTTAGCAAAATCACTAAGAATACTCATATTTCTAGAATACAAGTCACTGCTCACAAGATTTTCTATTTTAAAAAGTAGACTGCCTGAAACTCCTTGTGGCGGATGTGACAAAATCAAATGTGAACGGACATTTTACACTTTAATCAATTACTACTTGATACAAACCTTTCGACAAGAATATTGATCGAGCAGCGGTGTTACATATGTACTGGGAATTCACAACAAATGGCATTTCTGTTGGTAGCAGTGTTAATTTCTCATAGTAAACGACATCAAACATGGTGGATGTGACATTACAATACAGTGCATCCCCCAAAAAAAGTTAACAGATGGAAATAGTGTCCCCAAATAATTATTTTTGAATATTTTCAATAAATTTTAATTCTTGTAGATAGATTAGGGTCCCTCCTATACAATAACACCAAAAATCTGACTAGCTATTACGCTTGAATGATTTAAAACCACTTTTGTGAAAGGGTGCAAAATTCAGACTTGACAAGAATTGGTGTTTGTTCAGACTGTTATAAAAAAATTTGAAAACTGTTTGAAATTGACAGTCGGAAAATAGTCTCCCCAATGAAATATTTCAAAATATTTTCAGTAAAATTTCATACATATGGTTTGCTTAGAATTTCTTCTACCAAATGACACTAAAATGTTTTTACGCATAAGTAAGCAAAAGTCACTTCCGTGAATTGGTGCAAATCCCAATCTTGACAATATGTCTATTGTTATTGAATTAATCCGTCGGGTGATATAATGTCATAAATAAATTTATTCAATTTGTCTCCAACGGCCCACAAAGGGGTGACACACGCTACTACTGTGTGATAGGTTGCCCGGGTGCTGTGAAAAAAATCACAGGCGGAACCTGACTTGATAGTCCCCATATTGGGATAGTTTGAACCTGATCACTCAGGGCACTCCGGTGGTCTAGTGGTTATGACACTGGTCTAGTAATCCAGAGGTCGCGGGTTCGAATCCCGCCCGGTTCCGCCTGTGATTTTTTTTCACAGCACCCGGGCAACCTATCACACAGCAGTAGCGTGTGTCACCCCCTTGTGGGCCGTTGGAGACAAATTGAATAAATTTATTTATGACATTATATCACCCGACGGATTAATTCAATACCTTTGACTTGATAGTCCCCATATTGGGATAGTTTGAACCTCATCACTCAGGGCACTCCGGTGGTCTAGTGGTTATGACACTGGTCTAGTAATCCAGAGGTCGCGGGTTCGAATCCCGCCCGGTTCCGCCTGTGATTTTTTTCACAGCACCCGGGCAACCTATCACACAGCAGTAGCGTGTGTCACCCCCTTGTGGGCCGTTGGAGACAAATTGAATAAATTTATTTATGACATGTCTATTGTTGTTCTAGCTGGTATGAGCCAAGTTGAGAGTCATGAAATGCATTGTATCATCAAGATTTTATATTTTTGTCATTGAAAGACTATTTGTGAAAGAACAGACTTTGTTCAATGCATTTCCTGATATATCCCATCAATACTTTATGGTTAAGTGAGCAAGTCAGATGAAATTAAAAAACTCACCAAAAGTAACATTGTTAATGGATGTGTAATGATATACAGAGAACATAGCCTGTTATTTCATAAATTGTCTTTTATTAATCCGAATATGGAAATTTTAAGCCTTTAAATGTACATACATGTAGTCTCAGCTCAGCTGATACCAGCCAGAGCCAATGTCAATACTTGTCAAGACTGGATTTTGCACCCTTTCACAAAATTGGCTTTTGCTCTCTCACACGTAAAGTATTGTGGGATATTTTGGTATCATTTGATAGAAGAGACCGTAGGCTATCCACAGGTATGAAAATTTCTTAAACATATTTTGAAACATTTATTGTGGGAGAATTTTCCAACTTAACTTTTTTCTTGGACACACTGTAGTGAACAGACTCGCTAGTTCAATGTTTATTTTACTCATATATGCAATTAATTATAAACCAGTAGTAATATGTTCAACAAAATCCTTCAGAATACTCATAATTCCCAGATCACAGGTCACTGCCCATAAGTTCTGAATTCTTCAAATTTAAGTATGAATTACTGAAATCCTTCTGGCAGGTGTTTAAAAATGACATGTGAATACAAATGTCAACTTTCAAAAATCGCAAAGTTAAGCAATTCAAACATTTAATATTTTATAGCAATAGCACATATTCATGTACTATCCAATTTGTGGATGAAATGTGAATAAAAGAACACTAATTTGTTTTTCCAGATGCTTTACATGTCAAACTGGTATTGTGGTAAAAGCACCATAAAGTATAACAGTACTTGTAGATGTATGTACATACATGTAAATGTAGCAAAAGCTAGAAATACCGGAATGCTTTAATAAGTGTATTGCCCAATACGATTATAATAGATATTTCCAATGTTAATCATACAAATGCTGCTTAGCTAGAAATTGCACTTACATGTACAACCATGCAGCTATGCATTCTGAATGTACTGCACTGGTACAGTATACATGTACATGTAGGTACAAAAAGCTCTTACATGAAACCTTTCACTCACCCATCACTTTCCTGGATTCTACTATAAAGTTAGTCAAACTCAAAGGTAAAGGCAGAATGTTTCATTCATTTGCTCCATAATTTTCTAAGTCACACAGTGATAATGTTCATTGCAGTTTGTTTAAATGTATTCCTGTTATCTGGTGTGCTTATTTCCTTTCATCGATAGTGATTAAAAGTATATTTATTTCAAAAAGACAATTCTGCTTTCCAGCGTGACGTCACTTTCTTAACTACGACCCTAGTAACACCTCTGTGGGTGGAAACAAGGCTCGTTTGAGCGTCTCAATTAGTTGACTTCGTCTTCGGTCCCACACGTAGAATTTGCATGCAATAAATCCATTGCATTTTATTTGTATGCACATAGAGGACTCTCGCACAACAAACATCGGAAATTCACTCCTGGCAGGATAACCTCATACTGGTCGGAGTGGTTGATGACGTATTCAGGGAATTAAAAAATATATAAAAAAAAGCTTTCACAAAACTTAGTAAGTGGGACTGTAGAAAATCACATACCGTGATGATATGGAGTAGTGAACAGCTGCATGAGCGAGTTATTGTTTTTGGTTCCCATAGCACATTTTCTGTCTTTGAAATCTATATTGCTCTATTGGAAAATATATGTACATATTATATTTATATATAAGACTGAAGCTAAATATCAGCAGGATATGTATCTATTATGAAATGATCCGAACAAATGAGCCGAACGTATTGCGTAGGTTCCCAGCGTTTGTTGTCTGGATTTTTCTTGCAGATTTCGATCGCGTTTACCCATTTTCCCCATCTTCGCCCTATTTAATGCGATAAGGAAAAATACAAAATGAAAGAATATCCCTGCACCATATTGTGGTTGTGACAACCTATGTCACAGCAAATTTTCGGCATTTTGATGAAGAAAAGAAAAAAAACATTTTTATAGAGTCAAAGTGTGTGCAAAGTCATATGTGTTGCTACGCATTGCCAAGCTTTTGTTTTCACCCAGCGGCTGCAATGATGACAAAAGATCCCGGATGCCCGGAAAGGAGAATTCCAAATTTTTTTTTTAATTAGTTGGCACTTTTCAAAGTCTTGTCGTTGGGGGACCTAGTGTAGCAAATGGAGAGTACACAATGTGTCTGTTCACATGGAAAAATGTCACATCCACCACACATTTCAACAGCATAGTATTCAAAGCATCTTATAAGAGAGAGGTGAAATGGTAGTATGTTAAATATAATAATAAATTTATAGCTTTTTAGATGTCATATCTGTATCAGGTTAAGTAAAATACATTGAATTTAGGCTTTATCTGATATGACGAAAAATGTATTTTACACCCTTACTGTGTGAAAATATTATTATGTAAAATAAAGGGATATAGTTAAACAAACTGATTACACTCCTATTACATGGTAAAGACCAGAAATGTTTAATTTAGACGCCATTAGGTGTAAAGAAAAACCGAACTGTCCCAATAATTTGGTGAAATGTATGAAATGTCCGTTCACATCTGTCACATCCGCCACACCACTTTAAGCATTTTCACTTTTTTGTAAATTTATAATTACACAGCAATCTCTTTTTGCATTCTAACTGCCAGCTCAATATAGAATCTGAAATTTCCTGTGATTTAAAGTCGATCACATTTTCAAGTACTGAGATATATATCCTGATGTGATTCTGGAAAAATAGACTGGTGGATGTGACAGGTGTGAACGGACACCATGTATTGTGCCATAAAAGAAAAACTTGAGTTTGAAATGCCTAATAAGCCAGTTCGGGGTTAGCGCATGGTACAAATGACCCCAAATATCCACAGATATTTTAGACATGGAGGGTCCCTTTATGTGCACTTCAGAAAAATAACTCTGGGAGTGATAGAGGTGCCTCAAGAATAGCTTTTGTTTCCCCCTTTAAAAAGAATACTTCCACCTGGATATCATGGAATGCACCATTAGTGCATAACTGAATAATGATTACATGACATTCATGAGCACATATCGAATATTAGTGTCAGTGGGTTTTAGAATTTGGTACAGATGACCTTTATCTGCTCATGCTCAGATTGCATCTCCGAAGTGGCTTATTGTCTTCATTGGATATGTAGCTCACCTTTTCTCCTACATGTAAATCTATGTAAAAAAATCTGAATTCACCTAAACCATAAAAAAGGAATCAAAATGTTTTAACACTAATATGATTTATTACAACCAAACATATATTGGTTCAGTTAGGTGAGAGCTGAGTGTGTTCAGGAGTGGCACAGTTTTCAAAAAAGGTATGTTTGCCAGGTTGACATCAGGTAGGTCCAATTTGGGCACATCTCACCCTACTGTGCACAAATGCTTGGGAGTTAGATTTTCGTTATGCTATGGGAGGTAGACCCCATAGGGGCCTAACATATGCATATCAAATCATTTCATTAATCCGCTCATATTCTGTGTAGGAGACCCAAACCTAAAAAAAATGAAAAGTGGCGCCTAACCGTGAAACGGGCCTGCTAAAAACCAAGAATTTTTATGTAATTTCAGGTAAATTGACCTCTGTGACCTCTGACCTTTGACCTACTTACCCCAAAATCTAATCAGTTCATCTTCGTATGGGGATACATACTAGTACCAAGTTTGAGGTTCCTACCTCAAATGATTCTTCAGAAGAAGTTAAGAGAAGTGGGACGGACGGACGGACGGACGGACAACCCGAAAACATAATGCCTCCGGCACCCACCTTCGGTGGGCGGAGGCATAAAAATAGAATTATCATGACAGAGTACCAGTATAAATCCATCGAGAGTACAAAATAAGGTAAAATAATAAAACAATAAAACAATAGAACAGATAACAATACCAGATAGAGCATTATTGGAATTGGGTGGCCATAAAAAACCATGAGGATTTGTCAATACTACCACCCTTAATAAAGGTAAAATAAGTTGCATTGAACATTAAATATAATATAGAAAATTTAGAAGATAATAGAGTACTATAAAGGAATAAATAACTAGATATGTCCATTTTACGCGAACGTGCGCACGGAATCTGATCCAATCATATATTTTCTTTGAGAACGCGCATGGGCAATGTGCACTTATTTACGCTTATTTTAGTACGCTTACGGAGGTTTAAACCTTACCCATGGTTTAAACCTCCTTTGTGAATTCGGCCCCAAGGATGAGGAATTTCTGAAAATAAAAACAATGGGTAGATTTCTTCAGCAAGGATACAGACAAGGGAAAGAGATCAGTCAATGACTACTTTCAATCTCCAAACTTGTTCTAGTCCTCCCAAATCACCTCCCCCCATGGGTTTCTGTAAAGCCATGTTTTTGTCAATTTGAACCATGCATAAACTCTTCTGCCAGAAGCCTGCACCTACGTACCCCAAAATCTAATCAGATCGTCTTCCTAGGGTAATACACACTAGCACCAAGTTGTAAGTTCAAACCTCAAATAGTTCTAGAGATATCGCATTAACGAGGCTAAAACCTGAAATTTCAGAACTGACCTCTATGACCTTCGACCTACGCACTCCAAAATCTAATCAGATCATCTTCATATGGTGATAAATCTTAGAACCAAGTTTAAAGTTCATACCTCAAATGCTTCTTGAGATATCAAGGTATCAAGGCTAAAACCTAAAATTTCAGTATTGACCTCTATGACCTTTGTACTTTAACATACCTACCCAAAAATCTAATCAGATCGTCTTCCTATGGTGATACATACTACATCAAATTTGTAGCTCAAACGGTTCTTGTGATATTGTGTTATTGAGAAAGGACAGACAGACGGACTACACAAAAACATACTGCCTCTGGCACCACCTTCGGTGGGCGGAGGCATGAAAAAAAGACAGCTTGGTAGGTAAAGCTGGTTACACTGTACCTTTAAACTACCGGTAAGTCTAAAACTACAGTATTTTCAAACCATAACACATGAGAGAAAATGTTTCTATTCCAAATACAATCCAGAATATTTCTCACCCTTAGTTGTGTGTTTTCTGCTCGTAAGCTGCCGACCTCTCTCCTGAGTTGTTTGCACTCCTGGATGATTGTATCTAAATCCCTTGGTTCTAACTTCTCCTCTCCGATCGAGGGAACTACAGACTTTACTGGTTTGCTCTCTGCTGCAGCAATATCGACCTGTATGGAACAGATTTGTATGAAATCACCAAAGATTTGTTCATAACACACCAGTATTAAAGTCAGTAGTGCTGTTACCAACCATCGAACCAAACAGAAGTTCGCTGAACATGGCAATCCTAAACCCAACCAAACCAAACATAATCATCTCGTTCGGCAGTTTGGTAAAAATAGATGTACAGTTATACGAGGTGCAAATAAGATGGTCATTTGATGCCAAAAATGAGTGGTATGTGAACAAGTTTTAATGCCAATTTGATTGGCAATAGATTTCATTTCCATTTCTTAAGTCTTGAAGACGAAAGAATTTGTCAAGTAAATCGTTCCACCTCCGTTTAGTTAGCGGTTCATATTTCTTGACAACGACCCGCCAAAATCATTTTCATCATCAGGTAAAGAGTTAATTCGTCAAATAAATCGTTTCAACACTGTTTTTTAGCAGTTCATATTTCTTGAAGAAGACCCGGGGAAAAGGGAAAGAATCAATTCTTCAGTAAACTGATTTACCTCGGTTTCGTTGTGTTTCATAATGAAGATGGCCTGATGTAAAAAATTATTTTCTTTGGTAAAGAAAGATGTGACTCGCGTCTATTTGGTTGGCATTCTATATTAATTCTCTAGCTCTAAGAGCTATTCGCCTCACAATTTTTTTATATTCTATATAATTTTATAAAATGTACCTGAATATAAAATTAGACATGGCGCAATGTAAATTTCAAGAGACACTAATGTTGAGAGACACATGTATAAGGATTGTAGACGATGAGACATCAAACAAAACAAGATGAATGCGACTGCGTCTCCTATATGCCTCCGCCTAAATTCAGTTTTGAAATATTGTGATAGCCAGAATAAAAAGCCTCTAATTACATGTTAATTGACCTCTTTGACATTTGACCTTAAACCTTATAACCCAAAAGTCTGATCACTTTATCTCCTCCTAGTCATGAATACAAAATAGTTGAGATAGCATTATTACCCCGGTCACTGGATTCAATTGCGATTCTGAACATGACAGTGCACATTCTCCACTCCTCTGAGGAGCATTCCAGCCAGTCGCCCGTTTCCAAGCGCGCACAAGCAAGATATGGTGATAACAAGGGTAAAACATTAATTTCAAATACACTTGTATAATGACCTCTATGACCTACGTATCCCACAATCTAATCAGATCGTGTTTCTATGGTGATACATACTATCAAGTTTGAAGTCCATACCTCAAATGGTTCTTGAGATATCGCGTTAACCAGGCTAACACATGCAATTTCAGAAATTGACCTGTGATCTTTGACCTACATACCCCAAAATCTAATCAGATCGTCTTCCTATGGTGATACATACTAGCACAAACTTTAAAGTTCATACTTCAAATGGGTCTGAGTTATCGCGAGAACGAGGCTAACACCTGAAATTTCAGAAATTGGCTTTTGTGACCTTTGACCTTTGACCTACGAACCCCAAATTCTAATCAGATCGTCTTCCTATAGTGATAAATACTAGCACCAAGTTTGAAGTTCACACTTCGCGTGGTTCTTGAGTTATCGTGAGAGCGAGGAAGCCGGACGGACTGACGGACAACCCAAAAACATCATGCCTCCGGCACCACCTTCAGTGGGCGGAGGCATAAAAATGACAAAGGGATGGAAAGACATTAATGGGGGTAATACACAAATTGAGAAGTCTGTAGGGAAAATAAGTATGAATAAGAAGGAAAAACAGATTTCTGTACCTTTTCTGGAGAGGCAGACGCAGGTGCAGTAGCTTGGTTGGCTGGCAATTCAAAAACACATTTTAGTTTGGTGTCCATTACACTAGCTGTATCTGATGATTTCCACTGCAGAGAAGCAAAAAATGTCACAAAAAACATGTCGCAATGTCTCAAAAGAAATGCCAGGGTGGACTCTTAAACACTAAAGCTGCTCAAACAAAGGACAAAGACTTCAATTAAAACAAAAATCAACAAAAAACAACAGAAATGTTAGAGGAAATATTCCAGTAAACAAAACAAACTTCTTTTTTTTTATTTAACTGTACCAGTTGACACATTTTATTCAATAGTTCAGAAACCTGTGAGCCAATAGGGCTCTAATTCAAAATTTCAATATGCTTTCCAGTTTCCACCATATGAACTGTCAAAGAAATAAATAAAATCTCATTAAAGCCAGACCACTGCTTTTCAAGTCATAATGCACATGATAAATGCATTGTTGGCAATTAAAATCAAATTCCTGGTTTAAAACATTTAAAAAAAAAATATCTGTGATTCAAAACGATTCATTTTGTTTAATTTGATTCACACAATTCTTTTTTTCAATAAACAGCAACCTTGGATATATGAATAACTCCTGGGTCCTGTTTCATAAAACTTGTCATCAATAACAACTGATTGCAGTAGCTTATAACACTTATTGTAACTTGTTATTGATAAGACGTTTTATGAAACAGGGGCCTGTAGTGAAAGGTTGAGCTGATACATACCACTGCTTCCAAGTCCAGATCTGCCTTTGGTATGACAATTGATTGAACCATGAATTTGTGCTTGTTCTTCTCACATGGATCATACTCAAAGGGTTGTAGCATTACTAAAGCAGAAAAAGGGAAAAGGGAACAAATAACATTCAGTACATGAAACACATTCCACCTGTAGGTTATAATAATAAATGTAATAACTGGGGTTTTTTTATATAGTGTCTTTCCAATTAAGCAACGGATGAAACCCCTTAACAGACAGTATATTATACAGGACTCGACACAAGCAGGCGCCCGGGACACATAGGCCCGGATTCTCGAAAGGCGCCTAACTATAAGCCCTCGCCTAAGTGTAGATTTAGGCCACGGAATCATGGAGAGCCTCTTGTCACCCTCTTTTAATCCTACTAATCGCCATAGTTTTGGGATTAAATGCAAATACAAAAACCGACAAAATAGAATTGATTTCTGATGCTCATTTCATGCCCAAATATAAATCAGTTTCTTAATTTTGTTGCATAAAAACAGTCATTTATACAGGGTTGATGAATGGCCTTCCATAAAGCAGCAGCCTAAGTTAAGACAGGATTAACTTAGGCCACTTTCGAGAATACGAGCTATAGGCACAACTAAAAGTCTAGGTCCAGACCCCAAAAAGTTAAAAACTCTTACAAAGGGCTCAATGGCAATGCATACAGACTCCAAAATTTCAATCTGGAACCACTATGAGAAAAGTTTCAGCACGGAGCCCTGCAGTATATAACTACCCTGGTCATGATAGCGCACATCCTCCATTCCACTTGGCAGCATTCCAGCCTGACAACCATTTCATTGATGCACATACATGTAGGCTATTCAAGCCACAATGGCATTTTTGTCATACTACATGTAGCTACATGTACATTGTATCCATTTAGTACCTGGTGGATAATAATTGTTTTAATGTAGAAAGTTAACTAAATGATTTCCTCACTAACTGTAAATTCTAGTCAACACTCTCTGTTTGACCGTTTCATTATTCTACACCTGTCGTTAACCCGTTGACTACTGAATTGACAAATTCCCATAGGCTTAATACAGGGAGCACCCGGTTCCAGTAAACAACAGGTTAAGTGATTATCACAGGTATAGCTTAATGAAACCTAGTGCAGGGTACATGTAGCCAGGGTTCCACATTAAGTATTGTTTTGTCGGTCTAGAGTTAGTATCTAGGGATGTGTGTCAAAGCAAAAGACAACTGTAAACATTTAGTAAAATAGGGGGTCCAGAGTCACAGAGTGAAATTTCAGGAGTTTTTGTGTACAGAACCCCTGTTAGTGTTAGTGTAGAGCTCTGCCTAGTGGCAAAAAAAAACCATACTGTCTGGAAGGGATGCAAATTGTTTTAGTATAATGACCTACCTGTATATTTTGAAAGCTTAATCATCATGTATGTTGTAGGTAGTAACAGTCTTACAATAATAATGAGTAATATTCAAATAATCTATTTGAACTGTGTTAATTGCATCAACTCTTTGTTCATAATATTATTCCTTCAACTTCTCCCTTTTCTTCTTTTTTAAAATTGTGAATATGATGGCCTCATCATACCTACCTGAAACAGTGACATTTTGATTGGGGATCATGACTCCGCTGTTTGGCCTCACACAGTACTTTCTTGGTGCTGTTGTCTTTATTTTAAAGCAGAGGATTTTGTCAGATGGATTTGATAATGTCAGTTCAGATGTGACAACATCTGTGAATGGACCTGTGATGAACAATAAAACAATAGCAGTTGAATGATAAAACTGTAAAGAACACGACATACTTTTAAACTTTCAGAAAAAAATACCCATTGTACCATTAAATATGATGAATCCCGATTTAGATTTTTTTCTCCCAACGATCATGTGAAGTAACCAAAGTTAACAATTACCCAGGAAAAAATGTACCTGTACTTCCCTGAACATTACAAGTTTTGCACTGCCATGTCAGTGTTCTTTCTCTGTGAAGTACATGTACATGTATGGAGATCGTGGAGGGGTTGTGTGTCCAGACACTTCATATGCTTTAACCTGTCAATTTTACTGTTTGATTATAGGAAAAATAAGCAGCAGTAGTAACATCTTTTGATGTCTCAAATTCATCAGTCACAGAACATCACTATGTGGGGCTGTGACAATTTCAAAATCAAAATCGTGTATCTGGGACTTTCGTTTAAACACAACTTCTTATGCAAGAGGGCCTTGATAAAGATTTTTTTTTAAATATATTCAAATTGAATAAGCACCTTAAAACCCAAATAAACAAATTTTAAAAACCCACTGAATTAACAAAGAGCATAGGCATAGCTTATGGTCCCCCATCATACAAGATAAATATGATTTTGGGGGCAATGTCAACAAGTCAATTAATTTGTGCAGATGAAATTTTTATTGGCATTGCTAACTGGCCAATGTCAATGAACTGCTACTTGCATGACTTGCTAGTCACCTAGGCTAGTGCTACTGTAAGTGTAAGAATTGAACTTGGGGTGAACTACACTGTATTGACTTTTGTGGGTGAGGAAACCACTCGTTCGTCACACCACGAATAGTGGTCATATTGACCACTACGATTAATACAAAATGCAAAAATAGTTATTTTCTGTCGCGTGTAGTAAAGGTATGGGGGGAAAATAAGATAAATAGTTTAAATACTTGCTTTCAAATTCAGCCCTTAAAAATCTCACTCCTACCTCAAATGGCCGTTAGAAAGAACTTTTGATATTTTCAGCAAAATCCAAAGTCAAAATCTTGTCCAAAACCGGAGAAATCCCCGCCGATTTGTTTCGCGATCGCGTGTTGTTTACATACTGCCGATGTCTTAGACTAAAATCGGCCAATAAAATTTTTGTCCACGAAGAAACTCGGGATCGCAAGCGCACATCGATCTTTACAATCGCGCACACAGAAAATCGGGACTTTCCGTGTATGCCACATAGGGACCGAATTTTTAAGGACAAAACTCTTTTGGGGAGATGTCAGCGCCCGCGGCGACCAGGAAATGTACACAATGACTCCGATAGCTCGTTTCGCGAGAATCAACAGTAAATTACGGATTTGATTTTTGGAAATATCTTTTCCAACATCGGTGAGTTGAATTTATTGTATTTCTTGGATATTTACTGGTCGGTTTTTGTAAATTAAATGCCGATTTTGAGTGAATGTTTGTGACTTTTGTGCAGTGGTGTTTTAAAAAGATGAGGTGTATGACTGCCTACATTATACACACGAAGTATAGGAATGTAGCTATGAGTGTCGTTCGTTAGCTCGCACATGCTTACGTCATGTACGTGCAGAGTCCATGGACGGGGAATGAGGACACTTGCGATGCAACATTCATTGCTTTACACGCATTGGAGTTATTCCCCGTTCATAGACTTTGCATTTTATTTTTGTGTGCTAGGCCTAACGAATGTAGGCTAGGCCTATGTCTATTGAGGTGGAATGAATGTCAAGTTACCACAGACAGTTTAGCGTTGCCGTTGCATGCAATAAACCAAATATGATACTGTCAAGTGTCATGACCATGACTGTGCGGAGTGAATGAGGGGTGACTTATTTCACGATAATCTGATAATGCCAAGGCAAAAATAGGCAATACTGACTAGGTAGTCATGATTAGTAATTAGTCAACATGAACATGCCATGCCATGGCATGGGTCAACACAAATTACAATTTGACCAATGGACCATGCCAAAGGCAAAGGCAATCATAATGCATGCAATGGTATTGGTATTTATGGTAATGCCAATCCAATGAGGGTCAACACTGAAACTCGAATTTCGAAAGAGTCCAATTTTAAAAAATCAAAAATATTTTTTTACCTCGGAAACGGAGTTCTGTAGGTGGTTTAATTACAAGGAGTTGATCTGGCTTCGACATTGCTATTATCTTCCACTAAAAAGAAGAGGCAAGAAAAGGATCAAAATGCAGGGAAATGTATTGTCCAAGCACAAGTGCGCGAAATAAACGCCTATCTGTCACTGGTAATCCAGTTTTACTTTAAGTAGTACACGTCGGCCATATAAGCTGCATACAGAATTGATCTAAATTTCGCTGGCCTGGCCTGGTATATTATGTAAAGCCCGAGTTCACGCCAAGTGTGCACTCGGTATCAGCGAATCAATTACCAGTCGTACATTGCATTGCATTGTGGGTGCATCGTCGGACGAGCTTATCTCATTTGGGTGATTATAACGGTATAATTTATACTAAGCCCTAAGGGGGAAATGTATTACCGGTCCATAGTTATTTCTGATCCAAGCAGTGGCGTATCTGGACATTGTCGGGGGGGGGGGGGGGGGAGGGGGTACCACTGGTGACCCAGCAAAAAAAATATTTTTTTTAATCGCTTTTTCGGACACTTATTTGCGAAGGGGCCGGGGGGGGATCGGAACGACGGGGGGAGGGGGTACCACTGGTGACCCAGCAAAAAAAAATATTTTTTTTAATCGCTTTTTCGGACACTTATTTGCGAAGGGGCCGGGGGGGGGGGGGATCGGAACGACGAATGTCCTTATACTCCATCGGACCAACGGACAAGCAATAAGAAAGTTACGAATTTTTAAAGTTGTCACCACTATACGTAATTATGGGAATTTAAAATTGGCAGAATAGGTAGTGTCACTGTGCCGTAGTCGTGGACAACTCCCTATTTGCTCCAACACCAAAATTTTCCCAAAATTTATGACTAAGTAGAATTGCCCCGAGAGTAAAGGCGCTTTGGAGAAAACCGCAAATTAATGATATTTTTGTGTAGAATAAATGGGAGAGTTGTCCGAAGTATGTCACAATCAACTCACCAAATTGCCAATTTGAAACTTTCGCATAGCAGTAGTGATCTCATTTTTCAAACATCCATATCTTTATTTTTCCTTGTCCGATTTCTTTCAAACTTTCACTTTCAGGTTTTTTCTGCTTCCACACAAATCATCTTAATACAGTGGCGTATCTAGGGATTATGGCACCCGGGGTAAATAAAGAAGTTGCGCCCCCCCCCCCCCCGTGCCCCAACCTATCTACGTTATTGTACAAGGGAGGGGGTAAATTAAAGCAACCGAGCGACAATTATTTTGCATATTTACCCTAAAATACACAATTTCTTGCTCAATTTTTACCCAGGAAATTTTTTGAAACTGAACACTGTGCAAATGAGCAGTAGAGAAGTTCGAATTTTGTACATTGATAAATGGTTTTCTATTCTAAAATTGGGAGCAAAATTAACAAAAACCCTTGAGAAATAGTCGACTGAACGTTGAGATTTCTTGTTGAAGCTCTGCAAATGTTGTTTTATACACTTTTATCCTATATTGGGGGCGCACTATTTAGCAAGAGGCAGATAAAACTTACATGATAGGGAGCAAAGCAACGGCAATTACATCTTTATTTTGCAAATTTTGAACCCTTAAAAAAACTATTCAAGAACTATATAGGCTACTGTGGGTGCGAAATTACGAGATCCTGAAAGAAAATAATTATGCGAGAGAGCAAAGCGACCGAGCTTTAGAAAAATTTTCGCATTTTAAATCCTCAAAAACTGTATTTCTAATGCAATTACAATGCCAATAGGGGGCACATAATGTTTCTTTCTTGATTTCCCCTTTTTTTTTGCGTTTTTTGCGCCCCCTCCAAGTGCCGCCCGGGGCACGTGCCCCCCTAGATACGCCACTGTCTTAATAGCAAGGTTGGATTGCCCTTTATAACAGTATAAGTTTGTAAGTATGAAGATTATTTCCGTAGCTTCATGAAAGAATAAAGAATGCCCAACAAGTGCTCCTCATCTGTTGGAACTTCAGAAAGACATTTCCAGTGACTACCGTCCACATCTACTTCCACAATTTAACCACCTTGATGCCCAGGATGTGCAGTGCTGTGATCGCTACCAGGGGCGGGTTCTCTGATGAGAGGTCTGGATGATTTGAAATGTGTTTTTTAAAAAATTACAAAATAAAGAAAATACGCATCTCATGAAAAACTACTATTCATTTAGGCATTTTGGTTTTCCTTGTAGGAGTAACACAAATCCAAAAAATAAACAATAAACTATGATTTCCCATGAGAGAAAAAAAGAAACAGAAAGCATTGTGTTGATCGCAAAATATCTAATTGTCTTAGATGAATATAATTATTGTCTGCATGAGTAAAGGAATGGTTATTGTATATTATTCAATCAATTTTTAATATTCATCAGAACTAATAAGGGTCAGATTTTGTAGAATGCTGAAAGGGCAAAAACGCTGGAACAACTGACCAAACCAATGCCCTCATATTTTCCACTGGAAATTATATTTTGGGGGTAGGTCGCCTTTTTAACGTTTAACGCATGTCTGCCTCCTGAAACGCTTTATGTTAAACTGGTGTCAACTTGAAGGCTTATGTCGACTCTTCAGTTTGATACCATTTTGTTGCAGTGCCACAAATCTGATGATAAATGAACTGTGGTAAATTGTGGGAAAGCAGCAGGTGTACCCAAACTTTTGGAGGGCAGTGTATATCAGACCATAGTTTCATTTTACAAATTTCTTCACTTTTTCTTATACCTTTTTCTTATACCTTTCTTCCCTAATTAGTAATATCTATCAGTGTACCGAGTTTGGCATGGGTACAGGCGCACCGTATAGTATACGGGCACATTTTCGCAAGGGGACTGACGCCTTTTGCCCGAATATCAACTTTCCAGTTTATAACTTTCTTTGCTCGCTCGCAAAAATTATGACAGTTTTTATAGTGAAAATGACATTACATATTCGACGGGCAAATCACAAATAAAATATGAGGAAATTCCGGCACCCCGAATATAGGTGGTTGTTGCCCGAATATCGTCAATTTCAAAATCCTCCAAATCCTCGGGGGTGCAGCCCCCAGCCTCTGCCTCGTACGTCCATGAATGATATATATGGTTACAATGTATTGAATAATATATATATGTTTCACATTCTATTTTGTTGTCTCATACAAATAACCGAGCACTTCTTGCCGATCTCGACGCTAGAATCAATATCCCCGATTTTTCACTAGGGGGTCGACGTATAAACTCGGCACTTTAGACTCGATGCTCAAGCTTCACAATACAGCCTTACTTTTTTCCATGTTTCGTACAATTGCACCCGAGAGACAGAGGAAACTTAATTGTTTTCCGAGAAACCTTCGATAAATTATTAGGCGAGCGGGTTTGTCAGGACGATGCTAATTTAGGACGGACAGGATACGGCAACCTGGCATGATATCATCTTTACAACAATAAATAAAATAAAATATAATAATAAAAATAATATAAAAATTTCTACCTCAATATCAGATCAGACAGTACATGCTCGAATATAGCTAGATGGAGACTGTGTGCGATTCAAGATCTCATAGAGGAGACATTTTGAACAAAGTGTCGAAAATGGGCGTGTCAAATAATAAAGCCGGTCCTTAGAGAGATAATAATTATCCCGCTAAATTAATTTTCAGAATACCAACTTACGACAATATTAGCGCTGTCCGGAAGATGCAACAAAAGTTACAACAAAAGTTACATTTTTCAGAATATACCACCCCAGGCCTAAGTTGCTCTACGCCCTCTATCTTTTCAATTTCTTACTCATTTTTGTGACCTATAAGACAGCTTTGTGCATCAGAGGCCGGGGGCGTCTCATCAGTTGTCTTGTCGGTGAATTTTACCGACAAATTTGCTCTCCGCCAATCAGATGCAAGGATTTCAGTAGCTAGACAAACAAAAAAACGTGTTCAGGATTCAGGGACAAAAACAAATCACCTCACATGTCCTTTGTCCTGCTAAATTAAAGATTTTTTTATCAACAGGTTTGGAGCGCACAAAAAGACATTTTCAAAGCTTCGATTATGAAAGCTCCCCCCCCCCCCCCCCCCCCCCCAGCCCACCACATTCTCAGTCAATTCTCAAGTCAATAAAATATTGTGTTCCTCCTTTCTTATAAAGAATAAACACATTCTCTAAAAAAATCTTCTCTCTGTCAAACTGACATAACGAAAATTGTTCAAATAAAACTGGAATTAAAATTTGTATTTAATTAGAAAAGGGTATATATATATATATACATGACACCCCCCCCCCCCCCCACTCACATGCACACAAAAATCAAGGTTCGGCAAGTGTTTTTGTTTGTTTTTTTCTTAAGTTGTCAATTTTACCATCGGATTTTAATTTTAGGTAAATGAAAATTGAAAGCTATTGTTGAATTGCAAAAGGTTTACATTTGGTTTTGTAATTATAGTGAATTAGAAATAATGATTACAATGGAAACTATAATAAATTTTTTAAAAAAAAGAAAAATGCTGTGAACTTCTTACGGTATTTTGATGATGACGTGGATTTAGATAAAAGAATTACTGCTGACTTTCTCAAAAGCATAAAAACTAACTGACAATGACAATGACAATGACAATGACAATGATTTTGATTGACAATGATTTTATTGGACCCATGTCACCCTCGTTTGGGTATGCGTAAAACACTTATCGCGTCTGCACTGCGCACTCATTTTGTACGCGAAATCATTATGGCACTTGTCATTTTCTTTTTTAAACCAATTTCACTGAAGCAAATTTTCCACATGTATGTGGATATGGTGAGCATTTGCTATTTTTCTTCAGTGACCTCTGAGCACTTCGACTCTTCAGATTCACGAACACCTTTCGATTTTCATCACAATTGCGCAGACGCAGAAACCTCTTTCAAACACTTTTATGCCATGATATTCAAGAAGTTGGATTTGACATAAGGAGCTTATGACCTCCCTTTGAGAGTGTTGGATCATCCATCATTTATTTCACAGGGTATGTGCGGTTTCTTTTCATGCTTCTGATCTGTTGGGAAATAAACGTGTCAATCTTTCGTTTATAGCATTATGCCTGGGTAGCCAGGCCTGTTATGTTCTTTATATATTATATTCATGGTTGCATCTATAATGTGCTATAATTCTATGCCTATTGTAGAACTTGCTTAACCATGCCGCGATCTGGAAATGCTCAATGATTCCTGGGGTGGTATTCTGAGATTTATTTTATGTTGATTTTAGTGAAATAATTTTAATTGTCAAAATGTACGCTTATGGCGCATCATTGGTTAATGCCTGCGCAAAAGTGGCTGCGTACGTCGAGTTCATCTGCGCAAACACCAATGAAATGTTGCAGTTTGAAATTTGTTATGAAGTAAAATCTTTTCACTAAAATCCAGAAATTATGATCTAATTGATGATGATCACAGATGAAGAAAAAACATTGAGGTGACTGTGATAATGAAAAAGAGGATGATTATGATGGTGATGGTGGTGGTGGTGGTGGTGGTGGTGGTGATGATGGTGGTGGTGGTGTTGGAGGTGATGATGATAATGATGGTGGTGTTGGAGGTGCATGGTGGTTATGCATAATGAACATCTTCGTCCAAGCCAATGTGATCTTCCTTTAATATTTTAGAGGCGTCAAGTCGTATGATACAAGGTCATATGATCATTACAAATACAAATATTTAAATGGTTTAGGAATATCGTAAATAATTAATCATACAAATATGGTACGTTGATGATAAATCAAAAAGTTAGAAATAACTATTGTTGCGATAATGACAAGAATTTTGAACGGGTTAGTTGCAAGAATGGTAAGATGTGGGTAAGGGGCGGCGATTGCTTGTCACTGCCGGAACCTGGGAAACGACAAGCGACCGGGGGGGGGTTCTGTCATGATTCATTCACCCCCCCAAAAAAAAAAAAAAAAAAAACAACAACAACAACAACAACAACAACAACAAACAACAACAAACAAACAAACAAACAAACAAAAAACGAAAAACAAGCAAAAAAACAAACATACAAACAAACAACAACAACAACACATTTTGCAGTATAAATACTTTGCATTTTGGTGACCGAGAGAGGAAATTTTGCGGTTTGGAACTGCTTTTTAGAGCGCTTTTTTTCTTTCTACACAATTCTAATTTTCGAGGGGGGGGGGAACCCTCGAATAATTCCAGGGAGAGACCTGCAGTATAGGTCCTTTAGGGAGTTCATGGTTGTCTACTGAAAAATACACGGGAATCTCTGCCTAAACATTACCTAGCATGTTCAGATATCTTTTGCAATATTGTACAGTTTTAACTTTTAAGTATACAAGTAAAATCGATGAATATTTTGCAATTCGTACTTTTTTCAACCTATCATATGAAAGATTTATGAAAATTTGCACGAAAATGAGTTCGATCTACTGACCTTTCCGGATAACCATCCATTCCGGACACACGAGGTGTATATACATGTATACAAGTAGATCACCTCTTTTGTGATTATTTCGAGGTATATTTATGTACAGTATATCATTGGTATCTTTTGTAAGAATGTTTGATCATCAAAAGGGGTTAATTTACTATACAAACGGAATTATGGTGGGGAGGTCGTTCAATGATTTTGGGATGAATTGAATGGATGTATGGATACAGGCTGGATGAATTCTTGAGTTGATGAATGTTGGATAGAGGGACGAGTTAAATGATGATTTGGATGAAGAATGTTGATGATTGGATGAATATTGAAGAATTAATATTGAGGGATGAAAAACTAGTATTAGTAGGTCATCTTTTGGCGAGTTCGGACTTTCTTTAAATAGGTCTAATATACGAGTATACTAATTGGCATCATGCTTATCAAAGTAAAAATATTTTGTAAGCTATAGCCGTTCGAACTTTTCTGATCATAATTAATATACCAGGGTCCTGTTTTGTTGCGATTGATTCAAATCGATCGCGACTTAAACTTAATAGTTGCGATTTATTTCAAATTGCGATTTGACTTAAATCAATGGCAACTTTTTATAAGATAGGCCCATGTATAGGCCTGTATAGTTCAGACAGTTGATTGCAAATTGTATTGAACATAACAAATATGATACACCCACCTTCTCTGTCTTAGTTTTAAAGTTTTCTCTCGTTTAAAAGCATTTTCACATTGGTTTACTGAGAAATCATGCTACACATCCAATAACATCATATAGCATGCATGCAACTAGTTTTATTTTGAAGGCCCAGTGGGCGTTTCATCAAGTATCTTGCCGGTGATTTTTAACGAAAAAAGCTTGCTCTCAGTCAATCAGATGCAAGGATTTCAGTAGCTTATAACAGTTATTGCAACTTGTCATTGATGACAAGTTTTATGAAACAGGGCCCAGGAGGAGGGGCGGGGTCCCAAGAGTGAAAGCAAAAACCTTTTTTTTTAATGGAACCACCCGTTCATGTATCTTGCTTTACTGAATAAGTATTGACTGGTAAACACATTCACGGCTATATGCTTATTGTTAGAGTGATAATAAATTATACCAGAATATAATTATTCGCTACTTCTGTATAGGTAAAAGTCCTTCAATGTCCATGGTTTCCTGGTATCTGCACATCTTCAAATGGACTTTGCCCTAGCTAGATTCGTACTTGACCTTTGACCTTTGAACTTTCCTGCAGGGTCCTCTGACAAGGGGGCGTTGACTATGATATCATAAACAGACTTGACAGTCTTGAACAAGTATAAGCCTACATGCAGTATAGTAAATTTAGTGTAGTCAAAAACAAATATTGACAGACGGCTTCTGTCATGTGAGTGAGAACTGATTATCTCTGTATGGATATTGTGACAATCTAATTTACTTTACCTGAGGAAGAAGAAGCGGAATAAGGCTTGAAATTATTTCATTCACTGGAATAATTATGTCGTGTCCCTTGAGTAGTAGTAAGTATTTGCTTTTTATCAGAAGCATTGCATTCATAATAAAGCATGCATGAGTTGTGAGAATAAATTTGAATGTGTTGTTATGTAGTGACATTTCATCGGTCCTATAGTGGCTATTGCATAATGGTTAGGGTCATGGTATAACGTTTAAGGTTAATGTTAGGGAAAGGGTTAGGGCCTGAGGGTTATAGGGTTAAGGTATTATCCTGAGCTTAAAGTTTACTTGCTAGCGTATGATAAAGGCAATGGTGGGTATGGCATGTAATCAAGAAGACATTTTTCTTCGGACAGAAGACAATATTCACTATTGATATTATTGTTTGATAGTGAGCATAGCCGAAGGAGAGAGGGCAGCCCCTCACCACCCCCCCCCCCCCCCCCACCCCCCGAAAAAAAGTGTTTACCAACAGAATTTGTCAAAGCAATTTGGAAATTCTGTCTTACATCCAGTTATTATCTTGACGGAATAATGCGAACCAATTATCGACAAGTATATTCAGCTTGTTGGGGAAAATGATGACAGTCCGAGGGCCAGTCACTGTAATAATTCGGAGGGGGGGGGAGGAGTTTCTTTTGTGATTCACTCCTTTCTATAGTCTATGGATGATGCTACCATGCATGGTTTTGCCGTGCATGTCGTGCAGGATATATTAAATTCTCGAATTCGTTTTGTGTAATTCATGTTTAACACATCCCTTTGAGCTTCCCTGCAATAAGAAAAGGCTTGCTCAGGGGCGTTACTGGGTTGGCAGAGGTGAAATCCTTTCAATTTTGCATTTTCAGTTTAAAATCGTTATTGTTTTCAACCCATTGTGGAAAAAAGCTTTCAGTTATCTTAGTTCTTGGATCTATTTCGACCAAAAGATTTCCTGTTTATAACGAAAAAAGAGAAGAAGAGATTATTTTTAAAAATAAAATCACTTCTATTTATGCGATAACCCCCCCCCCCCCCCCTGCTTTTCATATAACTTTAAAAAGGCAGTTTGGGCTATATTTTTTTTTTTCAATTGAAGTGGTTTATTGTTAAAATTTCATCGCGAACAAAGGCCGAATTGCGATATCTTTCACAGAGTAAAAAACATAATTATATACAATTACGACAATCATATAAAGTAGGTATACAAATAATCAGAGAAAAACATAAAAACCAAGCTTGGTACAAATTATTATACTGTATGAGGAAGATGTATACGTAGTAATGGGTTGGATGTTACATTATATTTGATAACATAAATATTTTACTTAAAAATTAATTAAATGATATAAAAAAAAGTTAAGTGCGGAAAAAAATCAGTGTAGACGCAAAAAATAAATGGGTGTTTTGCATATTACACATCGGGTTAGAAGGAAGTGATATAAAAAAGCGATATAAAAAGCGATACAACTCCACAAGTTGTGGAAACAAAAGTATTCTATGATTCATAATTGTTTCATACCATAGTCAACAAATGATATAAGTTATTTAAATGAAAGTGAACCCACTGTGTAGAAATGTAAATCGAGATAGCGTCGATTAAAAGGTTTAATCGAGTTATACAAGCAAACTATTTCAAAATGTACAAACAATTGAGAAATTAAGAGTGTACGAATCATGTGTTTCAGTAATAGTGTTGCCAACTTGCCATACCGATCTAACAACTGACAAGCGGAAATAGTGTGAATTACAACAAACTAAAAAGTTCATATGCGAGGTTTGACACTGATGTCATAAAATAAATAAACATGGATATAATCAACATTACATAAGCCAAAAATTGTATTTTGTTGCATAATTATATAATACATGTACATCTAGAAGGAAGGTATAATTTTTTTTTCTTTGCATAATTTTTTTATTCCCAGATTCAGATTTTTAAAATGAATATTACAAATTAAGGATTGATTACACAATATAATATTTCAACATGGCAATAGACAATACAAATAATATAAATCCATAGCATGCCATTCATAAATAAACCATAGTACAACTAACTGAACAAGGTGTATATTAATATCATAGATGACGAATTAAAGTATATAGTATAATATTATAAATATATATATATACATATATTTGATTTGATTTGATTTACTTTCTTCTGCATTCATATAAGTACAACATTTTTCGGTAACATATATAAAATAAAATACAAAAGTACTTTTGACAATGAATCATAAATAAACAAGTATATGTAACAATCATTTTTTTTAAAACAAACACGAAACGAAATGATAAATTGTCAAATTATTATAATTCATCAAGTATAAAATCATTAGCGGAAGAAGGACTGTCATTATAAGCAGTTTGCTTGAGAATATGGCAACCCCAGATAAATATCATGAAATAGCTCAAACATGTTTAAATAAACAGAATGGATAAAGAATTGTAATCCTAAGTTAAAAGCATATAGATGATGATGTTGAAAATGAAATGGTGATGATGATGATGATGATGATAATGATGATGATGATGATAATGATGATGATGATGATAATGATGATGATTATATGATATATATATATATATATATATATATTTATAGTTCTGCTTCGGACTTGCAAAGTTATAGACAAAATAGGAATGAAAAGTCCGTATAACGGACTTTTCATTCCTATTACATATATATATATATACATTATGTATATAAAATGATGATATATTTCGATACAAGGAAATTGATTTGATCATACTACATTAGACATTCAGAATTGAGGCTAAAGGAATACATTATTATGTTGAACGAACACGGTTGAGCAGTCAGACGAAGGAAAGGATGCCCGGAAAGGATGGCGCTCTTTCAGTTAACGCAGAGCTATCCATACATCAACGCACTCTGTGTATATAAAACGCACACCTCAATATAAATTATCTACAAGTATATATTGCCCAAATATTGCAAGGGGGTAGATATTAGTGTCATTCGTACATACATTAGTGTAAGAGAACTTTGAGGTTTGAAACGTGAATGTTTCTGACCTTTTGAAAGAGATTTAAAAATGGAATAATGTGTTAAAACCGAGGCGGGGGAGGGGGGGGGGTGGGTGATTGGCTTTAAATTTAGTAAGATTTGAATCGAAAATTTTCATAAGGGTCTATTTTTCAGAATACAATTTTTAAAGTTTTTAATGTTTTTAATTTTTAATGATAACGAATAATGTAGACGGCATATTTTTCTTAACTTTTCACTCCGGACTATTTCATATTCTGTTGTATAATTACAAGATGTTGTTTGATTGATTGACTGATATCTTTATTATACACACTCTCAGAAATGTTGGTTAAAAATCATTAGTTGGTTCAAATATGAACCTACCAACTGTTGGTTAAAATTGTATGTAAAACATAATTATAGGGATTTTTTTTTTAACCAAGTGTTGGTAGGTTCATATTTGAACCAACCTAAAATCTTTTCTGAGAGTGCACGGTTAAAAAGCTCAAACCGTTACAGGACTAGTTTTGGGGGCCCTTTGAAACAATGCAAATACATCAATAAACATTATAAATCTGATTTTTAAAAATGAACAAAAACTTACTATGGTATATTAATTGACATATTTGAAACAAAACACAATGAAAACGACAGCATCAAAATAACAATATAATTATACTACTATTATACAACACATGAATGGTAGATTTCAACATGGCAGCCACATACGCAAGCTCTTAGATTATGTATTTTCAAACAGGTGCAGATGGACAATGGGTGTGTTTACATAATCCTGACAATAACATTAATTTGACAACTTCTGAGAAAGCAAAACAATTTTCACAATTTAATAACTTATCTGATTATGATCATTTTGACACCAAATTGCATCCCAAGAAAGTTACAACACTCAAGATTGTACTATGTAAATTTGACCTGAATTGAATGAGACACTTTGGGGTTATTAAGGAAAACCTATATCGTTTCGTGGTTCAGCTTGATTCCACAATAAGATCAGAATGGTATTTAGACGGTTAGTGACTCTCTATAACAATATACCTGTTTTTAATAACTAATGCATTCAAATCCATGTAGTTTCTTGGGAGAACCATTTGCGTTGGTAATGAGCTATTCAATTCACCTCTTTTGTATTATAGAGGGAATCCACCTTGCACAGCGCATGTGTTTTGAGTTGTAGTTTATGTCGGACAATCCCCTAGGAAGCAACTTTTGTTCAAGAAGTTAGCATTGAAAAAAAAAATGAATTCAATATTTTGTAAACAGTTCATTTACTCTCGATCAAATCCCTAGATTTCCACAGCATGCCAACTTCAAGGCAGGCCGTATCGATGTCCGATGAGCTGAGGTCCATCAAGTTCTGGCAGGCCGTCGGGGCGGAGCTCGTCGGCATGTTTTTCTTCATCTTTATCGGGCTCAGTTCGACATCGGGATGGCACCCACCATACATCCCCAGCCAGGTGCAGATCGCCCTCGCCTTCGGTCTCGGACTGGCCACGTTTATCCATGTCACCGCTCACATCAGCGGTGGTCACCTCAACCCCGCTGTATCCTTTGCGTTCTTCATGCTACATCGGATCACCCCTTTACGATGTCTAGCCTACTCGTTAGCCCAGATCATCGGGGCTATCAGTGCCGCCGGGATGGTCAAGTTGATCACTCCTCCTGATATCAATAAGGCGATCGGACCTACTAAACCTGGAACTGACGTCAAAGAATGGCAGGCTTTCCTCATGGAAATGTTCCTTACTTCTCAACTGGTTCTTGTAATCTTTGCCACTGTGGATAAGAATCGTGCTAGTTCCGGAGGATCGGGACCCGTGGCCATCGGAGTCTCTGTTCTGGTTGCTCATCTTTGTGCTGTACGTATTCATTGTTATTAAATCAGAATTGTAAAATTCATGGTAACAATTTGCAATATGTCCACTCACTAGGACTCCCCTGTTCTTAAAGTGCGGCCCATGGGTCACTTGCGGCCCGCGAGACAATTTCATGCGGCCCGCCTAAATACCTTGTAAAAAAAAATCTTATATAAACATGTACAGTATGTGGATACATAATACATCATCCTAACTGTTAGTATATGAATAAAGGTATCAAAATTATATTCATAATTATCCGTTCCCTGTCCTACCACGTTCAATTCAATTCAAATTCAAATTTATTTTCTTCCATTGATTTTTGACATTCCACGTAAGTCCAAATAGTACATGAATAATCAAGAACTTGCAATACAAGGAAGAAGGCACAATCCCAATAAGCAGATGCTTGTAGCGGGTGCGCCTGAATATACAAATACAATATAAATTAATAAAAGGAAAGAAAAAAGGGTTGGACATAGAGAAGGAGAGAAGAGGAAAAGGAACTATACAAAGCAGAGAAAGGAAGAGGACTGAAACATAGTTATAATGGAGTTATATAGCATGCATGAATAATACAGCGGTGGAGAGTATATAATATAATATAATCCAGGCATTCTTACAAACTTGAAACAGGTTCAGATGATATTAATTGAACATAATAAATCAAATAAGGCATTGTATAGATTGAGTCCCAAGACTCCCAACCAGGTAATAATGAAGATAAGAATGTTTTGAGTTTGCCCCTCCTTTTTTATAGGAATATCGATGTAGGAAGTTACAAAAAGAAGAAAAATAAGGATAACGATTATTTATGATAAAGAACGGGAGAGGTGTTTCAAAATTGTTCAACCCGGGGGGGGGGGGGGGCGGCCACTCTCAGACAAATGTACTACCCAAGCGCGTCCACACACTTCAAAAATGGACCCTAAATGGCGTATTGCACGAAGTCTAATTTGCACCCCTATACGGCGTCACATCAGAAACACATACCCTAAACGGCGTCAACAGGATCATCCGCCACCCAAAAATACCTTAAGTGGCGTATAAATTATTATGGTTCCAAGTACAATACCCGTAATGGCGTTTAAAATAAATAACCCCTATTAAGCAGGAAAACAACAAAATATTAAACGCTTCCGAGTAAAAACAGATAAACTTTTATAGTCATATCATATCTAATTTGTAGGCAAACAATCCAATCACCAATCGGTGTTATTCATATCGTCACTGATTAATTGAAAATAGTAGGAAGTAATATGAGAATTATAATCTTAGAAACAGATAAAAAGCATAATTTAGGGATTATCATAACATGGAATTTATACCCTAATTGTCGAAGAACGAAACGGCGATTGAAGCTGATAAACACCCCTTTATATAAAGGAAAACGTCGACGACGCCTTAAGGCTGAAAACAGACCTTTTCGAAGCTTTTTGTGGACGCGGTTGCGTAGCACGTAATATGGTGATTGACCCCCCCCCCCCCCCCCCCGGGGTCGTTCAGCTGTCATTAGATGGCATATTTGGGCATTCGGCCACCAACCACCTAATTTTCGGGCAGTTAATGGTTAATCATACCTAAATTAGAATATTTTGATGACGAAATTACATTTTCGCAGTTCTAAAGTGTCAATTTTTTAAATTTTTATTCTCGCTAGCTTCTTCGTTCGCTCGCTGAATTGAAAAAGAACACACAATGTATTCGGGCAGGAGACGTCAGTCCAATACGTCTTTGCATGTTTGTGTAATTCTCAGTGGCCCGCGACATAATTTCAGGAATATCTCTGGCCCTCCTGACAAAATAATAATAATAATAACCCAGACGCTATAGGAAATAGTCCTACCATAATGGTGATTGTGCATGTTGTTTGTAGAAATTGTGGATGTGATAGCGTCATAAGCATAACTAATCAGTTACCTGAATGCAGAACATGTCTCTATTGATTTCGTCCAAAGCAAAATTATGACATTAATGGAAACATAAAAAATTACAAAAGCCATGATGTCGTCAACAGTTTTCAGCTATAGAATCTGGAACTTTTGATCAGTTTACCAGAAATTCATTAAAGTTGATTTACTACTAATTGACTAACGTACTCATTGCCGGACTCATTGTGAAAAAAAGCATTGCATCTAATCTCTCATACACAATAAATCATTTATCTCTCCAATTACCCCTGTCATTTGTAACTGTTTACAAACCTTTAAGCACTGAGTTTATCACATACACTCTATTTAACAGGCAGGCGACCCACGCCTGCCAAAGTTGTACTACCTTTATAACAGTGTGTTGTAATTAATATGCAGAAATGAGGGACAGCGAGAAATGGTCAAATCGTGTATGATTCATAATAGGCCTTCAATTTAGCGACTGGCATTGTTCTTGTGTCGCAATAATGCACCACCCATTTTTAGTCATATTTTAGTCACCGATATTCATTACACCTCTACCTACCCATATAATAGTTACGTGATATTTCATGATATTAATCTTCTTTTCTAGCTGGGCGAGGACGATCCACCTTTCCCATGAGCATGATGAGAGGAAAAACAAAACACTTGTTTCTATATGTTTAGGAGAAATCCTTAAGTCTTTTCACGGTCATCATACGACTGTTTTACGAGTGATTGACGTTCTGTCATTCCTACAGTGAAACATTTTATATTACAAAGGCCAAGATCACTCACCTGGGGTGTTGCAAGAAAGTTGCAATCAATTGCAAATTGTAAAGCAAATTAGAACAACCATTCTGAATGGTTCAGGGTCTGCCCATTCAAGAAGATGCGCTTGCAACAATGATTTTGATTGGTCAGTACCGATCAGTTGCAACTTGCAATCAATCGCAACTTTCTTGCAACACCCCATAGTCTTGTTTGGTTTTTTTCTCTTTATTATTTTCACACATAAACCGTTTCTCACGGTTGTACTAAATCTTGAGAGGCACTTCTTGGCAATTTAGCCTCCTTGTTCTATATACGGGTAAAAATTGCTGTAGGAATTTATAGTACATTACTGGCAACCCGCTGCACAGTAAATTACTGTATTTTTCACGGTATTGTACTGTTCATTCTACAGTTAAACTGTAAAAAGCAGTATATAACTGTAAAAAAAAAAATTATTTAACTGTAAATGATACAGTATTTTACTGCGCAGCCGCGTTGCCAGTAATTTACTTTACTTCCTACAGTAATTTTTTACAGTGTAGCCTTGCAATATTTATAAATCTAGATTACACTTACATCATGCCATTCTTTAGATGAATTTCGAATGTAATATGCCTTAAGGTTTGAATCTGTAATAATTATAATATCTGGAAGAATCTTGTGTTTATTTCATTTTCAATGCTATCTGTATGGGCGTTTGAATGTTATGCTTATGTTTGTCCACTCATAACAGTAATCTTCCAAACAAACCCATACAACTGGATTAGTTTTTACAATACATGCAATGCTGACTGGCTTCTAAAACATAAGATAGTGCTAGCGTGATGTTCGGCCATTTTGATAGGATTTTTTACGTTTTATATCAGGCCCGGCAGTAATGATATTGTGTGTTTTTTATCCCCCCCCCCTTATTCCCTCTCTCTCTCTCTCTCTCTCTTGCAAAAAGCGTAAGCTTGACAAGATTGACAATGCTGTTTTGTTAAAATGTGCTTCGTTTTACAGATTTATGATTAATGATTAATATAGCTTGGTAGTAGATTATCCTAAATGACTGATAGATGGGTATATTTATGTTCCTGGATAACTGTGCACAGAAATCTACTTCATTGAAGAAAAAAAAATCTCATGTAATAATCCACGACAGTTTAAAGAATAGAACCCATGTCTTAATAGAGTACCAGCACTAACACAGCATGAGTTCATGTCCTCATTAGTGACACTTTACTTTCATTTCTAAGTCTTCTGATAAGCTGACATTCGAGTTTCTTCTTTCACACATGCGCAGTGCTCCAACTTTGTCAGTTGGGCCCTGTATCATAAAACATAGCAACTGCCACAAGTCCTTACCAGGGGAGCGTTTCATCAAGCGTTTTGTCAGTGATTTTTACTGACAAATTTGCTCTCAGCCAATCACATGCAAGGATTTCAGTAGCTTATAACAGTTGTCGGTAAAAAACACTGACAAAACGCTTGATGAAACGCTCCCCAGATGTGGTCACAGCCAGGCAAATGAGATGACTTTATTAGCCTATATTAATTATTTTTTACTTGTCATTGATAACAGGTTTTATGAAACAGTTATTGTCATCAAAGAAGAAATAGGAATGAATAAATCTTTATTTTGGCCTTTAATATATTTTGCTGTTTAAGAAAGTTTATATATTACTATTGATTAATTATAGTAGATAAGCAGCTGTACTTAATCGCATTCAAGAATGTTTTTGAAAATAGATCGTATACATGTATATGCTTTTTTTTTTACCCATCTGCTTTTTGATCAAATGGATCTAAATGGCTAAGCTTCACATCAAACAATTAGGCCGCGAGCGAGAAGGAGAGGGGGAAACAATCCCCTACACCCCTTGGATGCCAACATTTTACTTTAATTTACTTATTAATTATTCTTTACCAGATTCCCATGTGTTTTTATTTAAAGTGCTCGTTAAACTAAAAAAAGGTACTTATTCTTTCAAATTGATATATTAAGTGATACTCCAATCTGATTGAAGGCGCCCTTTAGGGATTTCATACGTACTCATCGCATTTTTTTTTCTTTTTTTACATTTTTGTTTATAGCTCATTAAATAAAACACACACAGGTGTACAGTGTATGTTAATAACCAAGGTTTCAATGATTATGGAGAGCCGCAATAAAGCAAGGAAGTTTAAGGAGATGGAGACGCAATTAACGATAATACATTCAGACATCTGGCAGATTATAAAGGATGTACAATTGAATTAAACTGCGTCACTTGATAGTTTAATTTGACATCTATAGTTTTATAATGCGAAGTTCATGCAGTTGCAGATGTCATTTTGAAAATCCTCTTCTTCAACATGACAAAATTATTGAGTTTTAGCCTTGAAAGTGTCACAAATAAATATCTTTTAATATCAATTTTAACACCTTTCTTATCAATTCCAATTTTCAAGTTTCATAATACTATCGCGATAGTATTCCTCTATCGGGTAAAATCATCCAAATCAGTCTCTGCACACGTGAGCAGTCAAATAATTTGTCATCGCATTTTTGGCACCGAATCGTGTTTGCCAACCTTATCATATCATGCACCAGCAAAAAGGGGCACTTTGGGGGAAAAGGGGACACCTACAAGTGGTGAACATAAAGCGAAAACGGGACCATTTTGTGACATTGGTATTACCTTATACAGTCTAATGAATACATAATCAAACATCATCTTCTTTTTTATTGTGGTTCTGGATACTGCTTCAGCTTCCCCCAATTAACAGTTGTGTGCAGTGGTCTAATGATTCATGAGCGAGTAAAAATTTTCAGACATTTTTTAATGCTGAAGTCGTTGGGTTGTGTATCATTTACAGCGATTTAATACAAATAACGACAGCAATTTAATTTTGGGGGAATGTCGAATGATTCGTACATAACCCTGTCGTTTTTCTTTAGGATTACATCGATATTATTTTTATTAACATACTTTATGCGATCTGCTTAATTTCATTATATACTATAAGAGCCGGCGAGTTTGGGGGCCAATTTTTTTTCTTTCTGGAAATTGCCCTTACTTGCATGGTGTAAATTATGAGCACATTCGAGGGGATGGGCACTGTACCCCTCTTGCCTCCAGCTCCACTGTCTTACATTGTAGTTGTAGTAATGTGCGTACCTGTTATTACATCAAGCTGGATATGGCTCTATTTGTAAGAAACAATGGCAGATATAAGGTACAAGGGGGCATTTATCAAAAGAGGTAAGGGCGCTTATCAGAGGTGGAAAAGGCACTTTTAATAAGTGAAAGGGGGCACTTATGAGAAGAGGAAAAGGGCACATATTAGATAGGAAAAAGGGGCACTTATCAGAAGTAAAGAGGGGGCACCTATCAGATATGTGAGGGGGACACTTATCAGAAGGGCATATAAGGGAAAAGGAGCACCTATGAGAAGTAAAAATGCACTAACCAAAGGAGAAATGGGCACATATTTGAAAGAAATTAGGGACACTAATCAAAAATTTCTAATTAAAAGGGCACTAATTAGACAGAAAATGGGACACCTATCCGAAGTAAAATTGCATATTTATATCGGAAGGAGAAAAGGGGACTTATTAGAGAGATAAGGAGACATCGGATTTGAAAGGGAACTTATCAGAAGCAAAAAAGAGCATTTATCAGAAAGCAAAAAGGGCACTTTTAGTAGTAAAAAGGGCACTTATCAGACTCCAATCCTTGAATACCCTTTTAGCATTAGTCCTCGGGTCCTTATCCTAAAAGAAAAGGTCTGGCGACTATTTTCATGAAGGCCACATAATTATCTGAAATGAAGGAACATTACCCTGGTAGTTATCAAAAATTCAATTAATTCTTCCCACGAGAGGGTATACCTGGGGGTGTTTCATAAAGCTCTTCGTAAAGTTACGAATGACTTTACGAACGACTGGAACATGTTCTTGGGTGCTATACTAATCAGATTCTCAATCATTTAGCACAAGAACTGATCACCAGTCGTGCGTAAAGTCGTGCGTAACTTACGAACAGCCTTATGAAACACCCCTTAGGCCCTGTTTCATAAAACGTGTCATCAATGACAAGTTACAATAACTGTTATAAGCTACTAAAATCATTGCATCTGATTGGCTGGGAGCAAAATTTGTGAGTAAAAATCCCCGACAAGACATTTGATGAAACGCCCCCCCCCCCCCCCCCCCAGCTGTATAGCACGACCAAGGTTTTGAATCATGTTGGATGGCTACATAGCGCAGAATGACCGACGACTCGCGAGACTGACATTGTTGGTCTCGTGCAGAGCCGTGCATCAAACGAGGGAGGGGGGGGGGGGGAGGAGGAACGCTTGCAGGCCCCAACAACTTTGAAGTTACCGGTAGTAACTTCGCTACCCGGTAGTTACCGGTAGTTACCGGGTAGCGAAGTGCTTTATTTATCTGGTATACTTTGATGACGAAATTATACATTGTTATTAAAAAGAAGTTCAAAATATTTGGTTGCTCGCAAAGTAAGAAGATAACATGGAAATAGATATCTTATAGAGTGGGCCGGTCGCATCGAAATTCCCTCAACCAAAAAATTCAATCCCAGTCCGCCCCCTGAGTGACTTGCTTTATTAATACATTCCTTCCTTTTCTTTACTGTTCAGTTTCATAACAAGGATGTCCTTCATCGGAATAGAAACATAATTAATGAGTTTTGCTGTTGCAGCTATAGTAATCACTTCGTCTTTTCCAGACCACAAAATTAATCTAATGCATCACTTAAAATGATTATTACATTCCTCAATTATTGATTTTTATGCTAATAGTCGATTCCGGATTGTAAAAAAGAACGTTTTCTATAGACTACCGACTATACTGTAGTCGATCAAAAATAGTTATTACATAATGGTATCAGAACGAAAAATTAATATCAAATATGTCTTCTTTTTTTTTTTCATTTTGAGTGAAATAGTCTTACGTCGCGTGGGACGCAGAGATGTTCCGGATTTATAGTATAATCAATTAATTAATTGAGAAAACAATAGCAACACACTGTTGGATATCTACAAGTTTAGAATTTGGGTTTGAGGATACACGTGCCATAAGCATCCATAAATATTAGAATCCCTCTCACACTTTAAACACCACTTTTTGCTCCTCATTATTTTCCTTTGCATCCCACAGGCCTATTTCGTTCTGTCGCAGTGAGTGTTTTATCCTATTAGCTAGGAACTGGTGTCCGCGTATTTTACCTTGGACGAATGATAGTAAACCTATGTATAATTGATTATACTCATTGGCATATTGGCTTATATACGCCCCGTGGAAAGACAGCAACATACATTTTGGTAGCAACGTGCAGTAGTTCTCATATGATGATAGGTTTTCTGTTAATGCTATCAGAGGAGGAATTAGGGGATGTTGGGTGCTGCAATTATTTAAAAACATCAACTTGCAACCGTTTTGCAGTTGAATGAAGAATGCAAATGATGAAAGAAGCTTGCTTGTTCCGACGTGATGCTTATTATGTTGGTTTGCTGTTATTTATTGTTGATCTTTTTAGATTCAGAGTTAATGGGATACCTGCATGTGATATGACGCTTCGGTAATAATTTTTGCATCATCGCTTTGATCTCTTTTACTCCGCAAAAGAGCCATTTTATCCTTACTTTGAACCAATATTGGTCAAATCCACGAGAAATTGCCTGCTCCAAGAAACAGAACTCGGTGTTGACAATACTACTGACAATCCTTTTCACCTATTTTAGCAAGGAGGTAGGCTAGTACCTCCTTGATTTTATATAGAGAGCAGGGAAGCTCTACTTTTTCAAGAAGAAAAATTACCATCGTTTGTGATTGGTTGAGAGGTGTTTATGTCCACGTTGAAGGTGTGAGCTGATTGGCTACTCACATTGGACGCCTTTATCTCGTCCGTACTACCTATTTACGCATTGCACACCGATGATCGAGTTACTTGGATGATTCCCTGTGCGGTAGAGGTGACGTTCTTTAATAGATTCCACGCCTTCAGATTATTTGTTGTCAATTGGATCAATAAATGAGCCTGAGCATTATCAATTAATAATCGTCTTCAGAATATATTTTAACACTTTTTGTGTAATCATCTTCAAGACGTAATTCTAACACTTCTGAAAGGAATATTATCACAAAAGGTTGTTTTGGGAGTGTTTAAATATTTTGACTATTCGATTAGCTTTGCTGATCATAATTCATCTATATTTTGTGAGAGAAGGTCGCTGATTAGAAACTCCGGTCAATATGGCTAGCGACTCGATGGCGAAAGAGCTGAAATCAAGGAAGTTTTGGCAGGCGGTGATTGCCGAACTGGTCGGAATGTTTTTCTTCATTTTCATTGGGATCTCGTCGACTACCAGCTGGGCCCCGCCCATCATTCCTAGCCAAGTTCAGATCGCACTCGCATTCGGCTTGTCACTGGCGACGTTCGTCCACGCTACCGCCCACATCAGTGGTGGTCATCTAAACCCAGCGGTGTCGGTGGCGTTCTGGCTCCTCCACAGGATAACACCTCTGCGATGTATTGCCTACTCCATTGCTCAGTGCCTGGGAGCCATGGCCGCGGCCGGTATGGTCTACCTCATCACACCTTCTTCTGTCTCTAACAACGTCGGACCGACGACACCGGGTACGGGGGTCGAAGACTGGCAGGCATTCCTCATGGAAGTGTGTCTCACCTTCCAGTTGGTACTCGTCATATTCTCTACAGTTGATAGTAAACGAGCTAGTCCTGGAGGATCCGGACCACTGGCTATTGGTGTCGCTGTTTTAGTTGCTCATCTTGGAGCGGTCAGTACTATAATGTTTCCCTAACTACCTTTCTCTTCAAGATGATATTGTTGAGTATGATGATGATATTGATGTCAAATGAAAATAATCCTGGTGTTGATGTTGGTTGTTCGTTCTTCTTATTTATTTTTTTTTTCCGCGTCTTTTTAGTTTTCTCAAAGCGTTGGCACAGCCAGCCTTTCAATGGGGGACAAAGCCGCCACGGCGAGTATGCACGCAGTTTGGAACATGAATAATAATTCAGAATACTTAATATTCACATATTTTGATATATAGGAGTTAAGTGTCCGGAATATTCCCCTTTGATTTCTGTTTTGTAGGAGCATCCAGGTTTATAGGTGAAGGATCTTGACTCTACGAGAGGCCCTATATAGGTTCGATCCTTACAAGATAGTGTGCTTACAGCCCTGGGGAGCGTTTCATCAAGTGTTTTGTCAGTGATTTTTACCGACAACTGTTATAAGCTACTGAAATCCTTGCAACTGATTGGCTGAGAGCAAACCTTTGTCGTTAAAAATCACCGACAAGATACTTGATGAAACGCCCACTGGGCCTTCAAAATAAAACTAGTTGCATGCATGCTATATGATGTTATTGGATGCAGGGGCGGATCCAGGATTGAGTAAAAGAGGGGGCACGAAAATGAAAGTTTTTGAAAAGGTAGACCCGTATTTTTTTTATCTCGCCGCCAGCTTCTCTAAAAGTCGCTCAGTGGGGGGGGGGGGGGGGGGGGGGGGGGGGGGGGGGGGGGGGTAGGGACAAAAAAAAAATTTCGTCAAACCTTGAGAAAAACCTTCAAAAATCGCTCAGTAAGGGGTTATGGAGTCCTGTTTCCCCTTTCTTCTTTTTTCCTTCCTCCTTTCTTCTTCTTCTTTTTCTTTTCCCCTCTTTTTTCTTTTTTTTCGCCTCCAATAGGGGGGGCCGCGGCCGATTCGGCCCCCCCCCCTGGATCCGCTAGTGGGATGTGTAGCATGATTTCTCAGTAAACCAATGTAAAAATGCTTTTAAACGAGAGAAAACTTCAAAACTAAGGCAGAGAAGATGGGTGTATCATATTTGGTGTATCATAACTGTCTGAACTATACAGGCCTATACATGGGCCCCATCTTATAAAAAGTTGCCATTGATTTAAGTCAATCGCAATTTGAAATAAGTCGCGATCGATTTGAATCAATCGCAACAAAACAGGACCCTGGTATATTAATTATGATCAGAAAATTTCGAACGGCTATAGCTAACAAAATATTTTTACTTTGATAAGCATGATGCAAATTAGTATACTCGTATATTAGACATAATATTTAAAGAAAGTCCGAATTCGTCAAAAGATGACCTACTAATATGAAGAACCCCAAGGAAGAACAGCGGCATTTTGTAAATACTGCTGAATTTGGGTCATCCTCCGTTTTTTAAGCTCATGTATACGTTGTATTTTTTGAAATGTATGTGGTTTTCTTAATACGGAAATAAATACATACAAACAAACAAACTGACAAAACACTTGATAAACGTTCCCCTTGGACTATGATAATCTCCTCCTCTCATATAACTTGTGATAGGGGAGCGTTTCATCAAGTGTTTTGTCAGTGATTTTTACCGACAACTGTTATAAGCTGTTGAAATCCTTGCATCTGATTGGCTGAGAGCAAATTTGTCAGTAAAATTCACTGACAAAACACTTGATGAAACGTTCCCCTGGACTATGTGATTTGCCGACATTCTCCCCTTTCGACCCAGATGTAAATGGGCACCAGGGGAGCGTTTCATCAAGTGTATTGTCAGTGATTTTTTTTTTTTACCGACAAATTTGCTCTCAGCCAATCAGATGCAAGGATTTCAGTAGCATATAACAATTTTCGGTAAAAATCACTGACAAAACACTTGATGAAACGCTCCCCAGGCAATGCTGGGGTAATAATAATTGCTGGGCGGGCCCTCAGGGAGAGCAGTATTGATATTGTTGAGGCTACCCTGGTAAATAAGATCATAATTATTGTTGTTGTTATCACATTGTAATGTTGATGCATTCCAACTCGTCCGATTCTCATCAGATAAGGCACAAATTCTCATTCAGTGATAATCGGTAAATATCCATTCAAGTTGACAAACGAAGGGCACCCATGCGCATGAGAATGATGAGAACACGTGAATGATAGAATGACAGAATTTTAAGGGTTACTAAAATAGAAAATTAATTGCCCTTTTTTCGTAGGAAGCAGTCATCAGGAACCAAAAATATTTATCACACACTTTTTTATGCATTCAGTCGTTTTTCATAATCATTTGAAAAGTACATTTTTGCTGATTTACACAGTCATAAGCCCCGCCCCTAAAAAAAAAACATCGAAGCGACATCGTGATCACGTGATCTGTGACGTACGAAAAGTAAAGGAAAATATTCCACCCACCTGTACACCGTGCATGCCTGCAGGCCTACCAGGCCCAACCCGGTACGATGCCGAGCGCGAGCATGATATTCCCCGCATCGACCATTTGCATTGCATATTTTCGTGTTTAATTCCTCACAATAACGTTGATTTGGGGACACAGTTTCATCAATAATGCCGAAGCGGTGTATAGTTGCGGGCTGTAACAAGACCCCTAAAGATGATGTATTAAAGGGGATGTAAGCCTCACGCGGGCAGAGTGACAAGGGCCGGTGTCATAGGCGATTGGTTCCGGGCAGGCGATTGGATCCTCCGGAACCAGGAACCAATCGACTATGACACTGGCCAAGTGAGTGGAGTACAATCTACAGTGATCACTTTGCCCAAGATGATTTTGAGGATCCTGGCCTGTATTCCGAATATGGCATGAAGAAAAGGATAAGCTAGCTAAAAGATTCATTTATTCCAACGATCAGACTTGGAGTCTGTCAAGTCTTCCAATCTGTTTTTCAACGACATCATCTCCAGCAGCTTCAGCAGCTTCACCCGTAGACCGAAAATTCTGTCTCTCGTTCGTTAGCTAAGTGAAGAGCTAACGAACGAGAGACAGAATTTTCGGTCTACTTCACCTGTAACTCCAGGGAGCAACGCGTTGGAGCTCCCTGGAGTTACTTCACCCACGGCCCCTTTACAGGCCCCGGCGCGTATTCTACGAGGGGTTCAAACATAATGGTCGAATTCCCCTTGCCACTCGAGCTTCTTTGCCTTCGGGATCTGATAAATCATCTGATAAATCAGAGTTCGTATCTGCATGGCTCAAAAAATTCCTCCAACTCGGAATCGCGGTCACTTTTCATCTCTCTATATAAGTTTCTCGAATTCAGCCAAAATCTAAGTCAGTATATACCGTACTATGTAAAGTGAAGTAAAAAAAAAAGCCGTAAGTGAAATAAACAAAATAAAAGCGTTCACCAGTCGCTATGTACGAGGGGAACATAGTAACTGCCGTACTAAAGATGTGTAGTACATTGTACTTAAGACGCATAAAACGGCTGTGCACGCGTTTAAGATCAATGCATGCAAAACTTTCGTTCGGCAAGCTCAGATGGATGAGTACATTGTTCAAAAAAAAGTTAAAAAACAAAACAAGAGCTGTATATTTGGGCAAAAGTGTTTGCTGATCTTGTAGAAATTATATTGATAATGTTTATTCACTCCTAAGATTATATTGATTAATTTCCTTTTTTCATAAATTTTGCGTTGAACAGAGAGGTCAAATACCGCATTGTGTGTACTATGTTATATGCTGCAGCCTGTAGATCTTGTGCCTCTTACTCTTCATACGTCATTTGGGGGTGTGACGTCAATTAGCCAATCAGCTCACGAGTTTTAAGGAACGGTCCCAAAACCTCTACTTTTCACCATTTTTCGCCAAAGCGAGACATAATTTGGACAATCGATTGCCAGATTCGTGATTAGAAGGAAAAAATACATGGAAAGAGGTCCAATTTTCTCTCTAATTTAGTCAACCTTTAACAAAGCCAAAGTATGTGAAAATATGCGTTTTCACATTTTTGTGCACATTCATCCAAATTTAAGAGTCAGCAATCCGCGTATGGGGGAGCACGGAGGCAAAAACAATTAAAAGGGGAAAATAGAGAAAGAGAAGGAAGGAAAGTGAAATTGAGATGATAACTTCTTCCATCCCGATCATGTGGCATTATTCTCTCGTTTTTCATCCACCTACTAAGACCGGTGGCCCCCACCATTACATAATGACCACCTAAATAGCTGAACCCACGCTACGCCACTGCATTAAAGACTTGTATAGGCCTAACTTCACCTTGTTTGGTGAAGGGTTTAAATCAATCACAGCACCCCTTCTCAAGGGTTTAGGTAGAGGCCATGGTGACGAGTGAATTCCAACATCTTAATATAACAAATTCACCTACTGACAAGGGCCATAAAGGTGTCGCCATGATGATTGGTGTCAATTTTTCTTCTTAAAAAAAACCCAAACATTTATGTCCGATAACGGTAACGATATTTTTCATTAAAGGTTCATCCTAGAGCTGCCCTACTATTAACTGACACGAGCATACATCATGTACATACTCACACAAACACCTGTAATTAAAAATATACTTATCGGACAAAATTTAAGGTGACCATCGTTTGTGACTGGAGAATGCCGATGAAAATCTTGAGCATTGTACATTCAATTTCATCTTTGATTCTACAAGCTGCTCGGCACCGGCGCGGCGTAATGTCAAATTGGATTTACACTATCGCTTCTCGCTATCGGATCTTTTTCTCCAGAAACTTATTTCTTATCTGACGTTTTTTCTTTCTTGAGGAATGGAGAGTATTCATTCATTTAGTGGTGGATCCGGGGGAGGACCACGTGCCCCCTGCAAAACCCCAATTTGTATATGTTAAATACACAAAAAGGATGTGCCCCTATTGTGCCCCCCTTCCTCCCCGGCATCAGTCAGCATAGACCCAAAAAGGCACCCGAAAATGCGTTAACTTTTTTTACCCGTCGGATAATTTTGGAGTGAAAAGTCACCTAAAATGTGATGAATTTTTATTCATTTCGCTTCTCTCATATTTTTTTAAAATCATTTTTGCGATTTTTACGTTATGCTGATCGCTTTAATCTCTCTAAGATCTACGTTTATGTTTGTACTTAGGCCTAGTTTCTAGAGTGTCAAGGTTTTAGAATTATATTTGTAATATATTTCACCGGGCATCCTTTCCGGTCTGTCTGGATTCTGGAATCAATTGACAGTTCATACCACATGCAGGTGTAAGCTTTTATAGAAACTATTTTTCCATGAGCCTCCTGCACGAAAAGCTCTTTTTAACCCTTTCATAACAGGAATTATTTAAGGGCTAAACTGATCACATTTTGTTCTTCAGATTGGCAACAAAAATGTTTTTCTTTTAATGCTACATGGTTCTAATAAAAAGTAATGTCTTTGAAAACAACAAACATGGTTAGGAACTTTGTCGAAAAGTTGAAAAGATTGCCAATTTTGACAAAAAACAATGATTTTGAAACTCTCAATGTGTTGCCAATTTAAGGATTTTAAGGCTTATATTCCTTTTGAAAATTCCGGGTATCAAACGCAATATGGTCATGCAACAAAAATGGACATCGTATGTGCTGAAATATTTGCTCTTTCTTTATGCATCTGGTATATTTTTTAGAGCTCTGGATCAAAAGTTATTGAACCAAACCACAAAATGTGGTCAATTGTCTCGAAAGGGTCTCGAAAGGGTTAAAAAAAAGCAACATTGATATCAAAATACGACATTCGGACTGGCTAATATTTTAGTTATGTTTAATTTTCAGCGTTGCGTGTTATCCCAACATTAACGCTAGAAATAGAGTAAATGCAGACATGCTAATAAATATGAAACTAAAATGTTGCTGGAATAGAAATAAGAGGGGATCTTGTAACTTGTCGAGCATATTCGCAAGACCAAGGAGGTATATAGGCAAGCAAGACATGTTCTTGTATTAAGACTCATGAGAATTTTCCTTTAAGAACATTTACACATACCGTTGGTGCTCACCCGTTGGTGCTCCACATTCTGTTTGCCGGTATTTTGTTTGAAATCTATACATTTTAACAATGTCTCTATATAGAGGATTGCTATTCATTTCTCTTAATCAAGTATTTGATTTTAATTGACTAGTTTGGTTGTGGGTTATGAGTTAGTGAATAAGTGAAATTCGTCTGTTTAGAGCCAGAAGGGCATTAACTCATATACTTTAACACAGAGTTAACGCCCTTCTAGCTCTCAATAACGAATCCTTTAAAAAGGATTTCGATTTAGTGTTCCATCATCTACCACAAACTTATGGCCTATAATGCAAGATCTGAACACCTGCTGAAATATGAATACTGTCATGACCTGCCCCTCCAAATCATCATTATGTATCATACCATGCTCATGGACCGAGCTACTATACAGCCCTGGAAAACATTATTAGACCAAGCTTCTGTAATAAGGGTACTATAATATGTATACAAAATTATAAAACTTATTTTTCTTTGTATTTCATTGAATGAATACCAAATTCCAGCAATTATACCTTGCTTTCATATTCAATTTCCTTCTTACCACAAAAATAACACTATCAGTAACCATTCTTGGTCTAATAATTTTTTCCATGGCTGTAGGTCTGAACGGTTAGTCACGGACGGATAAAATTTGAATAATTTTGAGAGTTTGAAGGCCTGTAGAACACAAGTATTTAATTTTAGAGAGCTATTTTATGTCTCATTGTGAAGGGCATCACTGAAGGAGTTGAAATTTGATAGAAATTCGGTTGCCAATGCCATGGTCGTCTACTAAAATTATAATCCATAAAATATTCACTGTCACGGACGGACAAAATGCCTAATATATACTCTAAACCGATCAGGCTCATACGCAAGCTCATGCAAGGGCGAGAAGAAGCGGGTTTGTTTTTCTGTAAAATTCCGAGTTACAACGGACGCTCAAATGTCGTTAAGACAGTAAGATAGAGGCTGTAGATAAAACAAATTAATATGTTCGATACCTTGAGATCATGTGACTTATTACTTGTCATAAGAATCATTATCGAAAGATGTTGTGGCACTGTGCACAGTGCCATAAGGTTTGCATTAGAGCGAGTTTTTTCTCATAAATTCATGTCGGGTTGTCGTGTCGTTTTGTCCTTTGTCGTGTTCGATGGGAATCCCCATTACTCGTTTGATTTTTTTGGATCAAGATCAAAATTATGGCAAGACTAGACGACAAATGAGATTTTCAATTATAGGAAACCCTATACTATCTTTTGAGTACGTGTGAGTATGCCCTTGTTGCTAATAGGGCAGCTCTATAGGGTGTACCCATAGAGTTACATACACAGAACCTTTAAGGACTGGTCACATTAAATTTGTTCTATAACTTTTTTTATAACGATAACGATATTTTCAATAAAAGGTACACCATAATGCTCTGTGTACTTGTCAGTATGCTCGTATATATTAATAGTAGGACATGTGTACGGTGTGTCTTTAATGAAATATCTCGTTATCGCTATCGGACAAAATGTGACCAGCCTTGTAATCAGAGTTTCACGAAACTTTGTTCCTTTAGTTTCCGGTATATTGTTCGATTTCGGCTTTCTGTTCATTCTTGCGGTATACTCTGGATGAGTGCAAGACGAAAAGCTTCAGTATGTCTCTCTTCAACGCCGTTTTCCGGAAAGAAAAGTGTTAACCATAATCAGACTGATCCTTTTGAGAGTAGGTTTTCAAGGCGGGAGAAGGGGATGGGGAAGGGGGAGTGTAGTAAGATGTCATGTTAAAATTAATAATAATAATTATGTCCATTTATATAGCACAGCTATACTATACAAATATACTCTATACTGCGCTTAATACAAAGCAAAGTATCACATTATTATCCCGGCTTTATCCGAGCCGCCATGATAGGCGCTAAGGCATTCAAGGAATTTCTTCCTACCGGGTACCCATTTACTTCACCTGGGTGGAGAGTGGCAAATGTAGATGAATGTCTTGCCAAAGGACATTAGCGCCGCGTCGGGATTCGAACCGCGAACCATGTGATCCACAGTCCGGTGACTTATCCACTAGACCACGACACCTCTGTTGATGTAGCGTTTCTTTTTGTGTTTGACATTTGAAATTTATGATGAATTCCTATTTCTGTATTACACTGAAAAATAACAGATGGATGCCATTTTCAGGGGCGGACTGGCCATCGGGAGAATGATCTCTAGGCATACCCATTTATTTGGATTTATCAATCCTCCTTTTGTCCCCTTGCAGAAAATGCCTGGATAATAGAAGTCAGAGTGCTTCGACTTAGACTCCAACATTAACTTTTTATAAAAAATAACATTCTGCGGGGTTTGGCATTATTTACATCAGTTGCGTAGGAACAGTCTGTTATGATTCTAAAGCTGACAATCAATCCCCTCTTGTAGAATCAGACCTAAATATATTTAATAAAATGTCTGGCTACTCGTGCAGATGAGCCCTTATGAACAGCTGGACTGGATCCAAGTTGAATTTTATAGAGAGCTTTATTCATTGGTACAAAAGCTGAAGCAGAGAGCAATAAAATAATGATCTCTTTTCTTGATAGGCTCATTTCAGGCCATATAAAAGGAAATCCAGCAGAAAAAAGTGCCTATATAAATACTTGGAGGAAATAAAGATAAAATAATCTGTGATCTGATGATGTCAACCTGAGAGGTCTCATCGTTTACATTGATTTTTCGTGATTTTTTTTGTTTTTTTATTTTTAACACATGACCCTATTGGAAAATAATTATAGTGGGGGTGTGACCTAGTTAGCAAAAAAATGTTCGAATAGTTCCAATATTTTTTTAATTTATGGATACAGCCCAGTTGACCAAAGACTCGCGAGGCCGGATGATTGGTAAACTTTTTTTTTCTGGGTGTTTTTTTAGTCCATCTTTGAAAAAGTGCAGCAGATGCTTTGCCTCTTATTGGGTAAGAATAGAAAGTTACGCTATAATAATAATTGGCCAATCAGGACCAATCTTCACAGAAATTACAAATAGTGTTCTTTGGCAAGACATTAATCTACATTTGCCAACACTCTCAACCCAGGTGTTAAATGGGTACCGGTAGGAAGGAATATCTTGAATGCTGTGGGCACCGAATTCGGTAGCCTAGCTAGAGCCGGGGTAATATTGGAGCGCCTTGAGCACCTTATACGTGGTGGAAATGAGCGCCATAAAAAATACCCAATATTATTATTATTATTATTGGAATACTGCAACTGTTTCGCTAAACATGGATGAGGAAGTTTCGTTTGATTACACGTTACCCCGTTGTTTTAATCGCCCCTTTTTTCATCGATTTCATGTCCCAATTAAGTTGCTAAAAACAGTATTATAATTATATTTGCAAAAAATAAAAGGTGGTTAAACTACATGTACCAAGCATGAATATGCGAACAGCAAGTAAATGATTGCCTTTAATCCACCCGCAATATCAGTTAAGTGACACTATTTCTTGTTTCCAAATTTCTAATTCCAAACAAATTAATGTTTTGTTTTAAAGATATTTGCGCTTGCCATAATTATTTTCTAAAATAGCGCCTGTTCATTCACAGCTAAAAGCATTTTGACAAATAGAATTATGTCGTATACATGTACGTGTATAATGCTCGATGCAGGCCTATAATTCTGATAATTTTATCATAGTTCTATCCTTGGTTATCCCACAAAAGAAAATGAGATGTTGAAAATTGAATTCTTATTGTATCCCCCGAACTGGTGTTCGGGGATACTATGGATTTGACATCGTCGCGCCGCGTCCGCCGCAGAGATTTTCTTGTGAGCGCTCTACTGGCTGCAGTTTTTGTCGGATCACCTTCAAATTTCACATGGAGGTGCATTATGGTAAGATGAAGAAGCCTATTGTTTTTGGTGTGGGCGGAGTCATGGTTGCCATGGTAACCATATTTTTAAAGAAATAGTAAAGATTTTCCTTGTGAGCGCTCTACCGGCTGCAGTTTTTGTCGGATCACCTTCAAATTTTGCATGGAGGTGCATTATGGTAAGATGAAGACGCCTATTGTTTTTGGTGTGGGCGGAGTCAACATTGTTGCCATGGTAACCATATTTTTTAAAGAAATGGTAAAGATTTTCTTGTGAGCGCTCTACCGGCTGCAGTTCTTGTCGGATCACCTTCAAATTTCGCATGGAGGTGCATTATGGTAAGATGAAGACGCCTATTTTTGGTGTGGGTGGAGTCATCGTTGCCATGGTAACCTTATTTTTAAAATCACCTTCAATTTCAAAACAACTAAAAAAAGGTCAAATTTGTCAGCTCTGATACCCAAATTGCCACTTTATCCATTTTAGTCACAACATTGATTCAAATGGGGGATGGGTGACGGGTTCGGGGGATACATGTACTCGGACTGGTCCCCCCCCCCCCCATCCGAGTGCTCTAGTTTAAGACAGGGCGATGGAATGTGAAAACTCCTATCTCCTGTTTAACAGCAGGCTGTATAAAGTTTATACCAATCATAATATATCAGTTTCAGTTTCAGTTTATTCTTTCATATTTCACATGAGTTGTAGGCTCCAAAGTGTAATAACATTACTAATAGTCTTTAAAATAAAATAGTGCATGGGAACGAGCACTGCATGATCCAGCAATATGAGTATATAAGTTAAATTATTGTGTAGCAGCAATCGAATTTGCATTCAAAGAAATCATGGTATTGGATAGTAACGTAACTTTCATTACAACAATATTATAACAATTCACATTACTTTAACGAAATAAGCATTTCCTGGGCCCTCTTGCATAAAAATTTGCGATTAAGGGGGGAAATACGGTAATCAGGGAGATTTTGGTTCCAAAAAATAATTTTTTGCTTTCAAGTTCACTTACTTAAGGGATGTGTGAAATACTATAATCTTAATTTTCATGTTGAATAAAGCCCAACAAGTATGTTGAATTATGTTTAGAAATGCAAGTATATCATGGCATTCAATGACATTGAGTGTTTTCTTCACAAAAAAATCATACCGAACCCTGAACAAAAAAAAATTAATTAGGGACAAAGATTGAGGAAGAAAGGAAACGTGCAGATTGCTCACATTTGGTCTGTAGCATAAGTGATATGAAACCTATAAATTCTATTGAACGATTTTAGAAGATCTCTTTTGTTTTCTGATTATAAAAGCATGAATACATAATTAGGCTGTCTTGCATATTATTATTTGAATAAAACTTCATATAACATAATTAAAAGGATATTTTCAAAAAACCTTCAATACATCAATTTCTATTAGAGTAGACCACCAAGTTTCAAAACAATATGATCAGTAATAATTTGTATAGTTTGTCCAACAGTTGTTAATGATGTTTTCTTTATAATGCAAATTAGCGAGTAGTTGTGCAGCATTTTATTCAAATGAAATTACTCAATTAATGTACGCAGCTCAAAAAAATAATCCCAAGTCCAAAATATCGGATCCTGATTGGTTGAAAATCAAGTTGCGTTTAATTTTTTGAGTTGCATTTTCATCGCAACTTTTTATGCAAGAGGGGCCTGTACGCTGCATACCGAAGTGCTGACATGATTTAACGTTAGCATTTTTCTCAATATGTACCGATGGCTTAGCGCAACGCGCTGCATTACAGAAAAAAAAAACAGCAACGCAACGACGTATCCACTATTGTAACGGGAGTATGATGTCAGCATTTCGGTATAAATAATTGATTGATTGATTGATTGATTTTATTTGCCAAGCATTCAGAACATAATAAATTTGTACATAGTAGAATAACAAATTAGTAAGCTTGAACAGGATAACCCACGAAAGCTCGAAAGCTTATTTCCAGTGGGGGTCCTCTTGTATGAATAAAATAATCATTGAGTTAGAACATATTTATATATATTTACACGTTGAGGAATAAATAAGGAAAAGTAAATCATAAAAACAGAACATTATCAATATTGTGCGGAAAAGGCCCGGGGAAAAAGCGGTCTCCGATCACCCAGCGACGGGGCACCACCCTATGGCACCACCCCCGCACGGAACGAGCAGCTGCACCCAGAAGTCAGAACACACATAAAGTGAATAATTTCAGTTCTCATTTATGTTATACATTGTGACACACACAATGACGTATCTTGTTTAACTGGGTGTGAGTACTTATGACGCCATTGGTAGTGTATATTTCCCGCTTGTATAGGACCATAGCATTCATACATATTACATACGTTTCAATGTCAACGGTATATGGAATAAAATCCCGCCGTCAATTAGCAGATTCCCTTGGATTTATATATAATCCTATTTATTACACGGTGGGTCGTCCAGTGCCTAAACAGGCTTTTATGGTTCATTTATCGACTACGAGCATGGAACTAAGGTCATGTATTCGTGCTAGAAACACCTCCTACGTTGTCGGAAAACTAATAAAGATGAGCGAAGGTAGCTCTGAAGTAAATCAGTTTATAGGTTTAAGTGGGTGCTCAACTGTTATCTGGCATTTCTCAAGTGGATTTTGTATTGATCCTGCGCAAGTGATAACCGGCCATTATAGGTTTAAACCAGAAAGAATGTTAGAGAGCGTTAAAAGGGCAGTGTTTTACAGCGTCTGTTTTGTGTCTACCTCTACACCGATATCCCGCCTCTCCCTCCCCACCCCTTCTCTCTCTCTCTCTTTCTCCGTCTTTTTTTCTCCTTGTTCCATGTCTCTCTCTATCTCTCTCTCTCCATTCTTTATCTTTCTCTCTCTCCCTGTCTCTCCCTGTCTCTCCCCTCTGTCCCCTCTGTCCCCCTTCCCTAGGCTCCGTCTCTCTTCTCCGTGTCTGTTCCACCCCTCTCCCTCTCTCTCTCTCTCCCCCAATCCCCCTTTTCTGTCTTTCTCTCTCTCTCTCTCTCCTCTCTCTTTTCTCCCACTCTCTCTCTCTTTCTCTCTCTCTCTTTTTCTCTCTCTTTCTCTCTTCTCTTTTTTGCTCTCATAGTTATATCTTCTGCAATCTCCTCTGCACTATCGGTCTGTTCTCTGTCTTTCTATCTCGTGTTCCTTATAGTATCCCCTTCCATTCGTCTATCTACTACTGGGCAGTGATACACTGTGTTTAGTGAAGTTGTGTGTTTAATGTGAAAATGATAAACCCAGGGCATATAAGATTGAATCATTAATACAGGCTTGCATACACGATATGCAATCTATAGAAATAGGATTAATGGACCGTTTACATTCTCTCTTCCCTCCATCTGCATCTATACCCATCTCCATCATCACACTGCATGCATCTCATTCTTATCTCTGTATGCATATTGTTGACTACCGGATACGAAGCTTATTTGGGATAATTTCAATCAATTTACCACCGTTTATAAACACCTGATTCCCCTAATTAGAATTAAATGATAAATTGTAGGGCCTTTTAGTCGATCAAAATTTAATGCAGATTACTAACAATATCTTTGGAAAGAACGAAAATAGTGTATTGTGCATAAATCTCTATCAAACTGCTTAAAACACATTTTTGTCAACCGTTCAATGTGTTAATGTTGCATAATAATATTATCCCCAAATTACATTATTAATGAAAAATGTTTCATGCGCTCCCTGTTTATTTTTCTATTTTTCTCTAGCTGCCTTTTCCAATAATCTTGTTTGGTTTTTTTACATAGCCCCCCCCCCCCCATAATTCATATACATGTAATAAGTAGCTTTATATGGTAATGAGTATCGATAATTTATAATAAAACAAGGCAAATTCAAGTATTAGCACAGTATTATAGCTCACATGAACACCGTTAATTAATTTTATTCATTAATATCAGGATAACTATGTAAATCTCACTGCTGGAGTTCATGCGTATATATTCTATTAGCATGAGTAGATGAATCATTATTACAAGGTCAAAAATATGACTGATTTCATCCTAAAGGAATAAAGGACTACATGCCATACAGTGAGATTAGAATGTGATAAGATAACACTGGATGAATTTTCTTTAAAATGTCATGTTCTCTGGTTTCAATGTAAAAGAAAATTGTATTATATACCTGGTGCAAAAGCAGGCAAGGTCTTTGTGCAACTTGAATTACCATCAATGATGATCGCACGACACCGTCGTAGTTTTAAACTTGCAGTTAGCCAAACCTCGAAGTTTTTAACAACGAGCCATTAAAATGTTACTTTTGTACCTTTTGGAACCTTCGAAATTATAAGTTTACTAAATATTGTTATACTTTTCTAATAAATAACAAATAAAAACATGCTGGTTGCATGGTCGTGAGGCATACACATTTTTGTCATCCAATTTTTCTTTGAAGAGAAGCTAGGAGCACGGACCCTATCATAGGAGAAATGGAGCTTGTACGAGATGAGGATGAACCGATCACCCAATCATATAAATCAATGATGAATACAGCAGGTGCCACGATACTTCTTATTAGAGGAAATAAATGAAGAAAGGGGGCGCAGGAGGTACCCCTTGACAGAATTGGGACAATGGCCCATTTTTTCGAAAGTGTCAACACGTAAATTCTGTATATCAATAGCTGTAATTCCGTAACAAAATACATATAAACAAAATTATTTTGGTCATGAAAATGAAAATGAAAATGAGAAGGCAATGAGAGACAAGTTATTGTATTCTAATTCAGTTACAGAATTATTATGATTTGTACACAATGAAGTGATTGACATTTGACATTACATATTTCGTCTGCACACGGTATATAGTGATGACGTATCATTCTTTCTTTTTCTCTCACCCTCCCCTCTCTCTCTCTCTTTTTTACTTTATTTCTTCCTCTCCTCTCTTTAACCATGTTAACCAGGGAAATGTAACTAAGTTACATTTCCCTGCTCTAACTCTCCTTGTTTTTAAATATATCAATTCGCTTTCAAAATTTAGAAACTTTAAAATACATTTATCTAAGTTCCTGAAAAAAGAAAAATATTTAATTTAATGAAATCCTTTACACTTGATATAGGACAAACGCGAAGTTTCTTATCAGTCAAGAGTTGGGAGCAAGTGTTTTCAGAAGAGAATCTACGTGCCGCCAAAATCACTGTCATAAAAACGTTTGAGATAAAGATAGACAAGGTAAAAACATTCTCTTGGAATCTCATCCAAAAAAAAATAAATGAAGATAATGATTGCACAGTCCCACCTGATTTTGATTTATGTCTGTCATTCCCCCTCCCATCAAAACAAAACTCAAAACCAGGACACAAATCCTTTTAGCTATATGGGATGTCTGCCAAACCTCTCCCAACAAATAACTCCAGAAATAGCTTCTCTCTCTCTCTCTCTCTCTCTCTCTCTCTCTCTCTTCCTCTCCAAATGTTTGTCTTTATGCTCTCTTCTTAGCTTTTGCACGTGCCGTTGTAGATCCTTTCGTCAACCAGTGGCGTAGCGTATTTTATATTCAGCTATTTCGGGGGGCACTATAGCTGGCACCATGGGGGGACTTACTCGGTGAATGAAATGCGAATTAACAAGTCCACCGATTTTGGGAGGGTTCGGGAGGGGATCCTGTCATCTTCTTGTCTCATCCCTTTTGTCCCTCTCCCTTTCCTCACTCTCTCTCTTCTTCTTCTTTTCATTCGATGGGGGAAGCACCGTGCCCCCGTGCCCCTCCCGTAGCTCATCACTGTCGTCAATTATTCCTCCTCCTTCGTTTATCATTTGTATACAAATACCTTAACCATGCCCACACACAGAGAAACTTTGTTTCTTATATTTTGATCTTCACAATAAAACAGCGACGGCCGGGCGTGGGCGAGAAAACTGAATACATAACCATTTCCCCAACCTCCCCTCAAAAAAAGAATAGCAAAAATAAAGCTGTCATCTTTTTGAGACTTTTTTCATTGAGAATATAATTTTGTTATGAATAACGTATGATCTTGTGCGAACTATGTTATTCCGATATTTTAATGAAACAACATCAAACATCTATTAAACTAAGTTCAAGTTAAAATTTTAAAAGAAAATTCTTAGAATCAAATATACAAGCTGAGCACGCAAATAGAACGATACTTTTCATTAGTTTCTCTTGTTAGGGTTATTTTTACATGTAAATTATTCACCTTGCCGTTTTATTATTTTTTTTTTAGAAATCTGCATTTATTTATGTCATTAGATATATTGATGAATTGAAAGGTTCACGATTTTGTCATTCTCGTCGAAGCAAACCGGTGAAAATCCAAATTTTTATGCGAAAAGCCTGGACATAGAGGAAATAAAAAGTTTGAGCGAAGAATGCCTATATGGACTGCTATAGCAGTGGTCTCTTACTACCGGGAGGTCCCGGGATCGAAAAGTCCCTCTTGTTGCATACTTACAAGCATATCTTGTTTTCTTAGCCATCACGTTCACTAGATCATCATCATTATTCCATCTTTATGTTTTGCACTGAAATATTATCTCTCTCTACCCCCACGTGGTGATTATCATCTAGAATAATTGAGCTTCCCATGTCTGATCACCAACTTTCTTATATACAGGTCATTACAACGTGACCTATAAAACGTAATAAATCAAAGTCAAATATAATGCAATATTGCTTTCTATTTATATTCGCCCATCAGTTCTGTTTGGACATGACAGTTTAACAACGTAAATATCAGGGAGCATTCATGTATTCAGACAGTGTATTAAAGAGAATAGCTACTCGAAATGCAATTTGCATTTTATCCAATGTCTTTTTGTCAATACCTAACATAAATTATAAAACGTCATATATAATTGTGGATCATATTTTTGTTAAAGAGAAGACTGATTTCTCGTACCGTAAAAATTAAAATTAAATTGCGGAGTTTCTCATTCTTTCCTTGTCATTTGAAAAAATAAAAATAACATGTAGCAATTTTCCCTTGAAAATGATGACTGCTCTTGAAGTGCTGTCATATCTCAAATATGACTTTAATTATAGTTTGCAGCTTTGGATCAAATTATAATGCCACATGATCGTGTATAGTGTCCAGTTCTTTTCATTGTTTGTAGTTTTCAGGAATATTTAGTAAACTTCTTTTAATTTTCATAGTTCCAAAACTCATATTACACAATTGTTTTCATTTACAACGTCAAGCACATAGTCAACCATTCAAAATGTTTCTTCACATTTTTTTTTATTTGGACATTGAATAACCTGTACTCATCTTCATATTTAAGACATGTGAAATGATTGATAATGCATTCATGGACATGACATATCTTGGTTCTAGCATGCTTCTATAGTAAAGCATACATCAGGATGAGACAGTCATGACAGACATCTTTGTAATGATTCAAGCCCAGTTGTCTGCAAACTAAGCTGGGGATATCGAACTTCCCTCAAACTCCAGTCTCAAAAATGTGATTGTGGAATGTAAAACCGAAGCTGTTCTGAATATAGGCAGGGGTGGTCGGCTGGGGGTGCACCCCCCCCCCCCCCCTCATTTAGAGTGTCTATATATTGGGATATACCATTTTCAGGACCTTTTCTATTTTAAGGGTAATTTTGATTATTTTTTTATTAATCTTTTATTTTTGTTTTGTTCGTTTCCTGATCCCGCTGAAATTGTTGGCAAACTCATCGGCAAATGTTAGACTCATTTTCCGTTCAGGATGTTTCAGCGTCTTCCTTCTAAACACGTTTGGCTCACTTTCAGAGAGAGAGAGAGAGAGAGAGAGGAGGAGAAAAGAGGATAGAGAGGATAATAAGAGAGAAAGAGTAGCATGGTTCAAACTTCCCACAATCAACATACTGTAATATACATGAACATGAACGACAGTAATAAATTTTGAAAAATAAAAACTAAAACAAAAAGTTAGTAATATAGAAAATACAAACAAGTTAGAGCAAGCAAGACACAGAAAATATACCTATATACTAAACAAAAGACCATAATTTGATTTATCTAACGCATGATAATTATCTATGCAAAATATGATAAGTTCCGAAAGGGAATATACATATGGTAAGAAATGATTTTAGAGCGGGGTTTTTTGTTGTTTTTTTTGCTTGGATATCATATGATATTTTTAGATTATTTTAATAGAAAAATTTAAAGCGTATATAGGAGCTGATACGATGAAGGGTTGCTTGTCATTAGTATTAACAATATGAATACAGACCTTGGGCATCGTATTGATCTATACTGTGAGCAGTATAATAATAAGCACTGAATCCTTGTACTTTAATCTGAAGCGATGTTTGATGTCATTTTTACTTTGATAAAGGTCAAGTGCGAAATATTTGGTTTGTCCAATCTCGGTCAATAGTATCCCTGGGCAATGGTGGACAAAAGTATATGAATTAGGCCTACTTTGTCAATATTTGTTTGAGCAATTAGCACTGGGCCGATATAACAATGGCCGACCAAATGTAATACCAAAGGCGGATTTTACAAATTATTGATGCACCAATATTTCTTTGATCCGTTTATATAAATGTCTTATTGGAGAAGATGTAGAATTGAGGTTAGTAGTGTCGGTCATGCTTATAAGGATGAAAGGAAACCACAGAGTTATACAGAGGGTACAAGAGAACTATTATACTGAGCACGTTGTCCGTGGTTGATTATACTTTCACCTATACTTGCTAATTGGTGTCAGTTATTCTCCACTTAATGGCTGCCAATCAAAAGAAAAAAATGACACTGAATCCAGTCCAGTCATGCATCCAATCCTCAAAGCATTTAGTAGCGCCTTTTCTTTGTAATTACAAAGCGCTTCACATTTTTTCTACAATTCATCACATGTACTGATACAACCTCAGTTCTATCACAAATCTACAACAATTACCATGACAACATCCAATGTAAAATCTTCGACTTCCATCTTCTTTTAGCTATCATTATTTTAATCTAAATAATGAGTTATGTGTCTGATCACAGTTTGTGGTGGTTGGTATGTCATATTGAATCACACTTTTTGACTTGTATCTATTTTGCTGTCTATTTCTCTCTCTCTCTCTCTCTCCCTTAGATAATGAAATCGAGTACCAGTAATTTAAAATCATCATTAAAGTCTCTGTCTTTCAATCGTTCAATAAACAAGCATTATCTATAAACTTGCTTTTACTTCGTGCCTTTAAACTATATAATTATTGATGATGTTCAGAATTTCGGACTTTGAGCCGCGTCCATACACACAATGAGTGAATGGTTGTCATTCATCTCTATTTATGGCTGGTCATTTTTGTATTCACAAGTGGATTGTTTAATATGGTTCATAATTCTGTTCTGATATTGGTCTTATTCACAAGGTGTCGTCTTCGTTCCCATGCATACCATAGTTTCTACCGTGACTTGCAATCGTTTGTTTTTCTTTGCCGCTAGTGCATAGCAGTACCTCCCTGATATCGGTACCTCCCTGTACCGGTTTTGGGGAGGAGAAAAATAAACTTTGTAAAAATGTTGTTATCTGTTATTCAAGATTATTGCTTGAAATTGAATTGATGTTTTTTCATGTCAGGATTTTCCTTGTTTTGTAATATCATATTATCTTCCTTTTTGCCTTGATATTTTTGTTCTCCTGATGATGGTGATGATAATGATAATAGATATGATGGTGATGATAATGATAATAGATATGATGGTGATGATAATGATAATAGATATGATGGTGATGATAATGATAATAGATATGATGGTGATGATAATGATAATAGATATGATGGTGATGATAATGATAATAGATATGATGGTGATGATAATGATAATAGATATGGTGGTGATGATAATGATAATAGATATGATGGTGATGATAATGATAATAGATACGATGGTGATGATAATGATAATAGATATGGTGGTGATGATAATGATAATATATATGGTGATGATAATGATAATAGATATGGTGGTGATGATAATGATAATAGATATGATGGTGATGATAAAGATAATAGATATGATGGTGATGATAATGATAATAGATATGATGGTGATGAGAATGCTACCTTCGTTTTGAATAGACGAAATCAGGGGGTCGATCCTGGGGGCATATGGGACAGTTGCCCCCAGTCATTTATGAATTTATCCTCTTAGGTGCTTATGAATGATTTTATTTACAAGAGACAATACCAATAATATTTAGAGCTGTCATGACTTAATTTAAAGAATAAACGTATATCTTGTCATATTCACCTTTAGAGTAGGGAAATACTCTATTCTTCGGGTAAGATTGGCATCTTATATATTTATTTGTCTTTTCTTTCTTTCTTTTTTCGTTACAGATCCAGTACTCAGGAGCTAGCATGAATCCTGCCAGAAGTCTCGGCTCGGCTGTCGTAGGTGGAGTCTGGACTGCTCACTGGGTAAGCCTATAGCACAGTCAGGTTGTTCCTCTCACAATGCAGGTTGGCCGGTAAACCTGACGCTGGGAAAAACTAAAGACCTCGGTCGAATTCATTTCGTTAAAAATCGAATTTAGACCTATTCTAGCTTAAAGCCCAGAATACGGACCATAAAGTCTTCCCCCGCATCCCCCATCTCTCTCTTTCTCCCTCTCTCTCTCTCTTGCTCTCTCATGGAGCGAGGTATTGGTCAACCAAGGAGTTATCACAGCCTGCTATAGCAAATTATTCATTGCTACTTTAACCTCCAGTACGTTGTGTCATTACAAAGAAGTCACATGCGTCAAACTCTGTTTGTTGTTGTTTTTTTATTATATAATTGTGTTATGATATAATTTTTTAATATATAATGCTATGTGGGACCCCAAGGAAGAACAGCAGCATTTTGTAAATACTGCTGAATTTGGGTCATCCTCCGTTTTTTAAGCTCATGTATACGTTGTATTTTATGAAATGTATGTGGTTTTCTTAATACGGAAATAAATACAAACAAACAAACAAAACTGGGTCAAATTATTCTGAGATAAAGGAAATACGATAACAACTTTTAAAGTGAAATTGTTTGAAAAGCATTTACAATCGGAATCGTTCATGACTTTGCAAGAAAATGTTTGTTCAAGATCGTCCTATATTTGTCCAGTTTCGGTTTTGTCCATTGAGTGATGCTAAATCTAGCAAAGAAAATGGGTACAAGGTACGCAGTCATGAGACATCATTATTATAGTCAGGAATAGATATTATAGAGGATTGATCTCGTAGGAGGTGATGTAGTCGTAACTTGACTTGAATTTGAATTCATGTCCTCCCTGTTTCAAGACAAATTCCTGAACCAGTGCAATAGTGTGTCTTCTGTCTCATGATATAAAGTATAGAATGGAATGCATATAATGATCATACATGAACTTCGTTATTTGAGATGTCTTTGGTCATCAGTTCCGTTAGAATGTATTTCTGCGTCCCAACATAATAATAATAATAATAATGGCCACTTATATAGCGCTCATATCCGTCACGCAGTGACGCTCATGGCGCTTAGACATTATTACCCTGGTTATAGCCGAGCCGCCAAAGTAACTAGCGCTCAAGCATATCAGGTACCCATTTACACCTGGGTGGAGAGTGGCAAATGTAGATTAGAGTCTTGACGTTAGTGCCATGGTGGGATTTGAACCCCGTACCTTGTGATCTACAGTCCGGTGACTTATCCACTAGACCACAACAACATTCCGTTGAACCATGTCTAGATAGGTCCATGGTTAGACCCGTAATATCGACCTACACTCTTAGAAATGTTGGGTAAATGCCACTGGGTAAATGAAGATTGGGCATAGGTTGGTTAAATATTGCTCAACTTTTACATGCAGTTACCCAACATTGGTCAAAAATAAGAATGAAATTGGTAAAGTTTACCCAAAAGTTGGTCGGACTCATAAGGACCCTCATGTTGGGTAAAATTTGGGTAAAATTTTGCCCAATATTTATACATCAAGAGTGTATAAACACTGCAATACGAGAAATACTTTTCTGGGGTCGTAAAATGATCAAATATAATTGATATTTTTGACAAGCCCTTTGCGGAGAAAATTAAGTATTTTTTTGTTGTTTAATGCTTTTTGGGGTAGGGGTGGCATATAGGGGCCCTTTGGCGAAGCAAGATTGCAATACGCGGGTTTCAGCTGAGATTTGTTTTCATTAATGAACAAGGTAATGGGTTATAGGGGTTCAAATCTGTGTCCAGTTTAATCAAATTTGTTATCAGTAACAAGTTACAATAATTTTTAAAAGCTGCTTATAATAGAATGAATCATACAAGGAGACTCGGGGGAGATATCAATCATAAAAACATATCATTTCGAAAATATTGTTGACAAATTGGACAATATTCAAGATTGTAGTGGCGATCCTTCTTTGGAAACTAGTTAGAACTCGATGAACCTTGTCTTATTTGCACAAAATGTTGATCCATATTTTCTTGAGCAATGTCAAACATAAAAACATCAAATAAACGTGAACTTTCTTTGGTTCGCTGTAAGCCTTTATCATGTAATTGCTGGGAATTAGTGTAGCGACACGACAATGAGAAGAAGTGTAAAGAATGAGTCCGATTTTGAATGCCAGAATATAGATATTGATTATATCCCACCATGAACTCTCATATCATTAACATTACAACATTGTTTACTCTGGAAATAAGAAAAAAAAATTAAGCGAGTGTTTATTAAAATTTGATATCAAATTTAATATCAGGTTTGTTGATATATTTTAATAGTGTAATGAAGATGTGGTATTTCATGCATTATTTACGATGAGTGAATAACTGTTATACTATACTTAAAATAGCATGAAAAGATTGCACCGCGTGCCATTAGTGTCTTGGGTTTCTATAAATACTGGAAAATATCTATCGCAAGAATTAGGGAATTTATTTGTAAATGCGAATTATTCGGGGCCTCTTATACAATTTTCGATCGAACGCAAGTAACTAAAAAACATGTTTTAGAAAAAAAATCCTGCGAAGTCCCACAGACGATCGATTCTGATTGGATGGAATTCAAGTTCCTTTCGATTGTTTAGAGTTGCGTTTCATCTTAAATTTTATTCGAGAGGCCCCACGAAAATTCTTGATCTTATCAGAAGTATTCAATTCAATAACTTTATACGTGTGCTTTACTTTATCTTTTAAGAATAGTTAAAAGTGTTGATATTGGTCTATGACATGAAGAATATCTTCCCTTTCGGGATATTCTCCATTAACCCCCCCCCCCCCCCACACACACACACACACACACACATGCTGTCTACCGGGGCTTTCCAGTATAAAGACCTTGAGCAGGGTTGGATTCAGTTTTTGTGTAAGATTTTTGGAAAAGGAGGGCACCATACCGACAAAAAAATACAAGCCCCCCCCCCCAAAAAAAAAAAAAAAAAAAAAAAAACAATAAAAGAAGAAAGAAATTAAAAAACAAATTTTATCACATTCTTTAGTTCAAGACCCATTTAGATAGAAAATTTGAAAAGGGGCCGCACTCTAACAGTTTTTTCCTTTAAGTTTGTCACTGATTGGTTTTAAAAGGAACATGGGCCGATTGTGTCCCGTCTTCTAAATCCTCCACTTATCTTCAGTATTTTCACCCTTGTTTCCTATCTATCAGGTTTACTGGGTTGGACCAATGGTCGGTGGTCTCCTCGGAGCAATGTGCTACGATTACATCTTGGATCCTAATGTCAGCGTCAAACGACTTCGACGATGCGCTACGTTCGAGTACGGTGACGAGGATGACTATACGACATCGGATGAGCTGAACCTCAATGCCATGCAGACAGAGCAAACCAAGTAGATGACGTCATACCTAGCTCTCACCATGGATTGTGACGTACATAATATAAAACATTTCATCATTATCATATATTGAAATATATTGTATCCCTTTCTTCATGCACGCCAAAGCTAGAAGTAAAATAGAAATTGTTGGGGACATAAAATGGTGTGGTGGGATATGGTTGAGTTTTTACATTTTGGCTATATAATATTGTTTATCGTTTTCATGCACTGTTCGAAACTATTAATATTTGGTGCAGTGTATATTCATTTAAAAAATTTAACAATAATGTCAATGAGAATCATAAATCTTAAACAAATTATGATGCATGTTTTTTTATAAATAACATATTACCAATTTCGTTAGGTTTGTTTGGCAATGGTTCACTAAAGCTTATAAACGATAAAAGAGTGGTGTCGGTGACTGTACAAAAACCAAAAAGAAAATAAATTTATAAAATCTAAGTGTGTACAACTGATCAGATTATAGGCTATAATTATCTTGGAAGTATTCCTATCAAATAGGCATATTTTTGTAGTGTTGTTTGATTTAGTTGTGTATATTTCTAGTCAACTATTTTTTCACAATTGCATGAAAAGTACAATCGTTGTTTGATATTAAAGAAATAATAATTCCATCTAGACAGTAGAGAATCCTTTGTGATTACATGTTGTAGCCTTTGCATTTGATTTTAGTAAATACAAGTTCTATGCAACCTAAACATGATCATCCCATCGATAGTATATAAAAAGCAAATAACCTCACCTCATCTTATTTTGATATTTGAAACACTTTGTGTTACTACATTCTGATTTATTCTCATCAAAGTTACCAGGTGTTGTGTGAATACAAATATATATATGCATGTATTATCATTATCATCAACAAAACACTGTTTTCATGGTTTTGACCATAGATTTGCATTATGCTTGTATTCGGTAAACTTTTGCTTCCTTCAAAAGGTGTAAATAGTATATGGATATTTTATACCCTATAATATGATATGCTTGTATCTTTACATTATTCTGTTTTAGCATTATTAGAGGCATTTTTCTTGTATACTTGCTGACATTGTATTAACACCTGAAATTGATAACATTTCGTACTGTTTGTATCTCCTGTTTGAAGCTCACATCTATGAGAATTATACATTATATGAAATAAATTTTGAAACTTATAGTATTACAGTTGCCTCTACAGTATTTGAATAAGAAGTTTCATGTTTGGTTGGAAAGGGAGAGAGAGAGAGAGAAAGAGAGAGAAAGAGAAAGGGAAAAAAGAAAGAGAGAGAGAGAGAGAGGGTGCGAGGCATTTGGCTTAGCGTGAGTCCAGCCACTGAGGGGGCACTGGCATCATGGGGGCGGGGGGCACCGTTCTTACTCGGAAATTTCAATGCGACTTTACGAGGTCACTGATTAGGGGGGAGGGGTGCGGGAATGGGTCCTTTCATCTTCTTTTCCCATCCTTTCCATTTTCCCTTTCTCTTTATCTCTGTTTCTCCTATTCTTTCTGGGCTTTTTTTTTGGCCATTCGATTAGGTGTGCAAGTGCCCCCGTGCCCCCCGTTGCTACGCCACTGGTGAGAGGAAATAGATAATAATTGACAATGATAAAGGGGATGTTAGCGAATAAATTATAAGGAAATTTATCAAAATAATTATAAGTAGATAGGGAAGACAAGGCAAAATAAAATCAATGCAATAAATACAAAGTAAAAGTATGAGACATAAAAATGTCTACTTCCTTGTCTTGCATTTGTGGTAGTGAAAGTTCTCTAATGATTTTTAAACTTATTAAAAATGAAAAATGGAGAGAGAGAGAGAGAGCGAGAGAGACATAAAATGATATGAATTATGTTTTGGAAATTTTGGAAAATTATCTGTAAAAGGGCAGTTTGGTCTAAGTTTATGGGTTCATAAAAGGTGGCATTAAGACATGTTTTAAGAAATGTAAAAGAGGAAAAGGGAAAGAAAGAAGTATTAATAAAAATTAAACCGTATCCATTACAAGTGTAAGAGTTGTTATACACCCACACAGTCATAATTATGAACAGACGGAAAGATAAACTTGGGTAACCAAGGAATTTAATTCATAACTATTTTCAGGCAAGGATACACTTACTAGAGAACGTGACATCATTTTATTGTCTTCCATTTACAATCTGATAGACAAGGAAAGATCTTTCTAAGTCTTGTAGGTGTATCCTTAGTTGGGTTTAATAGGTTTCTAATTCCTCTTTCTTGTTTTAATTTGGTTTTGAAACTGGAGATCATGAGCTAGATTTTTTTTTTCTTAATGGTCGAGCGAAATCATTGTAAAAACTGTCCTGTGAAATGTACTTGAATTATGGTCAAGCTTGCCTAGTACCTCCTTGATATGGTGCAAGAATGTATTGTGGAGAAAATATAGGTTAACGATGCGGGCGGAGGATGGGACAAAACTGTTCAGACATCTCTAACTCAGATTGTCGAGGATACTCATAAAATTTAGCACATGAAGTATAAAAGAAAAATGTATTATTAATCTAGAAGAACTAATTTAGTTCACTTTAAAAATGCAAGTCTTTATAATAGTCTTTAACTATGTGCATCCTGCTGCGTTTGGAATTCGACCTATTCATAAAATTTATGACAACAAATAACGAATATGAGAATTTCTATAATTATTCAAACAATCGTTTGATAACTAATGTTCATGCATGACACGGTCGTTTTGAAAATACACACTTTATTAGTTGGAACAATTCGTAAGTCTGAAAGTGGTATAACATCAGTCATGTATAGATAAGTTCAGGAATTTACGTATTCAATAGGGCATTTTCAATGTCAAATTATCTTCGTAACTAAATCGCAGTACTGCCTCTAATGAACATGTCCCATTCAGGGTCAGCCTTAGTATTTCATCGCTTCATCACAGTGTATCATGACATGGGCGTACAGTCACAAATTCGCAAGGAGGCTGACGCATCAACTTGAAAGTTTCCAAAATCTGCAAGGGAGCAAATCGATCGAGTATACTTTTTTGACATGTTATGACAGTAACATACTAATTTCGTCGTCCGAATACATAAAGATTACATATGATATAGTCCAAATCACTGCCAGAATATGAGGTAATGTTTACCCAATGGTAATTTCCTTTTTTCTCAGGGGGTGCAGCCACATCCCCCAGCCTCCCCTCCCCCTCACTCCCCGCCCTGTAAGCTATATAGAGCGTAGAAATATTAGATTTTCATCATAACAAGGAAACGTGAATTCAACTTTTAAAACTGCCTTACACGTTTTGTCCGGAATTTTCATTCAATCAAGTTTGTGCCTTTCCTTGGAAGGTTGAAGATTGTTATTCACAATCATAATTGATAATTTTAAAAGTCACATCCTCCCCCATACCAACGGATCCGGGAAACAATAGTGTAAAACGTTCGATCGTGACGCCGCTGATAAGTGAGTAATATTCAGCAGGGCGGCACCGGGAATTTAAAAGTAGGGGGGTCCAGACTGAGGGGAAAATGTGTAGCTTGGGACATCCCCCTCCCCCTATTCTCGAGCCAGAACAGCAGAACATGTTAATTGTCGAGGCCTCAAAACTAGTAGAGAGAAATGTATTTTTAAAACACCGGATGATTCATCTCACAAAACTTTCCCGTCGACTTTTGTACAAGAACTGATGGGGGATACCCTCATACTCCCATGTATCGCCTCTTGATATTGAAGAATATTGTAATTGGATATCAAGGAAGACGAATGAGAGTGGATAAGAGATAAACAAATTGCGCAATCAAGAAAATGGCGTGGTACTGGATGAAAATAGAACATTCCAAACCAGCATCAAGCAACTCCTTTTCATTCAGAGTTATTAAAAATTTTATTGTACAGGTTTGATATTTTTTGTTTTGTTTGTGCTTTATCTACTTGTCGCTTGTTTGGTTAAGATAACCATTGAGTATTATTGCTGACATATGTTTGTAGCGCCTCGAGTGCTATTATACCTGCGGAGCGTTTCATCAAGTGTTTTATCAGCTACTGAAATCCGTGCATCTGATTGGCTGAGAGGAAATTTGTCGGTAAAAATCACTGACAAAACTCTTGATGAAACGCTCCCCAGAAAGTGCGCACTAGAAATATTTATCGTTATTATCATAAGAGCTATAATGATCATTAAGAAACCGCAATCATGTGAAGAATATTATATGTTTCATAAGTGTTAGAAAGGGGGAAAATGTATAAATTTAAATGCTCATAATAGAGAATACAAGATATAAGACGCTATTGATACTCACTGGTGAGAGAGAGGCGGGAGGGAATGGGGCTACAACTTACTGAGAATTTTGAAATGATGGATATTCGGTCAATCATGACATTATTAATTGTTATTTATCTGTTTATTTATGATATTTACACACGGTGAGTCATTACCACAAATAGTGGTGGCCTTCCGTAATAATAGTAGTCAATAAAAATCATGACTCATAACAGCAACAAAAAATACTAAAGAACATATGAATAAAATATAAAGTATTTGGTATCCTCATAATAAACGTGTTTTTTTTTCTCAAGAAAACGTTGTTACTATATATTTCTAGCATCTTAAAATATCATTATATGTATAGACGGTAATTAGTTTTAAATCCTATGATAATCATATCCATGTATACTGTATATTAGACATCTTATAAAGGCATCATGTAATTTTTAAAGTTCATATAAGCAAAAGATTATATCCCATTAATCATTATTCGGGGAGAGAGCTGGGCTCTTCATAATTTTCCGTAATATACATCAATGACGAAATGACATAAGTACGCTGTAAAAGAAAAAAAAAAACATGCATCGGCGATGGCTATCCTAACTTAACCCCCCCCCTCGAAATTCCTACTCGTTCGCTCTGCTTGCGGTATGAGGTATGGGGATGGATGTGGGGTAGATGGAGAGGTGACAGAGAATGCGAGAAACAGTCTGAGGAATAATGACAAAAATTATATAAAATGATGTGAATTGGGCCTAACTGGCAAATCATATTATACCAGTAGCGGATTATTAGCTTCGTGACAATATTTCATAGGACATATATATGACTCCTGGTTTGTTCTACATATCAACAGTTGGAGTTGACGGTATCCATTTATTTATTATTTTATCTTTTTTTTAAAGATAGCTCTAGGGTTGTTGAAAGTCACGAATGTTTCTGTTCGTGCTGCTGTATGTTTGTTTAGACCGACAACGAAGAAGATAGCTGAAAAGCTGAGAATAAAAATCCATCGTATTGTTGTGTTGGAAATCGGATATGTTGCATTTAACGTATGAGCAGGAGCGGATCCAGGATTGAGTAAAAGAGGGGGCACAAAAATGAAAGTTTGTCCAAAGGTAGACCCGTATCTTCTCGAAATGTCGCTCAGTGGGGGGGGGGGGGGGGGTAGGTTGGCGAAAAAAAAGGTCTTCCATTCTAAAAGGGGGGGGGCACAATCGAGAAAATGGCGGATCGTCTATGGTCAAAATGCATACTTCCCTTCCAAGGGGGGGGGGGGCACGGGGCCGGAAGTGCCTCCCCCCCTGGATCCGCCAATGCTTATGAGTATAAAGAGTCTCAACAGTATAGAGATGAAACGGTGACAAAATCAGCTCCAGTTGGAAGATTTGCATGAATGAAGCCTATATAGAGCAAGCCTGATGGTGACTATACTATCATGATTTCTCAAAATGTATTCTCTAAATTCTGCCTGCATGGAGTCCAAAAGTGAACCCCTTTTATAATATAGGCCTAATAGGTATGATAGGTAAACCCTGTATTGGGAGTTCGGAACTGAGTCCTTGACCAAAATAAACCATTTAATCAGTATTGAGGAGTGAATATGTTATCTGAAATTTAGTAAACATGAACTTCCTGTACATCCTTTCGAGGTTGAGCTTCCTGTATATTCCTGTTAAGGTATTGATAACTTATTGATAACTGTGAAATTGGTCATAATTATTATCACGTAATAGTACGAAGGCATCACTATGGTTGCAGATCATGCAAGTCACGACAGTTGCGAAGCACGGGGGCGGGTCGGAGGGCTCCCCTTGACTAGCTGGCAAAAATACATCAAACTGAAACTAAAGGATCAATGCGCGCGAAAAATAAAGGGCTTGTCTGGTTGATTCTTGCGGTTTGCCGTGACGAGTGCAAGACGAAAAACTTCAGTATGTCTCTTTTTAACGGTATTCTTCGATCTGCATGTATCACCAAAAACCTCTTTTGTTCCCTTAAATGTATTGCGAGAGAAAAAAATAAGAGTGAGATTCACGCGGCCTACATATAGCTACACCATTGGATCCTATAATTCTACATCCAGAAGACATAACTAAGTTTCATATTTCTAGACCATTCTATTTATGATCATTCCTTCGTGTCTTGGGGGAGCATTCGATGGCTATCTCTAATAGTTTGGCGATTTTATTACAAACAAAAGTGACAGACACATATCAAATCCCTTTTATAGAGAATGATCTGATACGAATTCCACATACCAGAACAAAGTCCTTCTCTTTATATATTATTTTGTGATTGTCCCTCGGATACGACAATTAAGTTGGTCCCGGCCCTCGATTGCTACAGTACCTTTCACATCTTTCATTCCATTAAAAAAAATTAATTAATAAAACGATCATTTTAATAAATCACTTCATTTAAAAAAAAAAAATCGACATTGTCAACTTTTCTTCACGCTGTATTGAGGGGAGGGGTGATGGAGCCGGGGCGATCACCAACATGGTCCCGTTTCATAAAACTGTTATTAGTAACAACTGCCACATTTCTATGACAAATTTGCTCTCAGCCAATCAGATTCAAGGATTACAGTAACTTATAACAACTATCGTAACTTGTTATTGATAACTGGGCCCCAGATATGTGATGTTGTATGATGCTGGTTGCATTGCTCTTCTGCAGGGCAGTGGTCGTCATTAACATGATAGCATCTCTCTCTGTCTCTCTCTCTATCTCTATCTATCTCTCTCTCTCCCATTCTCTCTCTCTTTCTCCCTCTCTCTCTTCTCTCTCTTGTGACCAATTGCCAGAAACACTAAAATAGAAGGTGGAATGATGTAGGAAAGTAATGAGAACAAAAAGGAAAAAGCAAAATTCACTTAGTAACAAACTTTCATTATCCAAATGATATAAAAGGTGTTGGGAGATAAAAATAGAGTCCAGTTGTTGATGAAGTAGACAAAAAGAGAAATAAAGTCCTACAAAGTTAAGAAGAACAACAACACACGATAGAGAAGGGAATACAGTGGAACACCGTTGTAACAAACTCTCATTATAACAAGGTCATTTTTCTGGTCCTACTTCTTTGTATTCTCTTTTAGCCCTGATATAACAAGGTTTTGATATAAAGAGGTAATTTCCTTGGTCCCAAGGAGTTTGTTATAATGAGGTTCCACTGTACAACCTGCCATGGTTCAACAGCACATTGGGATGTCCGGATACATCACACCCCCGCCCCGATCTCGGGTTCATCAATTCTGGAGACGCCACCGTTAATCTTACAAAACAGAATTTGATAAATGGAACAAATGTTTCTGTGATGTTTGAGTGAGCCTTCTATCAATCACAATGTTTGTGGTAATCAGACAGGTTGTAAAATGTTCTTGGAATAAAGGATGTTTTTATCTTAATAGCGAAAGTGAACTGATGTTGTTATTATTATCATTCCGTCACAGTCAGTGGTTGAATTGCAAAAGATTTACAACACGAGGGTTTGGAGATCATTTCAAGAAAACTTTATGAATTGCGATAGGTGTAGTTTGGAAAGTTTCCAATGGTGAAACTTACAGAGGAAGAATAACAAAATAAAAGAAAACATTTATTCAGCTTCCTATTTTCTCTCATTCTCTCTTTCCATACATTGCAAGTACATGTACATGTATACTTTTGCAGACTATAATTGAGAGCTCAACACATGATGATGACAATGAGGGTGATGATGATGATGATGATGATGATGATGATGACGATGATGGTGGTGGTGGTACATATTATGATGATGATTGAAGGGGGGAGGGGTGATGATGATGCCGATGGTTACAATGATGGAGGTGGTGGTATGGTTATGATGATGATGAAGAGGGGGGGGGGGGGGTTGATGATGGTGATGGTTACGATGATGATGGCGGTGGTGGTGGTGGTAGTGGTGATGATGATGATGAGGGGGAGTTGATAGTGATGGTGATGGTAATGGTGATGATGATAATGATGAAAATGATGATGATGATGATGATGTTGATTATGATGATGTTGATTATGATGTTGTTGATGATGATGATGGTGGGGGAGGGTGACGGTGATGGCGATGATATTGATAATATATGTATGAATGATGAAGATCAGTGGCATAGCAGTGGGTACAGGCATTGCAGGCACTGGTGTCACTAAGGGGCACAGTCTTTCTAGGATGAAAATATGCAAGAGAATAGGTCCATCAAAGGGGAGGGGTCGCATCATGATGAAAACGGCAGTAACACTATTGCCCTGTAATCACTGCAGAAATGCTACTCTAATGAAAAACACACAAGAAGCAAAATTTTACAATGGTCAATGACATTCTATTGAGAAACAATTTGTACAATCCTTTGTGAAAGAATAAATTCCTCCATCAGACATAAACACATTGCTAGACCCCAATGTTTATATCAGGGTGCTATCTTGGCATACTCCCAAAAGATTTCATGAAATGTTTACACAGTTTTGGGTTAGAGCGGAGATTGTCCGCATTGCTAAGACACCTATCCCAGCAAAATCGAAGGCGCCTTGACAAAAACCCCAGGCCCAAAAGGCCACACTTATACCATAGAATCCCGATGCAATCTTCTCTATGAAAGGCTTGATAATCCCCCCTGTCAATTTCAATAAACAGTATAAAAGCTTATACATGCTACATGTACAAGCGACAGGAACAGACAATGGCTTTTGACAAGGTGCCTAAATCCAATATATCCTCTGTTTGGAGCCAGAAGGGCGTTAAGTCCCATCATTTGTTAATGCCCTTCTGGCTCCAAACAGACGATATGATAAACATGAAGAGTTACAGAAGTACAGTATTCATGTAAATATCTCACTTAGCAGAAAATGGGTTTGTTAAAATTACCTCAGGATAATAAAAGGTACAAATGGTCTAGTTGTCAGTCAATCTAAAAAAAAATTAAAAAGTTTATATGCCATATATCTTTACAAACTTTAGTATTATTTCATTACCACATTTAAGTGTAATATACAATTCTAACTCAAGTTCAAAAAAGAAGGGGTAAAATATGAGGAAAACAGTACTGCCACATAAAATATATAAATTAAGAAAATTGAATCTGTGAAATAAAAGGTTTTACTTCTCACATTGTAAAATAATTCGATTGCATGAAAAACCATTTCGCTAAAGACACAAATCTGTCTTTATTTTCAAATAAAAAATTGAGGCAAATCTTTGGTGAATGAAGATATTTATCAAATTAAAGGTCATAATGATACTGTTAATGATGAAAAGAAACTCCTTACAGAATGAAACCAAACTTCTACAAAGGACTGAAAAGATTTAATAAAGGTCAACGTATGTAACAGCTAAAAATGAGCAAAGAAATATAAGATAATTAATTGAACACATATTCAGGACACGTGCAAAATATGCAGTCATATGTAAGTGCATGAGTTGTGCCTTTTAGTGAATTTTATTTCCAGGTGTACTTTTTCAGATCCAAACAAAACATCTAGTGTATAATCAACAGTTCAGAATTATTTTAAAGATAAAGTTGAGTTCTGGTCATGAGATTGAACTGTCTCAAAGCAATTAGGAAAGGTTGATTATATAGTACATAAGAATTGATGTATGCTGTAAGGTTTTGGAATCACCAAAATGATAAGAAATTGACTCAATCCTGCTGAGAGTCACATGCACTGCACACAGAAATGTGTATATGGACTACACACAAATGTTCGGCCCAAACATTTCAGCAGTTTTTTTGTCATATTCTGAATGTGAGGGCATTTGAAGAGCAATCCTTTTCAGGGGACATGTCTACTATGACAAGAATGAGAAAGCTCACAAATTATTTTTTACCGTTCCCAGAACGCAACCTCCCCTTTTAGCCAGTTTATCTTGAAATGCAATTTCAATACTGTAAATATAGATAAGTTTCAAATAGATTGTGATACTGAAACTATAATGACTACAAAGTTCCTACGCTTTAATATATCCATCTAATTTCTCATAATTTTGGTCTGATTTTTAGTCTAATTGACAAATTTGCATATCCACAAGGCAAGGTGCTCAAGGTGTTCCAATATTACCCTGCCTCTAGCCATAAGTTGTTATAATTATATTCCCTTAATATTTCCTTCATGAACCTCGTAAGTAATTCCCAGGATTTAAAACCACACCTATTATCTCAGCTTCTTAAACAGGGTGCAGAGAACTGTAACTTTTGCTAAGTGGTGTCTTTTCTCTGATTTCAGATGCTACAGCTTAGGATCATCTACAGGAACATCACAGGTCCACAAAGCAGAGCTTCATCCACGCTTTGATCTGAACAGAGTTGTCATCATATCATCTTGGACAACATGGGCCTTGAAGGGGAAGTGAGGCAGCAGAAACGATGGAGGCAGCAGAAACGATGGAGGCAGCAGATTCTACAGCCATTTGAGAAACATACAAATCCTGATCACATGATTTGGTCTCGGGTCCAGAAAGCCAGGCAAAGCTCTAACCCATTTTCTAAGTTTGTCCTCTTGGATGATACAATCTTTGAAGGAGGCATGACATGAGGCAGCCAAGGGGAAGAATGAAGCTGATTCAGGTGTCACTCCAGAAACATACAGATCTTCATCACTACACCTAGACCCTGAAAGTCTGGAAAGTACAGCTTTAGTCAGGCATAAATCCACTTGGTTTCCTTGCATTGTCAAATTGGACAATACAGGCCATGACAGGGAAACAAAGTGAAAGTGAAAGGGCAGCCTTGGGGAAGGAGTGAGCTGATTCTGGTCTCCAGGAAGCACAGTCAGACATAGATCCAATCTGTTTCCTCGAATTGTCCTCTTGGATGATACAGGCAACCAGAATGTGGATCAGCCAAGGAAGGGGTAGCTGATTCTGGGATCATTTCTGGGGTCATTTCTGGGGTCATTTCTGGGGTGCCTTCAAGGCATTATTGTCCGGGTATTTCTCTTGGTATCTTCTGATGGTCTCTGGTTCTACCAGATGAACTCCATCTAGCTGGTTACCTAACGTCACCCTGAAATGAATAGATGATGGAAGAAAAAACCCATTGAAAAGAAGATGCTATGAGAATTTATTCAAGCACAAAAAGAGGCAGATTGGTAGGGAGAACACTTGCATGCATTCAAACATGCACTGAAAATTTGAAGGTTATGATTATGTTATAGATAAAAATGTTGACATACATTGTGCATTCTACCAAATGCTCTTTGACAATGTGCACACCTACCAGTCTGCTTGTATATTTGTACATACTACCAAGAAGCTCTTGACTATGTGTAAATCTTTTAAATTAAATTGAATTGAAATGAATCTTCCAGCTTCGTTGTGTACTGTACTGATTAAAGTAATATTTAGGGTTAAATCTTCGTTTCCTTTTTTGGACTCACGCTGAATGCAGGTGTAAGCTTACCAGTTTGGTTGTATATTGTGCATTCTACCAAAGAGCTCAATCTTCCGGGTGCCTGGTGAAAGCCTCTCTATCAGACCATAGATCTCATCAGGCTTGTGACTCGTCTGACGTACTTCAGCTACGATGACATCACAATCAAGGCCTTTATTGAAGTTATCAGGGTTGCCTTTAACTCCACACTTAAAGAAAAAATAGAGATAGAGTACCGGTTAAAGTTATGCAGAGGCAGAGGAGACAGACAGATAGGACAGAGGAAGGGATATAGAAAGAGGGAGACAAAGTCAAATGGAGGAGAAGGAAGAGGAGGGAGAGGAGGGAGACGAGATAGGAGGAGGAGAAGGAAGAGGAAAGGAAGAAGAGAAAGAGGAGGAGAAAGATGAGGAGGAATAAGAGGAGAAGGAAGAGGAGGTGGAGGAGGAGGAATAAGAGGAGGTGGAGGAAGACGAGGAGAAGGAAGCGGAGGAAGACGAGGAGGAGGAGAAAGATGAGGAGGAATAAGAAGAGGAGGAGGAGGAAGAGGAGGAGCAAGGGGAGGAGAAGAAGGAAGAGGAGGAGCAGGAGCAGGAGCAGGAGGAGGAGCAGGAGGAGGAGGAAGACGAGGAGGAGGAGGAGGAAGACGAGGAGGAAGACGAGGAGGAAGACGAAGACGAGGAGGAGGAGGAGAAGGAAGACGAGGAGGAGGAATAAGAAGAGGAGGAAGAGGAGGTGGAGGAGGAGGAGGTGGAGGAGGAGGAGGAGGTGGAGGAGGAGGAGGAGAAACAGGGCCCTGATGTAGGTGATCCAACACATGCTCTGGCATCACTTGCTAGATATGAGGTTAAAGTTAGGCTTGTCAATGGGTTTTAAGTAAGGTTTAGAGTTAGCATAAGAGTTAGAATTAGGGTTAGGCATAGTATCAGACGGAGGGTTAAGTTATAAACTTGGTCAATGGACTATATTGAGCGCAGAGCAATTGCTTCTGGAGCATGTGACGAGGAAACATTAATTCAGTGAATTCAGAGAGAGAGACATGACTAATGAATTCCTAATGTTTGATGTGACCTTACCAGGCAATGCTCCTTGCCATGGTTGAGCCAATGTCCAGTCCGTCCAGTACGAATCAGTCTCTGTAGCTGGTTGGTCTTCACCCATATCAGTTCTTCTACCTGCTTGTAACCCCAGAGCTGTAAGCACTCTCTGCCAAGCTCCATGGCCCTGCAGGTCATTCAAGAAAAAAAGAAGAGATTGGTTAATGGCACTTTGCCCCCGAAACTCCATGGCCCTGCAGGTCATTCAAGAAAAAAGAAGAGATTGGTTAATGGGACTTTGCCCCCGAAACTCCATGGCCCTGCAGGTCATTCAAGAAAAAAGAAGAGATTGGTTAATGGGACTTTGCCCCCGAAACTCCATGGCCCTGCAGGTCATTCAAGAAAAAAGAAGAGATGGTTAATGGGACTTTGCCCCCAAAACTCCATCGCCCTGCAGGTCATTCAAGAAAAAAGAAGAGATTGGTTAATGGGACTTTGCCCCCGAAACTCCATGGCCCTGCAGGAAAGACAAACAATGTCACACTTGCCATTCAAGAAATAAGAAGAGATTGGTTAATGGGACTTTGCCCCCGAAACTCTTAAACTCTTTGGAAAAGATTAGAATTTTGTTAAACACAAATTTACAGTGGGTATCATGGCTTACTATTTAGCACTTTAAAAAAGAGCCAGTAAGTGAAAGCAGATAAACAGCATAAACATGTTAATATATTCTGTCCATTTCTGAATGTGTTCCATTTCTGAATGCCATTTTTTCACTAAACACATGTAAGAAGCCCCTGCAATCCAAACTCTATCATTTACTTCATGTACCACTTCAGCTCACCTAATTGACTTGCCATTACAACAAACTCCCTACCTCTTCTCTTGTTGCACCTGGGGCTCCTCACATTAACATTTACCACTAAACACACTTTCAAAATCAAAGTCAAGTCCAAAATATATGATTCTGATTGCTTGAAAGTTAAGTTGTATTTGATTTTTGGAGCTGCATTAAATCACAACTTTACAAACAAGAGGCCCCCAGAATGTATTTAAGAAATGAACTGTCTTTTAACCCCTCTCTCTAGCATTTGTACTATTTGGAAAAAAAAAGGAACATGATTTGGAGTTAAGGAGAGGAAGCCGTAACCAGATCACACTCTGGAGGTACATTATAATTATGCCCTGCTGTGATAAATATACATAACAGGTTTCAAACACCCCCATAAGGGCATTTCAGGTTCATGATTTAACCTTTGACCCCTGCAAGTACTACTACTTGTAATTGGTACCAAGGGAGGTTGACAAACTTGGCTCACCTGTCAAAGTTAACATGTGCTTAGAAAGTGTGCCTTGGTGATAAAACCAAAGTACCTCTGCTTCTTAAAAGGGCCACGTTGAGGGCATATCAGTGGGGCCATCTCCACTACCTCTCAAGTTCTTTAATTGATTCATTCTACTACAGAAATTAACTACTACATATACTATAGGGACTTATTGATGATAGTAGGTTCTTGCATATCCCTCTTGTCTTTCATACTCCTGGCACTCCAGTATTATTAGAGACAAAATTAATGGGCTAATTAAAAAAAGTCTACCATAAACCTGCTCATCAGTTATGTAATTGCATCAGAGCTAGAACTTCTAGGGCGACAATCCACTTATCAAATGACAATTCATTGAATCCCGTATCAAATTGCTGGAAGAAACATCTGTGTACAAAAGGCATGCACATTGCTAAACAAAAAAGGTTGAAGTGGTCAACCCAAAAATGGCCCAAATCCGATACTTAGCCCTGATCTGCCAGATATGGGTTTTACTGGATCAACAACTAGAAAAACCCTCATAGAATGACAATGCAATGAACTTATTCTAGAACAGATTAGGTGTTTTCAAAAATGGAAGTAAACAGTGACACTAAAGCCCATCGCACATTATACAATCTATGTACAATTTGGAAGAAATTGTCATAGCATTTGATATAAACATTTGAACATGTAAAATAGTTTTGATTAAGGTTCTAAATAGTCATATAGAGAGTAAAAACGAAAATACCACCTATTGCAAGCCTTCTAGTTGGAGGAAAAGCCGAATTGGGTCTGAGTCATAGTGATGTCAGGGCAGTCCTAATAGTGTTTATGATTTTTAGAAACTGATTTGGCCCTCATTCCGGGTATAAAGCTGGCAGCGCACCAAATACCCTATGTTTAATATTGATATTATTGTTCAGAAGCTGAATCAGGTATTGAATGCTATAGAGAATTATTTCTAAAATCAGACAGTAGTCGATCGTATAGTTTGCAGTGGGCTCAAGCCAGAAAGACAAAAACAGAGAGAAAAAGAGATTGTGAGAAAGATATGAAGGATAAAAAGAGGCATATATATCAAGCAAGAAATAAAGAGAGATGGAGAGAGGTAGAATAAGGAGAGAGGGAGTGAGATAAAGAGAAAGAAAGAGACCTGTATTCTGAACTCCTGTTTACCCCATGAAAAAGCCAGACCCATCAGCAATTTAGTGATGTGCCCCATCTACTGCCCCATTATGCCCAGAGTGACAAAAAAAAGTAAATTATCTCCCCCCCCCCCTACAAACTACGATGACGATGTCACAATACCCATCCCTCAACCTCATGCAGCAAAGCAGGAGAACAAAATCACCTCCTGTGCCCCCCTACAGAAAGGCAATCCCCCCCCCCAGTGCCCCCTACTAAAAAAATCCTGGCTACACCGCTGGGTCTTAGTTTAATTTAAAACCAGTCTAAATCTTTAAATTTAAAACCTGCCCTTTATTACCAGAGTTTTAGAGAATCACATTCTGAACTCCAGTTTAACTTAAACTCCAGTCTAAGTGTGATTTAACTTTCTATATAGATTTAGACTGGACTTCTGGTCGAAGTCAGTTTTACTAAAACTCTAGTTTAACCTGGTTTGGACGGGAGTTTAAGTTAAACTGGAGTTCAGAATAGAGGCCAGAGATTAGAGCACAAAGAGTCAGTAATGGAACCAGAATTGGTGTAAACACACCCTAGTCCTCCTCTCTTGGGAGAGTGGTATGTTCATCATAAACCCACACTTCCTATCTTCATAACTAACCCATCATAAATCCCACACCTGGGGGAGCTTCAAAACACTGTTTTTTATTAATGTCTTGAGGAATTAATATGTAGAGGATATGAGAGATGAAGCCACCCACTAGCAGACACCTCCATTATCTTTCTCTACAACATCAATAAAAAAACACATATTCTATATATTGTAAACTCTTCACTCATATCAATTTTTAAAACTGATTGAAAACAGTTTAAAGAAATCAAGTCTATGGTACGTAGATAACTCATTGGAAATTCAGGTTTAACAATAATTAATGTTTGCAAATTTGGATTGCTTTAACTCTTGAAGTTGCCCAAGAATTGATTCCTTGAAAAATTATGTAATCAAGTTGATAAAAATATATCTTTATACAAAAAAGGAAAAAAAATGTGGGGTAAAAAGACAAAAGATAAAAAAAAAAAACAACTACAGCTGATAGCAACTTCAGCGAGAAAAGTACAAAAATGTGCATTTGTAGGACTACATACATGTAAAGCGATCTTGTACCATCAAGTCTCTATGTTCCCTTCAGGTATTATCACTTCTAAAGGAAAAGGATATATTCCAATGAAACAAAAATATCTTGATTATAAAATTCACTTCTGAAACAAGTGATATGGTTTAGAGAAAATGCCACTTCTACTAGCATACAAATGCACATTCAAGATCATCACTTAAAACTTTTAAAAGAGATAGCAAAGCGTTGTCCAGACTGTCAAAGCATACATCCTTGATTTATTGCTACAGGTTAAAGGGTCCAATGATTCTCTATGTGGTGGTGATAAACTTTAAATCTGACTCTTGAAATACAATCCTGAGTCATAACTATCAAACCTTTCAAGTGCCACTTCTGACTGACGTTTATAGTCAACATGTTTCCGTTTATCTACTCATTT